>JAJOZX010004347.1:387500-391410 GCA_023014485.1 Bathynomus jamesi | reverse complement strand
GAGAGCACAATCTCCTTGTTCCGAAACTGAAATTGCCTCCTGATATAACCCAATAGTTTCTGGGCTTTCTTTTCCACCTCTACACACTGTTTCGTAAACTTAAGATCGCTGCTAATTAGCACACCCAAGTCCTTTTCTAAATCAGTCACCTCGATATTACTACCCAACATCGAGTAGTCCGACTTGGGATTGGCGTAGCCAATGTGCATCACTTTACATTTACCCAAGTTAAACGGCATTTGCCATTTTTTGGACCACTCTCCTATCCTACCTAAGTCCGCACGCAGTTCCTCGATCGCTTCGGGCGTCCCAACATTGGCCCCAAGCTTGGTGTCATCAGCGAATTTGGCGATCCGACTGACGATGCCACCGTCGATATCATTTATGTAAATGATAAACAACAGTGGCCCCAAAACGGAACCCTGAGGAACCCCACTAGTGACCGAGGCCCAACCCGAACTAGCCCCTTTAATTACTACCCTCTGCCGCCTGTTCCTCAGCCAGTTTTCAATCCACCTACCTATTTCCCCACCGATACCCAGCGCGCGCACTTTCGCCATTAGCCGCGGTGAGGTACCTTATCAAAGGCTTTCTGAAAGTCGAGATAAAGTATATCAATCGCCCTACTCTTATCGTACTCACTCAACATGACGTGGAAAAACTCGAGCAAGTTGGTGAGACACGACCTATGCCGTCTAAACCCATGTTGGGAGTCCCAAAGCAGCTTGTAGGAATCCAAATGGTCAACGATCCTATCTGCTATTATCCCTTCTAATAATTTACCTACAACTGAAGTGAGACTAATGGGACGATAGTTCCCTGGACTTTCGTGATCCCCTTTCTTAAAGATAGGGGTCACGTTGGCTTCCCTCCAGTCACCAGGCACCTGGCCCATCTCCAACGATTTGTTGAAGACTGTAGCCAGGTGGGGAGCCACCTGGTCGCGCACTTCTCGCAACACTCTGGGGAGAAACTGGTCTGGCCCAGGAGCCTTAAACGCCCTCAGTTTGTCTATTCTAGAGGCAACGACTGTCGCGGTACATCTAACACTATCCAGGCCAGCACCTTCGTGCCTCACGCCTGGCTCGGGGATGACGCGGGTATCCTCCCTGGTGAACACTCCCGCAAAGTACTCATTAAGCACATTAGTGATGTCCGCGTCGGAGGTCCGCAGAACGCCGCTTCCGTCATGCTTCTAATGGGCTTTCTACTATTAACATAACTGAAGAATTCCTTAGGGTTCCCCTTGCAGAGGCTTGCCACCCGTAGTTCTTCGTTACGTTTCGCTAGCCTAACCTTCGCCTTCACTTCCCTACACAGGCGGACATACGCTTCAGTGTTCTCGTGGGAACGATTGGCCTTCGCCCTCCTATACGCTACTTTCCTATTTCGGATAGCCGAAGCGATGTCACGATTGAACCACTTAGGCTGCGTTGAAGCAGGGGTGACCGGTTTTGAGGGTATGGCAGCAGACTGCAGCACCATAAACTCGTCCCGGAATGCACTCCACACTCCCTCAACATCGCCGCCAACCTCTAACCCAGCGGTTCCCACACAACCGAGCCCCGCGACCCCCACAACCGAGCAGCGAATGCTCATGACCCCCCCTCACCGGAGAAAGTTTAAAAATCAAACATTTATTTTAGTTTTCCTTATACAGTATATACAGTATATATATATATAATATACACCTAAAAGTATGAAGCAAAATGCCTATATCCCATTCAGTTAAAAAAGACAGTCACATTTAGCATTTCAAGCATTCATTTCACAACCGGTATCAACTTATTTTTTGCACAAAATCTCACCTTATTTTTTTGCACAAAATCTCACCTTATTTTTTTGCACAAAATCTCACCTTATTTTTTGCACAAAATCTCACCTTATTTTTTGCACAAAATCTCACCTTATTTTTTGCACAAAATCTCTCTTCGTGGTTGAGTTCTGCTTAAGCAACAGCGCAGCTCGTTGTCGAGATCGGTAAGTCGATTGCGTGACTTTGTTTTGACTTGCAGCATTGCAGAAAATGCGTTCTCACACAGGTATGTTGTCGGGAAGACCACCAGTATGCTCAGTGCCTTCGATCGGAGATCTGCATACGAAGCGCTGCGAAGTCGAATCCAGAAAAGTTCCACAGTTTCCGCTGAATCAAAAAGAACACGGGCATCGCTGTCGGCTTTCAGCTCAACTAACTGTTCAGCCAGTTCAATTTCTGAGTCGTCGAAGATGTCACTACTGCATGTGAATGATATTCTGAACCATTTTTGAATACGAAGAAATCAGTTGGGCTTCCGGAAAGTAGCGGTTGAACTCGGCTTTCAGCTGAGCAAGATGATTACAGATGAGTTCTGATGTTTTGTTCATTGGTAATTCGGCTTCCTCCGCAAATTCAGTGAATGTAGAAAACGCGGCGTAGCGCCTTGTTTCAGCACGCTCGTGCCACAAATCTAATTTGCTCTTAAAACCAGCAATGATATTGTGAGCTTTCATGATGTTTACCCCACGTCCTTGAAGAGCCAGGTTGAGTGCATTTAGTTTAGCAAAGATATCGACAAGATATGCCACGTTCATTAACCAATGCGGGTCTTCAAAAAGTAACAAATCTAAATAATAAGTAGCCCAATTTATAAAATGCATAATTCATGTAAGAAAATAAAAGAAAATACAAGAATAAAAGAAAAATTTATGTACATAAATATAATCTGACATTAAAATACTCGTTAATATTACGTTCCACATATTTCTAAATTTAGGACCAGCGTGATGACAACAGTCCCGTACGTTGCGCATAGTTTTCCATAAAAATGCGATAAGTTTCAGATTTTATCAATTCACATCCTCTTTAGATTTCAAGATTACTCGATTTTCGGAAATGTTTAAAGTTCTAAAACATGCTTCTGCGACCCCCGATGAATTGCTTTACGACCCCTCTGGGGGTCGCGACCCACCGTTTGGGAAACACTGCTCTAACCCCATCTCTCCTACGCTATCCCTGAGGCTAACAAAGTTCGCCCGCCGGAGATCGAGCTTACTGCCTCTCGAGTTACTACGCTTCACCCGAGGGACGCACACACGGAACCTAATAAGACCGTGATCACTCCCGCGCAATGATTCGTCAACGGTGAGGCCAGTGACGAGGTTGTCTTCGGTCGTGAATACTAAGTCTAGAACGCTTTCGCCTCGTGTAGGCTCGTTGACCCACTGAGTGAGGAAGTTCTCATCAGCAAAGTCAACTAGCCTCCTCCCTACAGCATCGGCAGTCCTGTTTTCCCACTTTATGCCGCGACAGTTGAAGTCTCCTAAAACTACACACACCCTATCCCCTAGCAGGCTACTGAGTTCGGTGTACAGGGCTGTATCCTCCTCGTGGAGGAGATGCGGAGGTCTGTACACAAAGATTAACCGATAGTTCGTCCCTCCCACGTTCAGATCGATGCCAAGCAGCTCCCGTTCCGACCGGAACTGGCAGTCAACCGGACTCGACGTGTCTCTGACGTATATTAGTACCCCACCCCCCTCCCCACGGGTGCGGTCTTTGCGAAACATTCTATACCCGGGAATTTCGAACTCCCCAACGTAGTCCCTACGATCAGTATGAATCCAACGATCATCCAATTGCTTTGATTTCTTGCCCTCCCAAATTTTTTAATCTATCCTTAATAGGAAGATTCTTAAACACCTTTCTTCTCACAATCTTCTTTCAGATCGTCAGTATGGATTCCACAAGGAACGCACTACTGGTGATCTTCTTGCATATCTCTCTGACTGTTGGTCATCCTCCTTTCGGGATTTCGGTGAAACTTTCGCTATTGCGCTAGACATATCAAAAGCTACTGATAGAGTCTGGCACAAATCTTTAATTGCCAAATTGTTCCTTCTTCGGTTTCTACCCTTCTATCTGTGCCTTTAA
>JAJOZX010004347.1:0-382500 GCA_023014485.1 Bathynomus jamesi | reverse complement strand
GAATTGACGACCATCCGTTCAGCAACTTCAGGTCAAATTATCGTCAGCTCCTTGAGTGATGACTCAGATGTAAGAAAACAATATGGAAGTCTTTGTGCTAAAGCAAACATGATTATAAGTAACTTCCGATTCTGTACAGAGTGTTTGATTATATCGGTTATGAGATAAGATAAATCTTCAAACTGTTTTTGCTGTGTGTGTGTGTGTGTGTGTGTGTGTGTGTGTGTGTGTGTGTGTGTGTGTGTTAGCGAAATTGTTAATTTATGAAAATAACAAAACTGTCAGGATTTTAAACTTCATAACCGTAGCCAAAAAATACTTAAATTCGTGAAGCATCTCAAAATTTAGTTGAATAGTGAACTTAAAATAAGTGTAGAAGTCTCAATGGCTCTAAATTTGTACGAAGCTCCTCACATGTTGTAATGTGGTAGTGAATTGAATAGAGATAAGTTATATGTTATGCTACTCCCCGAATTGTTCATTCTGACGAAAGCCATGCTTGTGTGCATTCTCGTTCAATGGCTGCTCTCAATTCAGCGACTGTTGCAGGTTTTATAGCGTAGACTTTGTCTTTTAAGTATCCCCATAAAAAAAGTCTAGTGGTGTGAGGTCTGGTGAACGCGGAGGGTATTCTACGAAACCCCTTCGTCCAATCCACATCCACATCGTGCCAAGTACCACTCGCAATACTCCACTCTTCGGTCCGGATCATCTTCATTAATAGCATGGACTAATCCTGGAATGTAACTTTTCCATTGACAGCGCTTCAAAATGCGTTGGACAGACGATTCTGAAATTCCTACCTCACGACTCGCTTGCCGCACAGATTTTCTTGGACTTTGGTGATACGTTTCCAGTACTCTTTCTTGCTTTGTGGGGCTTGTCGATGTCCGTGGTCCGGAACGCTTCTTGTGGACATTCTGAACAGTTCCATCGGCTTCAAACTTATCTCTAATTCGAGTGATGGTAAGTCGCGTTGGTGGATCTGTTTGAAACTCCCTCCTAAACTGTCTTTGCACTTCAACTGCGTTTTCACACTTCCAGTAGCATTTTAGAATGAATTTCCTTTGTTCAAAGCTTAGTCTGACTGCCATTATTAATTCTAATGGGTTTAACTTGGAAAGAAAGAAACATCAATTGAGCTATCAGCTGTTAAAGTGTGTATACATTTTTTTGGGACGCCCTGTTATATATATATATATGCTGCAAACCCGCAAGGAAAAAAAAACCTTGTGGGTTTGCAGCATTCATTCATTTCACGTGTTTAATTGTGAAATTCATTCCATATATATATATATAATATATATATATATATATATATTCAGGAAGGAGGGGCCAAGGGCAAATGTCCCGCAAAACTGGCCCACCCATAGAAGAAGAAAAGGCAAAATCAAGGGTTTGGTTTTCGAGATGCCTAGACACTGCTCTGCGTTTGAAAGATGGGAGGTTATAGACCGGTTGAGTAGATGACCGGTTGAGTAGATGAAAGACTGAAAATACTGAATAGCCTTTGCATTAGATAGTTGGACAGAAAAGGAATGTGTAGAAAGTCTGGTACAGCGTGCTCTTCTTAAATGAGGAGGCATGCAGTTAGAGAGTTCAGAAGAGCAATGTCCGTTATGATACCGATAGTAGAGAGAGAGTGAAGCAACATTGCGGAGAAGAGAGAGAGATTGAAGACAATCAGTAAGAGGCGGGAAATTGATAAGAGGAAAGCCTTTGATTCAATCCAGTCGAAGTACGGTTGTGTAGGTTGAACCATCCACACACATAAGAAGCATACTCCATACAAGGGCGAACAAGACCCCTGTACACAGATAGCAACTGAGTCGGGTGAAGAAACTACAGAGGCGGTACAACACACCTAACCTTTTAGAAACTGTTTTAGAAAGAGAAACGCCAAGAATGTTAAGAAAAGAGGAAGGATTGAGTTGTACGTTGTTGAATGTAAGGGAATGTCGTGTGGAAGATTGTAACGAGTAGACAGATGGAGGAGCTGAGTTATGAGGCATTGAAAGCCACAAGGTTTTCCCTGTCCCAATCAGAGATAGCAGAAAAATCAGAGGTCAGGTTCTCAGAGTGGAATCACCGGCCTAGGAGCGAATAGGACAGGAAATATGTATTAAAAGATCATTAATAAGTAAAGAAAGACAGTGGGTGAGCGGGCAGAACCCTGAGGAACACCACTGTTAATAGCTTTAGGAGAAGAACAGTGGCCATTTAAAACTGCAGCTATAGTTCGGCCAGAAAGGAAATAAGAGTTAAAGGCACAGATAGAAGGGTAGAAACCGAAGAAGGAACAATTTGGCAATTAAAGATTTGTGCCAGACTCTATCAGTAGCTTTTGATATGTCTAGCGCAATAGCGAAAGTTTCACCGAAATCCCGAAAGGAGGATGACCAACAGTCAGAGAGATATGCAAGAAGATCACCAGTAGTGCGTTCCTTGTGGAATCCATACTGACGATCTGAAAGAAGATTGTGAGAAGAAAGGTGTTTAAGAATCTTCCTATTAAGGATAGATTAAAAAATTTGGGAGGGCAAGAAATCAAAGCAATTGGATGATCGTTGGAGGGTTGAGAGCGGTCGCCCTTCTTTGGGACAGGATGAATGAAAGCGAACTTCCAGCAGGAAGGAAAAGTACCAGATGAGAGACAAAGACGAGAAAGAAAAATTTTTTATGTGTTCGTTCCTCCATAGCCAGAAATTTAACATCAAATAATACTTATGTGAAAGAAAGAGAGCAGCCATTTAAAGTTAAGCGCATTCAGACCTAATTATATATATATATATAGGATCACAGAATTCTGAGCTCGCAGACATCTCACATGATGGCCAGATTTTCCATTTCTGAATCTGAATTTTAGCGACTCAGCATTCCAATTTGATTCTATCTATAGCTATAACGTCTGTCTATTTACCTATCTAACTGTTTATCGATGGACAGGTAAACAAACAAAATGAGGTGATTTGGATGATAGTTAATAATGTTTTAAGTGAAAAGTTCCACTTGGTGCGTTGATTGTTTTAGGGATATTTAATCGTAATGATGGTAATATCGTTGTTGGCTAATATTTGTAAGTCTGTGCACATTGTACGAGCTACCTTTGGTGTTTATTAAAGAGTAATCATGTTTGTACGCTCATATATCAGACAACCGTTGGATACATTTGGGTATTTCAGATATACTATATACCAACATTGGTACAGTGAATGCTTACCTAGTCAACTATGTAGAAATGAAAATAAGTTTTAAACTACTACTACAACTACTACTACTACTACTACTAATAATAATAATAATAATAATAGTGGTTCCTCCTACCCACAACTTCTAACTTCCAATAGATAAATAGTGTAGAATCTGTTGAAGAATGGGTAGAAATCAACCTCAGACATAAGTAAGAAGTCATATACTATATATATATATATATATATATATATATATATATATATATAAAGAGAGAGAGAGAGAGAGAGAGAGTTACAAGAAGTTACAAGGAAAAGAAGTACCTCACAAGGCCTTGCGGCCCATACCGAGGAGGTACCAATGGTAACGGGTGCCAGGGAAAATTTTGTACACACTCAAATAGTGTGCAAGATTTGGTCTAACCTTTTCTTGAACTGATCCACAGAGGAACTGTTCACAACTTCCGAAGGTAACCTGTTCCATGTGTCACAGATCTTATACGTAAAGTAATTCCCACACACACTAGTCCTAAACCGTTTCAAATCCAACTTCCAACCATTGTTGCGAGTTGGGTTATCATTTAAACTAAACATACTTCTAAAATCGACATCGTTCAACCCGCGTAAGAGCTTGAAAACCTCGATCAGTTGACCGCGCAGCCTCCGAGTTTCAAGCGAAAACAAGTTCAGGGCGCGTAACCGTCGATTGTAGCCCATATGTCTAACGGAAGGGATTAACTTTGTGGCCCTCGCCTGCACTCGCTCCAGCCTCTCAATATCTTTCCTGAGGGTGGGCGACCAGAACTGCACAGCATACTCCAGGTGCGGCCGAACAAGGGAATTGTACAGTGAGAGCACAATCTCCTTGTTCCGAAACTGAAATTGCCTCCTGATATAACCCAATAGTTTCTGGGCTTTCTTTTCCACCTCTACACACTGTTTCGTAAACTTAAGATCGCTGCTAATTAGCACACCCAAGTCCTTTTCTAAATCAGTCACCTCGATATTACTACCCAACATCGAGTAGTCCGACTTGGGATTGGCGTAGCCAATGTGCATCACTTTACATTTACCCAAGTTAAACGGCATTTGCCATTTTTTGGACCACTCTCCTATCCTACCTAAGTCCGCACGCAGTTCCTCGATCGCTTCGGGCGTCCCAACATTGGCCCCAAGCTTGGTGTCATCAGCGAATTTGGCGATCCGACTGACGATGCCACCGTCGATATCATTTATGTAAATGATAAACAACAGTGGCCCCAAAACGGAACCCTGAGGAACCCCACTAGTGACCGAGGCCCAACCCGAACTAGCCCCTTTAATTACACCCTCTGCCGCCTGTTCCTCAGCCAGTTTTCAATCCACCTACCTATTTCCCCACCGATACCCAGCGCGCGCACTTTCGCCATTAGCCGCGGTGAGGTACCTTATCAAAGGCTTTCTGAAAGTCGAGATAAAGTATATCAATCGCCCTACTCTTATCGTACTCACTCAACATGACGTGGAAAAACTCGAGCAAGTTGGTGAGACACGACCTATGCCGTCTAAACCCATGTTGGGAGTCCCAAAGCAGCTTGTAGGAATCCAAATGGTCAACGATCCTATCTGCTATTATCCCTTCTAATAATTTACCTACAACTGAAGTGAGACTAATGGGACGATAGTTCCCTGGACTTTCGTGATCCCCTTTCTTAAAGATAGGGGTCACGTTGGCTTCCCTCCAGTCACCAGGCACCTGGCCCATCTCCAACGATTTGTTGAAGACTGTAGCCAGGTGGGGAGCCACCTGGTCGCGCACTTCTCGCAACACTCTGGGGAGAAACTGGTCTGGCCCAGGAGCCTTAAACGCCCTCAGTTTGTCTATTCTAGAGGCAACGACTGTCGCGGTACATCTAACACTATCCAGGCCAGCACCTTCGTGCCTCACGCCTGGCTCGGGGATGACGCGGGTATCCTCCCTGGTGAACACTCCCGCAAAGTACTCATTAAGCACATTAGTGTCCGCGTCGGAGGTCCGCAGAACGCCGCTTCCGTCATGCTTCTAATGGGCTTTCTACTATTAACATAACTGAAGAATTCCTTAGGGTTCCCCTTGCAGAGGCTTGCCACCCGTAGTTCTTCGTTACGTTTCGCTAGCCTAACCTTCGCCTTCACTTCCCTACACAGGCGGACATACGCTTCAGTGTTCTCGTGGGAACGATTGGCCTTCGCCCTCCTATACGCTACTTTCCTATTTCGGATAGCCGAAGCGATGTCACGATTGAACCACTTAGGCTGCGTTGAAGCAGGGGTGACCGGTTTTGAGGGTATGGCAGCAGACTGCAGCACCATAAACTCGTCCCGGAATGCACTCCACACTCCCTCAACATCGCCGCCAACCTCTAACCCAGCGGTTCCCACACAACCGAGCCCCGCGACCCCCACAACCGAGCAGCGAATGCTCATGACCCCCCCTCACCGGAGAAAGTTTAAAAATCAAACATTTATTTTAGTTTTCCTTATACAGTATATACAGTATATATATATATATAATATACACCTAAAAGTATGAAGCAAAATGCCTATATCCCATTCAGTTAAAAAAGACAGTCACATTTAGCATTTCAAGCATTCATTTCACAACCGGTATCAACTTATTTTTTGCACAAAATCTCACCTTATTTTTTTGCACAAAATCTCACCTTATTTTTTTGCACAAAATTCACCTTATTTTTTGCACAAAATCTCACCTTATTTTTTGCACAAAATCTCACCTTATTTTTTTGCACAAAATCTCACCTTATTTTTTTGCACAAAATCTCACCTTTTTTTTTGCACAAAATCTCACCTTATTTTTTTGCACAAAATCTCACCTTATTTTTTTGCACAAAATCTCACCTTATTTTATTTTTTGCACAAAATCTCACCTTATTTTTTTGCACAAAATCTCACCTTATTTTTTTGCACAAAATCTCACCTTATTTTTTTGCACAAAATCTCACCTTATTTTTTTGCACAAAATCTCACCTTATTTTTTTGCACAAAATCTCACCTTATTTTTTTGCACAAAATCTCACCTTATTTTTTTTGCACAAAATCTCACCTTATTTTTTGCACAAAATCTCACCTTATTTTTTGCACAAAATCTCACCTTATTTTTTGCACAAAATCTCTCTTCGTGGTTGAGTTCTGCTTAAGCAACAGCGCAGCTCGTTGTCGAGATCGGTAAGTCGATTGCGTGACTTTGTTTTGACTTGCAGCATTGCAGAAAATGCGTTCTCACACAGGTATGTTGTCGGGAAGACCACCAGTATGCTCAGTGCCTTCGATCGGAGATCTGCATACGAAGCGCTGCGAAGTCGAATCCAGAAAAGTTCCACAGTTTCCGCTGAATCAAAAGAACACGGGCATCGCTGTCGGCTTTCAGCTCAACTAACTGTTCAGCCAGTTCAATTTCTGAGCCGTCGAAGATGTCACTACTGCATGTGAATGATATTCTGAACCATTTTTGAATACGAAGAAATCAGTTGGGCTTCCGGAAAGTAGCGGTTGAACTCGGCTTTCAGCTGAGCAAGATGATTACAGATGAGTTCTGATGTTTTGTTCATTGGTAATTCGGCTTCCTCCGCAAATTCAGTGAATGTAGAAAACGCGGCGTAGCGCCTTGTTTCAGCACGCTCGTGCCACAAATCTAATTTGCTCTTAAAACCAGCAATGATATTGTGAGCTTTCATGATGTTTACCCCACGTCCTTGAAGAGCCAGGTTGAGTGCATTTAGTTTAGCAAAGATATCGACAAGATATGCCACGTTCATTAACCAATGCGGGTCTTCAAAAAGTAACAAATCTAAATAATAAGTAGCCCAATTTATAAATGCATAATTCATGTAAGAAAATAAAAGAAAATATAAGAATAAAAGAAAAATTTATGTACATAAATATAATCTGACATTAAAATACTCGTTAATATTACGTTCCACATATTTCTAAATTTAGGACCAGCGTGATGACAACAGTCCCGTACGTTGCGCATAGTTTTCCATAAAAATGCGATAAGTTTCAGATTTTATCAATTCACATCCTCTTTAGATTTCAAGATTACTCGATTTTCGGAAATGTTTAAAGTTCTAAAACATGCTTCTGCGACCCCCGATGAATTGCTTTACGACCCCTCTGGGGGTCGCGACCCACCGTTTGGGAAACACTGCTCTAACCCCATCTCTCCTACGCTATCCCTGAGGCTAACAAAGTTCGCCCGCCGGAGATCGAGCTTACTGCCTCTCGAGTTACTACGCTTCACCCGAGGGACGCACACACGGAACCTAATAAGACCGTGATCACTCCCGCGCAATGATTCGTCAACGGTGAGGCCAGTGACGAGGTTGTCTTCGGTCGTGAATACTAAGTCTAGAACGCTTTCGCCTCGTGTAGGCTCGTTGACCCACTGAGTGAGGAAGTTCTCATCAGCAAAGTCAACTAGCCTCCTCCCTACAGCATCGGCAGTCCTGTTTTCCCACTTTATGCCGCGACAGTTGAAGTCTCCTAAAACTACACACACCCTATCCCCTAGCAGGCTACTGAGTTCGGTGTACAGGGCTGTATCCTTCTCGTGGAGGAGATGCGGAGGTCTGTACACCAAGATTAACCTATAGTTCGTCCCTCCCACGTTCAGATCGATGCCAAGCAGCTCCCGTTCCGACCGGAACTGGCAGTCAACCGGACTCGACGTGTCTCTGACGTATATATAGTACCCACCCCCCTCCCCACGGGTGCGGTCTTTGCGAAACATTCTATACCCGGGAATTTCGAACTCCCCAACGTAGTCCCTACGATCAGTATGAATCCAGGACTCGGTGATAGCAACGATATCCTGGTATTCTGATGCTAAGGGCTCCCGTAGCTCGCAAAACTTGTTCCTGATCGACCTAGCATTAAAAAGCATTGCACGGAGGGAGCTTCCCCTATTCTGACCGCCCCCTAGCACGACCCGTTTCCCGAACAGCCAGGGCTGTCGGGAGTTGAAGAGCCCCTCACTAACGAGGGGACAATCTCCGCAGGAGCCTGAGCCCCCTCCAACGTGGAAGGAGAGTCACTACCTACTGGGGGAGGATGACTACCTGCTGGGGGAGGGTGACTACCTGCTGGGGGAGGCTGGCGAACTGCTGGGGGAGGGTGGTTAACTGCTGGGGGAGGGGGACTAACTGCTGGGGGAGGGGGACTAACTGCTGGGGGAGTAGGTTTAACTGTTTGCGGAGCAGGATCAATTGCTGGTTCGGGGGGGTCCTAGTTTAAAAAGATTATACAAATTAATGTTCAGTAAATCACCATACTTCTTTTTCCCTTCTCGTTAAAATGTATCCTGTCCGAACCAAAGTATTCCCCATTTCCGTAGAATGTAGTCCAAAAATCGACAAACTTTAGGCCTTTTTCCTCACACATGCGTTTAACTCTTTATTTATGCTAATGGCTTTACTTAGAGTATAATCACTAGCACGCATTCGAGGGAGAATTCCTACGACCATACCCATGTCTGTCCTATCCCTAACCTTGTCAGTTAGGTTCTTAAATTCTTTTATAATGGGCTCTGTCTGCCCTCCTGTCCCTCCCAGAAAAACGTCATTGCCACCAACATGGACAATGATAGGCAGTGGCGACTCGTGGGTTTTGGCCGCCCTGTGCCGTAGCCAAATTGGCCGCCCCCTTCCTTAAACGTAACATACCTTCCACTACAGCAAACACACGTATATAAAGGATTTACATTTTATTGATTGAGGAACAATGTAATAATGATGAAAATTGAAACCGTGATGATAGACAATAAAAAAAAAAATGTAATAATTCAATTTAAAAACATAGAAAACAATATGGTATTTCGTACCATACCGTACCGTAATGCCAACCTTCGCCAAAATTGGCCGCCCCCAAAGTGGCCGCCCTGTGCGGTCCGCACATCCCGCACACCCCACGCTACGCCACTGAATTGATAGGGCAACTCTTATTCTTGATATTAATTTTCTCTAATTCCCTATTAATTATCTGGCTTGTGGCACCCGGAAAACATCGGAGTTTTCTCTTGGTCGCCCGTCTTGCTCCGAAAAAGTCCCCTTGATTCCTTAGCATAGAATCCCCAATTAAAAAGGATTCATCCTCCTCATCAGCAAGTAAGTGAAACTTATTTTTGATGGTAATGGGTTCCAAATCCTTAAGTTTTGGTTTTGGTTTGGAGGGTCTTTTATTTTTGACCAATTTGAATTCTTGTTCCTCCGTTCTATTTTCCGGAATAGTCACAGTGTTTTCCAAGCGTGCCACGCTTTGTTCTAGATGCTTAATCTTACAGTTTAAATCTGCTGGTGTGTTTTAGTTTGATCTTGTCCACTGGGTTGGATTTCCAGTGCGACGACCCTAGCTTCAAGCTTTTTACTAATTCCTTTAGCTCTTTAACTTCCTTTTCGTGGTTGTCTCTAAGTTTACAAAACAAACATACACTAAGGGATGTGATATCGCTGATACTACCTTCAGGGAAGTCAACGCACCAATGATTAACTTTACATTTAAAGCATTCTGCTTTCAATTTAGCTGGCCCTGCCATATTTTCTCTCTTTTTTTTTTTTCTGAATACTCTGAATAAGATAAAGCGTTCTAGCAATGAAAACTATCAAAAACTTTCTGACCAGTATATAAAAAAAGGGGGGGGGGGGTGAATTCATCCCGCGCGTAGACGCATCCACCTACTTGCAAGTGACGTTCATCCCTTCCAGAAGACTACACCTCTCGTTGCTGCCGCACCGACCAAAGGTCTCCCCAGGGCCGGACAATCCCAAACGTGTCGCAGCTACCAACTGACAAACACTCGCGAAGCAGGCATCACGGATTTTCCGCCAGGAGCGACAGCGAGATGCAGCCCCTTACTAAGTCTTACTAGTCACTCACAAGCGGCCAAACTCTTAGAATCCAGTGTTCAAGGGATATCCCACCAGACCCAGAGTCTACGCCCGAGACTTTACGCTGGCCTGGCAGCCAGCTGGGCAGTAAAGCTCTCTCACCTCAGAGCAGTACAACCAAGCACCACCAATTGGTCACCAAAGAACGGTCGCAGGGGGCTGGTCAGGCCATTACGCGTTAGGAATGGGCTTAACCGGGCACTAGCCACACTCCATTCATCGCGCCCCTACGCCTGGGACCCCTCCATCCCAGTCTCTCACAACCTACGAGCGTTAAATGGTGTTATTTATAGAGGTTCCAAAGCCTCTCTCCCACGCATGAGGTAGCAGTAGGGTCCTAATAGTAAAAGAAGAGAAAAATACTTTATACTAAAAGAAAAGTTTTTTTTTTTTTTTTTTTTTTCAGTCAGAGGAGAACATCCTTAATGTAAGCTAAAAGGACAGAGTAGGGATGAGATGGGGTCATAGTAACCCACGGGACAGGATTGTACAACATACTTTACCCGCCCTCCCGAAAGAGAGAGAGCACCTAAAGTAACTGGCAGCCAATTTCTCTAGAATCCCACGACTCGGGACCGGAGGGCTGTCACACCCCAAGTATAAAGTTTACAACATCCAGAAAAAATGTCATAACCTTTATACCCCTTGCGGAGAGAGAGAGAGAGAGAGAGAGAGAGAGAGAGAGAGAGAGAGAGAGAGTTACAAGGAGTTACAAGGAAAAGAAGTACCTCAAAAGGACTTGCGGCCCATACCGAGGAGGTACCAATGGCAACGGGTGCCAGGGAAAATTTTGTACACACTCAAATAGTGTGCAAGATTTAGTCTAACCTTTTCTTGAACTGATCCACAGAGGAACTGTTCACAACTTCCGAAGGTAACCTGTTCCATGTGTCACAGATCTTATACGTAAAGTAATTCCCACACACACTAGTCCTAAACCGTTTCAAATCCAACTTCCAACCATTGTTGCGAGTTGGGTTATCATTTAAACTAAACATACTTCTAAAATCGACATCGTTCAACCCGCGTAAGAGCTTGAAAACCTCGATCAGTTGACCGCGCAGCCTCCGAGTTTCAAGCGAAAACAAGTTCAGGGCGCGTAACCGTCGATTGTAGCCCATATGCCTAACGGAAGGGATTAACTTTGTGGCCCTCGCCTGCACTCGCTCCAGCCTCTCAATATCTTTCCTGAGGGCGGGCGACCAGAACTGCACAGCATACTCCAGGTGCGGCCGAACAAGGGAATTGTACAGTGAGAGCACAATCTCCTTGTTCCGAAACTGAAATTGCCTCCTGATATAACCCAATAGTTTCTGGGCTTTCTTTTCCACCTCTACACACTCTTTCGTAAACTTAAGGTCGCTGCTAATTAGCACACCCAAATCCTTTTCTAAATCAGTCACCTCGATATTACTACCCAACATCGAGTAGTCCGATTGGGATTGGCGTAGCCAATGTGCATCACTTTGCATTTACCCAAGTTAAACGGCATTTGCCATTTTTCGGACCACTCTCCTATCCTACCTAGGTCCGCACGCAGTTCCTCGATCGCTTCGGGCGTCCCAACATTGGCCCCAAGCTTGGTGTCATCAACGAATTTGGCGATCCGACTGACGATGCCACCGTCGATATCATTTATGTAAATGATAAACAACAGTGGCCCCAAAACGGAACCCTGAGGAACCCCACTAGTGACCGAGGCCCAACCCGAACTAAACTAGCACCTTTAATTACCACCCTTTGCCGCCTATTCCTCAGCCAGTTTTCAATCCACCTACCTATTTCCCCACCGATACCCAGCGCGCGCACTTTCGCCATTAGCCGGCGGTGAGGTACCTTATCAAAGGCTTTCTGAAAGTCGAGATAAAGTATATCAATCGCCCTACTCTTATCGTACTCACTCAACATGACGTGGAAAAACTCGAGCAAGTTGGTGAGACACGACCTATGCCGTCTAAACCCATGTTGGGGGTCCCCAAGCAGCTTGTACGAATCCAAATGGTCAACGATCCTATCAGCTATTATCCCTTCTAATAATTTACCTACAACTGAAGTGAGACTAATGGGACGATAGTTCCCTGGACTTTCGTGATCCCCTTTCTTAAAGATAGGGGTCACGTTGGCTTCCCTCCAGTCACCAGGCACCTGGCCCATCTCCAACGATTTGTTGAAGACTGTAGCCAGGTGGGGAGCCACCTGGTCGCGCACCTCCCGCAACACTCAGGGGAGAAACTGGTCTGGCCAAGGAGCCTTAAACGCGCTCAGTTTGTCTATTCTAGAGGCAACGACTGTCGCGGTACATCTAACACTATCCAGGCCAGCACCTTCGTGCCTCACGCCTGGCTCGGGGATGACGCGGACATACGCTTCAGTGTTCTCGTGGAACGATTGGCCTTCGCCCTCCTATACGCTACTTTCCTATTTCGGATAGCCGAAGCGATGTCACGATTGAACCACCTAGGCTGCGTTGAAGCAGGGTGACCGGTTTTGAGGGTATGGCAGCAGACTGCAGCACCATAAACTCGTCCCGGAATGCACTCCACACTCCCTCAACATCGCCGCCAACCTCTAGCCCCATCTCTCCTACGCTATCCCTGAGGCTAACAAAGTTCGCCCGCCGGAGATCGAGCTTACTGCCTCTCGAGTTACTACGCTTCACCCGAGGGACGCACACACGGAACCTACTAAGACCGTGATCACTCCCGCCCAATGATTCGTCAACGGTGAGGCCAGTGACGAGGTTGTCTTCGGTCGTGAATACTAAGTCTAGAACGCTTTCGCCTCGTGTAGGCTCGTTGACCCACTGAGTGAGGAAGTTCTCATCAGCAAAGTCAACTAGCCTCCTTCCTTCAGCATCGGCAGTCCTGTTTTCCCACTTTATGCTGCGACAGAGAGAGAGAGAGAGAGAGAGAGAGAGAGAGAGAGAGAGAGAGAGAGAGGGAGAGAGAGAGAGAGGGAGAGAGAGAGAGATCACAGATTATACAAGAGTAAATTGCAAAGAATGAACGTAGAAAATAGAGTTAATTCATCGGCATATGCGTATTAAAGTTTGATTCGTCTCAATGATGTCAGGTGTTATAAAAATGGCTATCTGGGTTTGGGAGATCGACCAAAATTTGAGGAACTAACCAAGCTGATAAAATTCGTATATTTTACTACATTTATATATCTGTATAGATGCGGCTTCCTCTTTTCTCTCAGTATGTAGATGTTTGAAATCGTGAAATAATTTGATGTGACTCCTGCTTCAGAAGATAGACTAGAGGATTTAGGACTGCTTTGAAAGAAGTTGTAATAAACAGGCGTGGGCTCTCCCCGGTTTGTTGCACAAAGCGACCAGAATTTGCAAAGAATGCAACTTTCAGGTTTGATTAAATAATCATCTCTGGGAAGCGACAGTGTAATGAAAGATCTTTGTTGCATGAACAATTATTATTGAATATACGTATTCAATTACTTTAGTGGTATTGCTCATTACACATGAATCACTGCAATATTTTTAGCCAACAATCTTTGTTCAACAATCCTCATATATGGACGCAAGCAAATCATCATAATCCTTTTTCTCCAAAAGATGTTCTAATTGAACTATACAATATGCATGAGGGATAGGTGAAAGCATATAAAACCCCCCTTTTAGTTAATCTCTTCATTCCCAACAAAAAAACATTAAGTTCACCAAAGAAGACGAATCCAATAACACCCTACCCTTCCTAAATATAACAATAACCACACTAAACAACAAATTCAGCACCTCCCTATATCGAAAACCCACATACACAGGCCTAGGTACTAATTACTTAAGCCACACCTCTTCGCCATATAAAATAAACAGCATCAAAATTTTAATCCACTGCGCCTATCATCTTTGCTCTTCGTACTTATCCCTTTCACAACGAAATAACATTCATTCATAATTTCGGCATTAACAGCTTCCCAAAACATCTTTTACAATTTTTAACCAAAAATTTTCTTAATAATATTTATCAACCCCCCTTAAAGTTTCCACCGTTAAAAAAGACGTACAATACTTTTCATTTCCTTATTACGACCATATCAGCGACAAAATACTTTCAGAACTCCGCCTCCTACTCACCCCTCTTTACCCCAAAATTAACTTTTAATTCGTTTTCACCAAAAATAACAGCATCAAGTCATACCCCAACACAAAGAAAAAAACACCTCAGCCCCTTGCTTCGTCCACCATCTACGTTTTCAACTGTGTTCGTGCAAAGCGAACTATATTGGCAGCACCATTCACCAATATCAAACCAGAGTGGATGAGCATCGCGGTATTTCTACCAGAACATCGCAGCCCTTAAATAAACCCTCTAAATCAGCAATAAGAGATCACTGCCACCTTCAGAACCACCCACTATTTCCCTCCAATTTCAAAATTATCAACACAACCAACCATCTAACCGACCTCCGCATTCTGCAGTCGCAACACAGCCTCAATATTAAACTAACTCTCAACGACTATAGTTCTGCCCTTAACTTAAACATACCCAAATAAACTGTCATATCCTACCACTGAGAAGAAATCCAACATCCTTTCGTCTGGCTCCAACTCTTCTAATATGAACCCCTTCCAACAACCAATCTTTCCCAAACATCTGCTCAATTAGTCCCCTTACCCCGACAATAACAACCTGGTAAGACTCCTCTCAATTTTGTTCGCTTTTTACTTTATATTGGACGACTGATCACTCTTCTATGTTTTAGATTATTTAATTTTTAATTTTAATTACTTAAATATAAACATCATTAATATCACACGTATATATATATATATATATATACACATTCAACTGCAAAGAACACGCAGTATAAATAACGTAAAGAACGACGCTTGTATAGGAGATATTCCGCGCAAGACGAGAGAGAGAAAACGGAACAAATGAAAAAATGAAGTACCACCTGGGAATCGAACCCGGGATCTTCCGATTGCCGGTCAGACGCGATACCATTACACCATGGACTTCACTCTTCCAAATGCCGTAATTCCTCTACATACTCGCAGAAACCAATGCCCCAAGGGGGCACCTCCCGCATGCCGTAACATTATATACATTCAACTGCAAAGAACACGCAGTATAAATAACGTAAAGAACGACGCTTGTATAGGAGATATTCCGCGCAAGACGAGAGAGAGAAAACGGAACAAATGAAAAAATGAAGTACCACCTGGGAATCGAACCCGGGATCTTCCGATTGCCGGTCAGACGCGATACCATTACACCATGGACTTCACTCTTCCAAATGCCGTAATTCCTCTACATACTCGCAGAAACCAATGCCCCAAGGGGGCACCTCCCGCATGCCGTAACATTATATACATTCAACTGCAAAGAACACGCAGTATAAATAACTTAAAGAACGACGCTTGTATAGGAGATATTCCGCGCAAGACGAGAGAGAGAAAACGGAACAAATGAAAAAATGAAGTACCACCTGGGAATCGAACCCGGGATCTTCCGATTGCCGGTCAGACGCGATACCATTACACCATGGACTTCACTCTTCCAAATGCCGTAATTCCTCTACATACTCGCAGAAACCAATGCCCCAAGGGGGCACCTCCCGCATGCCGTAACATTATATACATTCAACTGCAAAGAACACGCAGTATAAATAACGTAAAGAACGACGCTTGTATAGGAGATATTCCGCGCAAGACGAGAGAGAGAAAACGGAACAAATGAAAAAATGAAGTACCACCTGGGAATCGAAACCGGGATCTTCCGATTGCCGGTCAGACGCGATACCATTACACCATGGACTTCACTCTTCCAAATGCCGTAATTCCTCTACATACTCGCAGAAACCAATGCCCCAAGGGGGCACCTCCCGCATGCCGTAACATTATATACATTCAACTGCAAAGAACACGCAGTATAAATAACGTAAAGAACGACGCTTGTATAGGAGATATTCCGCGCAAGACGAGAGAGAGAAAACGGAACAAATGAAAAAATGAAGTACCACCTGGGAATCGAACCCGGGATCTTCCGATTGCCGGTCAGACGCGATACCATTACACCATGGACTTCACTCTTCCAAATGCCGTAATTCCTCTACATACTCGCAGAAACCAATGCCCCAAGGGGGCACCTCCCGCATGCCGTAACATTATATACATTCAACTGCAAAGAACACGCAGTATAAATAACGTAAAGAACGACGCTTGTATAGGAGATATTCCGCGCAAGATGAGAGAGAGAAAACGGAACAAATGAAAAAATGAAGTACCACCTGGGAATCGAACCCGGGATCTTCCGATTGCCGGTCAGACGCGATACCATTACACCATGGACTTCACTCTTCCAAATGCCGTAATTCCTCTACATACTCGCAGAAACCAATGCCCCAAGGGGGCACCTCCCGCATGCCGTAACATGGTGTAATGGTATCGCGTCTGACCGGCAATCGGAAGATCCCGGGTTCGATTCCCAGGTGGTACTTCATTTTTTCATTTGTTCCGTTTTCTCTCTCTCGTCTTGCGCGGAATATCTCCTATACAAGCGTCGTTCTTTACGTTATTTATACTGCGTGTTCTTTGCAGTTGAATGTATATAATGTTACGGCATGCGGCAGGTGCCCCTTGGGGCATTGGTTTCTGCGAGTATGTAGAGGAATTACGGCATTTGGAAGAGTGAAGTCCATGGTGTAATGGTATCGCGTCTGACCGGCAATCGGAAGATCCCGGGTTCGATTCCCAGGTGGTACTTCATTTTTTCATTTGTTCCGTTTTCTCTCTCTCGTCTTGCGCGGAATATCTCCTATACAAGCGTCGTTCTTTACGTTATTTATACTGCGTGTTCTTTGCAGTTGAATGTATATAATGTTACGGCATGCGGGAGGTGCCCCCTTGGGGCATTGGTTTCTGCGAGTATGTAGATGAATTACGGCATTTGGAAGAGTGAAGTCCATGGTGTAATGGTATCGCGTCTGACCGGCAATCGGAAGATCCCGGGTTCGATTCCCAGGTGGTACTTCATTTTTTCATTTGTTCCGTTTTCTCTCTCTCGTCTTGCGCGGAATATCTCCTATACAAGCGTCGTTCTTTACGATATTATATATATATATATATATGTATGTATATATATATATATATATATATATAATTTAGGGTGTGCCAATTACATAGAAGTGAATTTTTAATTTTATTTTTTTTAAACGACCAGGGTATATTATTGTTCAATTTAATGTAGAAATGCAACACAAAAAAATTGAAGGAGCTGCATCAATATTTAGGACTTGCTCAACAGCATTTAATGTTACAGTATTTAGCTATGTTTTTAGTAATTTGTCAAGTTCTGCACATTATGTTTCTTGGTAAAGCATTCTTTCTTATATAAGTATTTCACATAAGTGGAGTTATAGAGCTACTGAACAAGTATTACTGTAGGGCGGGTCATACTATGCATTTTTTTTAAATCAATGGAGAGGGGTGTTCAAATGACATATTTTGGTGTATAGAACACAATTCTGAAGAAAATATTTAATTCTGATAACCCTAACCTACATCATTTTGCAGTTGATTATTATTAAATTGTTGATTATTTTACTATTGTAGTTACCCCAGAATATGTCTTCTCACGTTTTCTATCATGGCTACTCACGTTATCTCTCATAGAGCATTGTTCTAACTTATTCATATAAACACATATAATGTAATTCATATAATAATAATAATAATATTTAAATACTCAAATGAAAAGGTGTGCCATTCCACTTAATTGTAATTATCATACAGTTTGGTATATGAACTATTTTGACGGTTTTCTGGCGCGCATAAGGCCATTTTCTGAGCCACCTTTCTCAGAGGCTAGACTGTAACGTTTCAGAACATTCTAAAACGTTTTGTGAAATATTTGAAGTGACTCATGATTTATGAAGCTATTTTACCACCTCGGCTTGCAGTGAGGGGATAGATTTAGTGATTATCTACTGATATTTTTTTTTTTACTGTTCACATGTGAGTATTATTGTTATATTTAAGAAAAAGCTATTTCTACGCATATTATAGTGATACATTGAGCAAAATTTAATTAGCAACTTTGATTTGAGCTAAAATTAGGTGGTTCATTTTTAGTACAACTGAGCAGTATGAGGCCTATTTCAATGTTCTAAAGAATATTTTTAGGATGTGTTTCTTTAGTTTTTTTAGAGTACATGAACAAATTATTTGCATTACAGACAACAGTACCTGTCTGTAGTGGATACTTAACTGTTGTATTATTGTTTTTATTTCAGTGTGAACTCATTAAGAAAATGGCTCAAGTCAGAACAAGGACGAAATCAAGTTCTCATCTGAGTAATCTTGTTGGCACTGGCCGGGAGCTGTTGGTGTCTGAACTGCCAACTGTGAGGGATATCCTGAGGTATGGCATCTACTTGAGGAAGCAAAGTGAAGATGACAGGAGGAACTACCCAGTGGACAAGCTGGTGAGTGACATCTACCCTGGTCTGATTTGTCAGTGGAGCAAAGCTAATGCTCTTTTCAAGCCACCTGTTATCAATGAAAAAGTGACCATCATGTCCAAGCTCAAGGAGGTCTGGAATCAGGCAGTGAAGTTTTCTCTTGGGAAGGGCAAACTTGATGCCAAAGAGAGGTTCATTGTCAAGTTAGACAAGTTCTTTGATATTTTGACTTGCAAGTGTCAGATTACCAGTTGTGAGGGGGGAGGCTGTGAGGGCTGTGTTATCCAAGCCCACATTAACTGTTCCTGCAGCAGAGAGAAAAAGATTCCTGTGAAAGATCTTGCCTACATCAAGGGACAGAAAGAGAAGGTTGGAAGTAAGGGACCCCACCAAATAGGGGGTCCTGATCTACCAGAGCACAAGAGACAGGTGAGGACATTGAAAAGGCAGTGGATGGAAAGGAAGGCAGAGAAAAGGAGAAGGAGCAAGGAGGAAAGTGCTGCAGTAGCAGAGAAGGCAGCCAGGAAGGATGTTAAGAGATTTTTGGCAGATGGTGATGAGGATCTGGAATTGGAGAGAAGTGGTGATGAAGATGAGTTTCTTCCTGAAGTTGAGCTCTTCCCTCAAACTGACCCTGAGCCAGCAGCTTCGGCAAAGGTACAGAAAAACTATGATGAGATTCAAAACATTGCCCTTGCTAGTGTAAGGTATGGCATAGGGCTGAGGCCAACTGCAGCGATAGCAACAGCAGCTCTGATTGACGCAGGAATCATCACAGAAGACAATACAAGTAAAGTGATTGATAAGAGCAAGGTCAAGAGAGCACAGGTGAAGTTGATGAGAGAGCTGGGGGAACAGTTCGAGAAAAAGTGCAGGGAGGAGGGGGGGATCTCTTGCATCCTCTTTGATTGGCGGATTGACCTGACCAATGTGATGATGGAAGCTGAGGGCAGTGACCAATCTTTTCCCGCAAAGATCAAGGAAGAACACTATAGTGTTGTTAGTGAGCCTGGCAGCTACTATCTGTTCCACTTTACCCCAGAGAAAGCAACTAAAGAGGAGTCACATGCGGAGAAGATTGCTAAGGTCCTGTTTGCCTGGCTGAAAGAGAGGGGTTATGATAAGACCTTGTTGGCCATTGGAGGAGACTCAACAAATGTCAACACTGGTGTGAAAGCTGGAGTAATGCGGAAGCTGGAGCTGCACCTGGGGAGAAAGCTGGTCTGGTTGGTGTGCAACCTGCACACTGTTGAACTTCCCCTGCGCCATCTCATTGTTGACCTTGATGGCCCTACTCTGTCAGACAAAAAACTATCCGGGCCAATAGGAAAGCTCGTTGATTCTGCTAGACTTTGATATCAATCCAAACTTCACCCGAATCTCTGTTGGCCCTCCACTGATCAAGCTTCCTGACAAGGTCATTCAAGATCTCTCAACTGATCAATACTATGGCTATAAAATTGTCTGTGCAGTCAGGGATGGAGTACTTCCTGCAGGGCTGGCTCTGTTAGAGATAGGACCAGTAAACCACAGCCGCTGGCTCACCACAGCGAACAGACTTCTCAGGCTCTGGGTGTCAAAGCACGGACTTAAAGGAAAGAACCTGAAGATTCTGCAATTCATTGTGGAATTCATCATTGGATTGTATTACCCATGTTGGTTCAACGTGAAGGTCAAGCACTCCTGGATCGAAGGGCCTAGGCACATCCTCTTTCAGCTGGACTGCCTCAAGTTCCAGAGAAAGGAGGTGCTGGATATTGTGATGCCAACTGTGAGAAGATCTGCTTGGTATGCCCACAGTGAAGTCATCCTCCAAACACTACTCTGCTCTGAGGATCAGAAGGAGAGGATTGAAGGGGTGGAGAGAATCCTGGCCATCAGGGGAGAGGGGGACCCGGACACTCAGCTGGGGACTCCTCTGTTAGGAGCAGAAGGACACCTGACATCAATTGTGATGCTTCCAGCATCGGTGACTTGATCAGCTGGTCAGAAGGTGTGTCAGAGCCACCTCTCACCTGCTCTCTAAGCACCTCAGAGGTGAAAAACTTCATCAACACCCCCATGGAAGTGCGCAACTGGCCTTGCCACACACAAAGCATTGAGAGGGTTGTTAAAATGGTGACTGAGGCTTCTGCTAAGTACTTCTCACAGGAAAAGAGGGATGGAGGGATCAGGGCTCAGGAGACCAGCAGGAAGCTGATGTTCAAGTCTGAGTCAAAGCAGGATTTGTGCAACCTGGCAAAGTTCAAGATGTTAGGAGAATGATCTTTGTAATTATATCCAGTGATATACATGCAGTTCACCTATTAATAAATATATGTAAAGTTGATTTGGCCTTCTCAATATAAATGATTTACCTTATATCTTTTAATATATTATAAAGGGGTTCAAAAGGGTAAAATTGGCAATTTAGAAATACAAAATGATGTAGGTTAGAGTTATCCTATCAAAACAATAAGCTCATATTTGAATTCCCCATGTAAAAACACATAATTTAGACACCCCTGATGGTAGGATTTCCTTCAGATTCATGTTGTCACCTGAGTACGACCCGCCCTAAAGTATTAGTCACACATTCTCTACACGTCTGTACAGGTTTAAACGTAAACAAACAAGGAAAGCAGCTATGCACCAGTTGGCACACATGACACGTCAGTCGTTGTTCTCAAGCACTGCTGGTGGGTTGTGTTAAACTGTGTTTTTCTGCTCAGCCACATACAGTAATTGTTCAGTTTTTTTGCTTTTAATGTCTACCAAGAATGGCAATGAAAACAAGACGCTACAGTGATATTTGGTTAGTTGGTAAATGTGAAGAAAAATTTAGTGCTGCAAAGTTACCATCAAGGCGTGATGTACTAAAAGTGTTATTTAATTTTCATACTGATAAACAAATGAGTCTGAAGGAAAGTGTTAAGAAAACTGTTCGTTTAATTTTGCCGATTTGGGAAAGAGCACGTATACCTACAACAACTGAATTACATGTGCGTGAGAGAGTTGTACGTCTTCATAAAGAATGGCAGTCACTCAAAAATAACATAAATATATCAACATCTACTGAAAGCAAGAAACGTGATATTTTTGGCGAGTCACTGGATGATTTATTTGATATTGCACACCAGGATGCCATGAGTTTGATTAAGATTGAGGAAGATCGCTTATTCTTACAAGGTCAAAGAGAAAAAGGCCGTCGTGGATCAATGATAGGAGTAGACATGAAACTTTCAAAGAAAGAAGCTAGCAGAATTGAGCGATCACTAGCATATGAAAGGCAAAAAGAGAAACAGAAATATTTGCAGGAAGCATATACATCATCAGCAGCAACAATTAATGAGTCGATAGAATTAGAATCATCAGGAGAATCATCTGATAAAAGTGATCATGCTGATTTTGATCAAGAGATTGCTCATAAGGCTGTTTTGTCTAGGTGTTCTAACAGAGGTCGTGTTCAAGTTGTTACGCAAGAAGTTGCTGCAGCACTAGATCGAACAAAAATAAGTAGCAGAAATGCTGTTCACGTTTTCTCAGCAATGGCTTCATCTAATTTGCTCAGAGCTCCCAGAAGTGAGTTACAGATTAGCCACAGAACAATTCATCGAGCCAGAAACAAACATCGTGAATCTCTAGCAGCAGAAATTCGAGCATCTTTTGATCCAAAAGTACCCCTTGCTCTCCACTGGGATGGAAAAATTATGGATGATTATACTGGAGCTGTTCAGAAGACTGTAGAGCGTTTACCAATTTTAGTGTCTGGTAAAGATATTACAAAATTACTTGCTGTTCCAAAGTTCAATACTGGGAATGCTTCTGGTATTGCTGATGCTTGTCTGACAGAAATAACAAAATGGGGACTAGAGAATAGAATAGTTGCATTGTGTTTTGACACTGCACCAACTAATACTGGATTGAAAGGTGGGGTTTGCCTTAAAATTGAAACAGAATTAGAGAAAGATCTGCTGAGTCTTGCATGCCGCCATCACATATTTGAAATTATGTTAGAGAAAGTATTTTCTCTGCATGATGCTGGTAGGTCACCTAATATTGAAGTTTTTTCTCATTTCCGTGAATCTTGGCCTCATATTGATAAAACGCAGTATAAAACTCTACTTAATATAAATACTGGTAACATGGTAGAAGAAGAAAGGAGAAAAGGTCTAATTGCATTTGCTCTTCAGCAGTTGCAGTCAAAACAGCTTCGGGGAGACTATCAAGAGCTCCTAGAACTGTCTATTATATTCCTTGGAGGTACTCCCTCCCAAGGCATCACTTTTCGTAAACCTGGAGCAGTATACCGAGCTCGATGGATGGCACGAGCAATTTATGCCATAAAAATGTGCCTTTTCCAAGAACAATATTCTGTTCAGCACCGTCAAACTGCAATTAGGGGATCCCGCCTCTCCTATGTCAGAATGTTAGCAGATCACTTGTTACGAGTGTCACTGTTCGTCACAACTGTGTACATTAAATATTGGTTTACATGTACGTCATCTTGTGATGCTCCAAGAAACGATCTCATGCTTCTAAAAACACTTGAAGACTACGCTGACAAAGAAGTTTCAACTGTTGCTTTGACTGCATTCTCACGACATTTGTGGTATTTATCTGAGATATCAGTAGGTCTAAGTTTTTTTGACAATAAAGTATCCCATGAAGAGAAGAGAAACATGATTTATAACATGAGAGTGCAACAAGGTTCCGAAGAGCCTCCAAAGAGGATTCCCCGTATAAAACTTTTTTCTTCATGTTCATTGGCTGACTTTGTGACAAAATCAACTAAAAACTTCTTTAGTATTTTGGGAATTGATGAAACCTTTCTCGGTAAAGACCCCGCAGACTGGTCCAGTGATGCAACCTACAATGAAGCTCAAGCAATTGTGTCATCTCTTAGAGTAACAAATGATTTGTCAGAACGAGGAGTTGCTCTCATGCAATCCTTCAATGAAAGCCTTACTCGTGACGAGGAACAGAAACAGTTCCTTCTTCAAGTGGTTGAGTATCATCGAAAGAAGTTTGATGAGGCTGTCAAAAATGTTGATTAAAGCTAAGTGTTAATGTTATTGAAAGTAAATGTTTGTTAATTAAAGGTAAATAAAATTAAAGGTAAATTTTTATGTTAATTGAAAGTAAATGTTTATGTTAATTAAAGGTAAATAAAATTAAAGGTAAATTTTTATGTAATTGAAAGTAAATATTTATGTTAATTAAAGGTAAATTTTTATGTTAATTGGAAGTAAATGTTTATGTTAATTAAAGGTAAATATATTTAAAGTTCAACATCTTTGAGCAAGTCCTAAATACTGTTCAATTTTGATAAGATTTTGTACATTATGTTTTTGCACTGAATACAAAAAAATTACATCCTGGTCGTTACAAAATTTTGAAGTTGCAATTTTAGGCACACCCTAAATTATATATATATATATATATACATATACACTGTATATATACTCTCACACACACACACACACACACATATATATATCCTCTCTCTTAGGTTAGGTTTTGTTGGCAGCTTGGGGGATAAACCACTCCCCCTTGCTTGCATGCCCTCTTCCCTCTTTTTTTGTGTCACTGGCACCATGGGGGAAGGGGGGTTGGTACCTTGCAACAAGGGAGTAGGGGGTTTGGCACCTTGCAACATTTGTTCAACATTGCAATTACTCTGCACTCGTCCATTTGAAAAACTGACTCAGGAAATTTACTTATGTTGTTTTCCTGTTTTTTTATATCCAGGAGCTGAAGAAATGTTATATTTTTCAAACATTGAAACCTAGTTTCGATTTGGCCGCAAATTGTATCCAAAATTTCATAAAATAGCCTTCTGTATGTTAACTTGATATCCTCGACTGGTTCATTTCTTCGCTTATTTTGAGGATAGTTTCCTTCAACTACTGACCAAAGTTCATCAAAATCGTTTCTCTTTTTTTGTAGAATAGTCACCAGTTCATTTACTTTATTCATGCAATAGGATATGTCAAATATTCTATTCTGTAGAATGTAAAATATGACATTTGTGTGTGGGAAGATGCTAGCAAATATATTCAACAATAAATTGAACTCAAAATCTTTAAAGTTAGACGAAATTCCTTGGGCACAGGTATAAGTTTCAGTATCCCAGTCACCACCATTATCAACAATAATTTGAAATAGGTCAATCAGTTCTTCCTTGTACTCCGAAACTGTTTCAACCAAGCAGTGATTGTAACTCCAACGAGTAGGGGCTACTTTTAGGAATCTTTTCTTCACTTCACACTCTAAAAGATGAACGCACTTTGTTGACTTTGAGAAAAATAAAGAAAAGGCTTTAAGTTTTGCGAAAAATTTCTCGCATTCCTTTATGTTCGTCATAGATTGCGACAAAACTAAATTCAATCTATGGGCCATGCAATGAATAAAAAGTACTTTTGGATATTTTTCCACAACTTTCTTTTGAAGCCCATTTAACTCTCCGGACGTCACACTTGCCCCATCATAAGTTTGTGCAACAAATTTTGATTCAATATTTAATTTATTAACTAATTTGAACACCCACCTTGAAAGGCCAAGAGCTGTTCGATCTGCACTAACATCTGTAAATCCCAGAAACCTTTCACGAACTTCCCCATCTATAGTAACATATGGCACAACACTTGAAAGCTGAGATACAGTTCTAGCATCAGTTGCTTCATCTAAAATAAGGGCCACGAAAGGGGCATCTCTTATTTCACTCTTAATTTTATTTAACAATATTTCCCCTTCACTATCAATGAGGTCATTTCGAATTCTATTTGACAGGCCAGAAAATACACTAGAAGGTTCTAGATGAGAATTCAATAATGGATCATAATTTTTACATAAATTTAGCAATTCTACGTCATTACCTCGGTTATCCGATTCTTGTGATTCATCATGTCCTCTAAATGCTAACAGTTGCTCCTAAATAACACCACGTCAATTAATCTTTTTAAAATGTCTCTATTTGTCTTAACTATTTCATTGTGGATTTGCACACTCACTTTATGTTAACTACTCAGTTGTAAGTCAGTCCGAGATTTTCCAAATTTACCAAAGTTAATTGTGGAAATTATATGATTAGAAGAATTCTCATATCTTTTGAGAGCCTTATGCATATTATTTAAATCACAAAATCCAGTTGAATTCCATGGCCTTAATTCACTATTGAATAATAAGCATGGTCTATAAAAAAGTGTCTGTAAATTATCACATCCAGTCATCCATGATGTTTTCTCATATTGAGTCACATTAAATTTTCACGTGCTCTGCTTTTTTCTACCAGTCAACCCGAGAAATGGCTTGGGACGTCCATTTCTTATGATGTTTTCTTTTTCACCAAAACTCTTTGTGCTGAATTTGTTCACTAGTACGCTTTCAATGACACAATTATACTGTCTATTATTATCATTTTCCATATCCATATACAAATATTTAGGGTGTCACTTTTAACACCAAAGGAATCATACACAAAAGGTTACACAAAATGAACTTGTTTCGGATATGAATTTAAACTATAATCGTCAGGTGGGAAACCACTGGCCAGAGGCTTTTTTCACAAAGGGAAAGAGCTACACATTTTCAGATGTCGCTAGAAAATTGACTATAGAATTATCTTGAATTTCTTATAGTTATTTGTTTATTGTGTATCATGAATAGATAAAATACATAGCAATTATGAATAATTTATCACTGATGTTATCTTTTCTCCATCTGTAGTTCAAGATTCTAGCTCACAAAAAACACATTAATATCTTTTAGGTTCGTTTAATTTCCGCAGTCAATGTGGCAAGTGGCAGAGTAAGCCTTAACTCCAACCGGTCACGCAAGTTTGGTATCAATGAATGGATTCTATTAGTACCAAATTTGTGTGAAAAATTTGGGGAGTTAAGCCTCATTGACATTTTACTGTCGATGTACACATTCCTAAGAATGCTTCCATTTAGCATAGTGGAACAAACGATATTTGAATTTGAAGATTTATGTCAATTATGATTTCATTTATTCGAAAAATTATTGACGTAGGTAACATTTTTAAAACCATCCAATATATTCTTTGTCAATAAATGATTTTTGTTGTCAATAATGTTCTTATTTTAAGATAGCCAATTTTCTAATTAAGAAAAAAAAAAGCTCAAATCGAGGCTCGAAAAGGATGCATATCTGAGATTGTAGTACCCGACCTTTCCTCTGCATACTCTCGCGCGTATTCGGGTAGTGGGCCACCAAAGGTCGGGCTGTGAGTTCGTACAATCTCAATTTTGTTGAGGATGGAAAAAAGATGTCACACTAAAACATTGCAGAAGACTTTTTTCCTTTGCACATTTTTATAATAGGAAGCATTGCTTCCCTTCCTTCCAACCGCACGCCCCTGACTTCTTACAGAAATGGAGCTTACAGATGAAAAGAAGGACCAACACAACAGCAAACATTTTCATTTATTTTTTGTACTTCAGACGTTTCGACAAATCTTTTGTCATTATCAGTGAATTATAAATCTTAAAACCTTAAAACAAACCCTCCATTAACAACATGAGTTCATCTTACAAATTACGGCTCTTCTAACTAACCAACCAACCTACTTTCATAGATATATCATACCTTCCAATTAACTAACCATACAGTTTTCTCTCAGTATCTGCCGAATATGGAGGTTGACGTAATCATTGTGTATTTACCAGTTGAGGTAATTTTAATTTAATTTAATTTTAATGATTTTAATTCTCTTTTGTATTGATGTAATTTTAATTATTTATTCTTATTTTTGTTTTAAGGTTTTAAGATTTATAATTTACTGATGATGACAAAAAATTTGTCGAAACGTCTGAAGTACAAAAAATAAACGAATTGTTGTGTTGGTCCTTTTCATATATATATATATATATACACACACATATATATATATATATATATATACACACCTTGGTTAACATTGGTTTTGCCTCTGCCCGAATTGTTCATTCTGATGAAGGTCAAACTTGTCACTCTACGTTAGACCTACAGTTCAACGTGGAATCCGAACCACGCCCCACCAGCAGCCCTGTCTTAACCACTACGCTATATATATAATTATTTTTTTTTAATTATAATTTTTTAACACCCATATTAGTATTACCGCAAAATGTTAGAGTGCAATTGCAATGCAATGTTCATCAAAAGTTGCAAAAAGGGGGAGGGGGTTGGCACCATGGGGGAGCTTTCAAGGTTTGTGACCCCATTTATCTTGATGATGAAGTTTTACATATTAAAAGTATATTTAGAGGTTTAGGTTATTCCAATTTGTTCATTGATAGGCTTATTTCGCTGCTAGGAGATCTTTCTTCTCTCCTAAAATTAGGAATCTGGATAAAGACGTTTTATTCCTGAAAGTGCCTTTTGAGGTTAACAATTGGCTTTCCTCACTTATGCCATAGCCGATTAAGTTGGTCTCTGCTGTGTCAACTAAATTGTCTTCGTTCATCCGTCATCCTATTACCAAAGCCTTCAACAATTCTGGCCTAGTTTATGAAATCCCATGTGGAAGCTGCCTTCAAAAATACATCGAAGAGACAATTGATTTTCAGAGAAGGGTTAATTCCCACAAACGTGACCTGAGATCGGGTAATACTTATAGTAGCTTGGTTCAGCATAGGGAACTTCATAATCATATTTTTAAATTTCAGGATTCTAAACCTATTTTGAAGGTCAGGAACCAGGAACAGAGACAAATATACGAGGCATTTTATATTTTAGGAGAAAACACCATTTCAAATATTAAGCTGTACTATAGTATGGATAGCTTTATTTTTTAACATTTTTAAATATTTTAGTGCAATTTCGAGTCGTGACCGGGTGCCAGATATACATGACTGATTTTTACTTGAAGATTTCTTACCTTGAATGTTTGAAATCTAGAAAAAAGTTTTGCCTTCGCCAACTGCCAGAGGTATGACAGCCACCATCTCTTTATCCATGATTATGCCTTAACAGAGTCATTAATACTTCAGCTCTTCCGCAGGACGGAAGTTTTTAACCTTGTTGGGAATTTTAACCAGTTTATCGCTTTGAAAAGGGCTTGGTTGTGACCGGCCGACATTAATTATCCTTTTTAAACACTGTTTCAGTTCTTTTCCTTGCGGGTTTGGGTGATCTTATACTGTTGCGTTAAATGCAATCAAAGTTATATATATAATATATATATATATGTTAAACACAGACCGTGCATGGAACAAGGAACTCTTCTGGGAAATTACATCCACTTAGTTCGAATAAGTAATGATAAATAACAAATACTATAGTTTTTTCTTTTTCTTGATGGAAAGCCGAACGTGGGCACCGGGTTACTCGCAAAGAGGCCCCAAAATATAGCTTCCCTCACCAGCTATCTGCAAAGCAGATAGGATCCAGCTTTAGGACAGGATCTAGGGTTTACAGCTTACACCTAGCCTACTACATTTAGAACGTTAATATACGCAAGAAACTCGTTGCATTCACGTCGGATTGAATACATCAAAGAAAAAGGGGTAACTATTGTATTTTTAGCCAAAAAACAAAACTTAAACCTCAACCGGGACATTGAGCGTCCACTTTTCAAGGCACATAACACGTCCGTTTAATATATAAGTTTCTCAGGGAACGATTCTGAGGTTATATATATATATAATATAACAAAACATTCAAGGGCCATGGTACCCAAAGGGTACGGTATTGTAGGTGCCAAGTACCTGGTAGCATTTCCTATATGTGTTACGACACACTTTCGTCCCCCTAAGTTCCTTCACGCCCCCTAGTTTCTGTGCTTGAAAATTGTGGGTCCCTACAGTCAAGTGGGGTGACTGTTCAGTGTTCACCCTCACCTTTTAATCTCACTAGCTCCTTCAGCGAATCAAAGTTAACAATCTGCCGGTTCGCCTGGTTAAGTGTAATGTCTTTAGCTTTCACGATATATCTCACTTCCTTCCCCACCCTCACCCCATAAGTTTTTGGTCCTTTTGAAACAAATGAATCACTATCTCCATACTCATCCTTGATCTCATCAGTCAGCTCTGCGAGATCCCCAATAGGTGGCATGTAATCACAATCCCTCTCCGTGAATATCAGAACCCTCCACCCAAGAGAAAGCAGTAGACCACAAAGTTTGATTCGAGCATACGCTGTGGTGAAGCTGGCTACAGGTATGTTTGTAACACGTGATGTATCTGTAGCCAATTCGTTCCTGTTGTACTTTATTATGTACGTATTACCCACATTCACGATCTCTATGACCTCTTTATCGGGAGCGTTAGCATAATCCAACACCTCGTTATAACTTTGGGAAAGATGGACGTTCCCTTTGCCTTTATTCTGAGCAAATTTCCCCCAGTGACTATTTTGGCACAACTTTGCACTAAAGCGCTTGCCATGGTTCTTTATAATTAGGGACCGGTCAAGTTGTATCCCTTCACGATCATGGTAGCGCTGAATATACGCCAATTTTTCATTTTCGGTCTCAACTCCTCGCGGATACCCTCATGCTTCTACCTTATCCTTCATAAAAGTGTTTATATATGGTGTGAAAATGTTGGGGACCTTCTGAAACCTCCACACCTCATATATCTTCAATATTCTGTAACCGTGGCGAACGGCTAGGGACAGCTCAGGGTTTGTATATACACCTCTGATCTTCCTCTGGTTGGTTGTGTGATTATAGGAACCACTGTTCTCCTTTGCGCACTGCACGCACATGGAGAACATGAGTTTGTGGTCTATAACGACGGGTAAAATCAGCATCCATAACTTGCGAGGGGGACGCACATCTACGAAAGAAAGACCGAAATAGTTCTCGTTCAAATTAGATGGGAACTCTTCGATGGTGGGCAGGGCGACCCCACCAGTTTTTCAGGTGCTCCTACGGGGTACGAATTGTTCTTCATCACGTAGGGGTATAAAGGACAGAAGTCGTAGTAATTGAGTTTCATGCCCTCCGCAGGTGGAAAGTATAGTTTGAAGGGGTTTGTACGCGCACCGAACAAGCTATCACCGCATTTGAGAGGATCCAACAGCATTGAACGTTTGAGTGTGTTTATTTCTTCGCGGTACTCCCCATCTGCCTCCATCCGTGCATCATATTCGTGCTCCCACAAGACCTTGTGAGTGAAATAGGACCCTATAAGCTGATCGTGGGTGCGGATCCATGCAAGACTGTCGGCAGATCTACCATGAATATCTACGATTCCACACTCAGGACGCGGGCATCCATGCCACCAGCAACCGATAAAGGAGTACACGGTCTTCTCACCAGTGGCTCTGTCTTCGCGTAGACCATCCACCCAAAAAAACACGTCCATTTACCTTAATGGGCATTTCCCCCCGTGTTGCGGGAATGTTTTATGTATACACCGGTCTGTTACTGTAAGTGTATGAGCCAGTAAATAGCCTTATGCCCATAACTGCGTGGGCTGTTTCTGTGAATGACGGCTAGTGTGCTTTTAGGTATGAAATTGTTCTTGAACACCGTAAACTACAATGAAGCGATCGTCGTTGCGAATTGTAGCGGATCGCAGTTGAACCGATCTATGTACATCCTTCTAAAGTCCTGGAAACATACTCTAAGTACACGCACATCATTCACGTAATAACGCTCACATTCATCCGTTATATTGTAAGGAATTTCTTCATTAAAACTGTTGTAGCGTTCAAAATCTTCACGCTCACTATCACTCATGTTAGCATGGTTAAAATAATGTTTGGGGGGAGGTAGTCCTACGTAATTTAAAGTGTCGCTAGTGAGGAAAGTATGAGGGAAATACCCTTTTGAAACTTCGGCGGCCACACGCATCACCTTGGGTAGCTTGGCTAATTTACAAGGTGTAAATAATAGTGTCTTTAAACTGAACATTACCTCTTATTTGCATCTGTGTAAGTTTGTTTCCTCTTTTCAAGGGATCGCTTGCAAATATCTCCAATGACTCGTGCTCAAGCAGTTCCTTATCAGGGAATTGTGTGTCAAATTTTGCTCGGTTATGGGCAAGAATATACAGTCATTGTTTTGAACTTGTCCGTTTGCCACATTTGGGACACTCATCACACTCGACTTCCATGCACTCATCGCTTAGAAGTAGATGTGGGATAACCTCTTTGGTTTCAGCATCCGTATATGTTTCTATATCGCAGTACACAGTTATACAAGATTTTATTTAGGCTTAGAATCTTTCATATAACATACGTGCTTTATACTATCTGCCTTATATTTCACATAGCATGTAGAACAGTGAATTTCATCACACTTATGCGTGAATTTCCCCCACTTATCCATCATATGAAGCATACCACATTCAAGTGCCAATTGACTTATGGAGCTCAAAGAATTTAGTATTGAAAAATGTGCGTCTACACACATTACAGTCCATCTTCCCAGCTTCAACTACACGACTTTCACATTTGAAGTTTTACACTGCTCACATACCATGTAGCAATCCTTACAATGTTTCACTGTATCATCCGCAAACTCGAGACAGCCCTTACACAAATCATGATGCCTTCCATATTTTCGACTTTTATCATAGCTCGCGTAAAAAGCCCTCATATTACAGATGAGGAGATACGTTGTCTCTGACAACCCTAAAATAGGTAGAGGTCTTGTCCGGTCTCTCCCACAGCATTTAAAAACATACAAAGTCCTACGACGATCATACATTCCAAATACAACTACACGAACATTCATTTCCTGCTCTACCATTCTCAGCTCTTCAGGGCCCATATTACAATTAAACTGAAGCTTGCAATCTGAAGTCAATTTACGGGCACGCTGAACAACCGTAGGCAACCAGATATTATATGCGATTGTATTTAGCACAGTAAACATATGGGCCAAGATTATTGCTATAAAGCCGCAGCCACGCTCGGAGTTTATATGCCGTCTGTAAATAGCCTGAGAATTGAAGTTAAGAGTATACGGTGTGGCCGTATGTCCCGCAACACGTAATACCCGGTTAATATCTATCGTGAAGTTGTCCATGTTGAAGGCGCTCCTACTGTGAGAACCCTGCATTATACGCACCATAACATATTCTATATTTAAGGCGGCCAAGCACCTGTATGGTATTACTACCAAAAAATCATCTACATCCCCATCATCTGACCCGAACTCAAAGGTCAACCTCGTCCTGAATTCACGTCCCTCCATGTTCTGAAGGGAAAACTCCACAATACGTTCAACTACGAGTCGCAGTCCGTGTTCAACACCATTGCTATACATGGCTCCAGGGTCGACCCTGACTACGTACCGATTTCTAGTCAGGGCTGGGGTGGGGCTAGCGGTGCACACCAGCTCGAACGTTATGCTACTCTCCACAAAACGCGATGGTATTGCTGTGGAGGGTACGACCGGAATTGAACAGGAATAAGGGGGCACAGTACTATTTTTACAAGGAACTAATGTGGGGGCTGTGCCGTAAGACGTAGAGGGTTGGGGTTCTATTACCATAAGCTGTGCACTCCTGGTACGGTTTATACCTGACGTGGAAGGCGAATCCTCATCATCTTCATCATGCCCACGCTTTCTCCTCGATTTGTCGCGTGGGGGTGCTACAGGTGTCGCTAGGGTTTCGCTAGCGGGGGTGGAGCCTGTAGGCACAACTACACTGCCAACCATCGGAATCATCTATAATATCGATGATGGGGACATGTTGCTGGCGCAGTACCTCATCCTCATTCACGGTTCTGTGGAAGAAGAGAAAAAACAAGAGTAGAATATATGGCGCATCACTTAAAATTTTATTAGATTTTTTAAATGTTCCACTTAGGAGTGTGACGTGTTAGAAATGGATTCTGTAGAAAAATTCAGGTTCACGAGACACTCTACATGTATTATATCTAGCCTTATAGGATGTGGCAAAACTGTGTTTATGCTTAAAATCATTAAAGATAAGGGGGAGATGTTCTCAAAATTTGTGCATAAAGTCATTTGGTGCTATTCAACATACCAATCAGTATTCAACGAGTACCAAGATGATATTTTGTTCTACAAAGGTATATATGACGTTAATTCGATAAAGGGAAATGAGCACACGGTCATTGTAATTGACGAGCTCTTGTTAGAAATGGCTAAAACATTTTCCGAGACATTTACAGTGTTCTCCCACCATCTTAACATAAGCGTAGTTTTCATCACTCAGAATCAATTTTTCAAAAATAAATATATGCGCAATGTGTCGTTAAATACACAATATCTAGTCTTATTCGCACAACGTAGAGATGTGTCACAAATTGAGATATTAGCCAATCAAATGTTACCGAATCAGCGTAAGGATTTTTTGGAAGTTTATAAAGAAGCTACAAGTCAACGTTACGGATATTTGCTTTGTGACCTTCATCCACGAAACACGCTTAGAGTGCTTCTAAGAACGAATATATTCCCAAACGGGCCTGAAACTGTGTATATTCCAGAATGACAAAGATACTAAAGAAATACCATGAATTAATAAAAATCTATCGTCGATTGTCCCGGGCACTGCAGCAGCTGTTTGTTAAAAATATTGACTCCGACTTTTTAAAATGCATCTGTAAAATCTGTCTCAACGTTATAAAATGTAATGTACCAATGAAACCCCCTCAGAAGGTTCCCCCTACGCCGTTACAAGAACAAAAAACGCACACTAGCTTGTAAAAGTCAAACTGTGGGGAAGAAAAAAAGATTTATTATACAAAGAGGGGTTCATTCCTCCCCATCTTATTTTCAGTTTTGGGTCCTTTACTGACGAGTTTAATATAATGAAGAAAATAGTCGTGATTTCACACGAGGTGTATGCTTCACTACAAAGTTCAAAGAGTCCAGTTACGGTTCTAGAACCCCGTAAAAGCAGGCTTAAGAGAATGGAAAGCGAATTGTTAGACCTATTGAAACAGTGAAAAGTCATCTGACGAGAAAAGATTCTTATACTAAGAAGCTCTGCAAAAATTTCTTCAGGAGTACGAAAATTATAAGAATCCGACAGAGGTACCGGTAGTTTTTAGGCACAGCGCAGACGACGCTGAACATGGAGGTATAGGACCTGGGGGCGAGGCTAGAGACGACCAGTCAAAGAATAACGGATTAAAAGGTGGTCTCCCACATACATTGAGGAATAGAGGCTTGTCTTTATAACCTATTGAGTGAGGATCCTATTATACAGTGGACCGACCGATACAGGTGAGGTCATTGTTGAAGGAACAGGGCTCGAATATCGTCGACATCGTCCTTGATCTGGTGAGAAAGAGGGATAGGCCCTCACCATCAGGATGGAAGCATATTAAAGCAAGACTACAGCAAATAAATGTCCCCAAAACTTTGATAGGAACTCTGAACAGGCTAAAAGACTTGGAGCAACCCTCGCATTTACCACAAATAAGGACGCCTTCACCCCCAGCGGCAGCATCTCTGAAGAGGAGAAAGAAGAACCTAAACAACAACGGTCAACCCTCGCCGCGTGCCTCTAAACTACGCAAATGGCTAACATATTAAAAAAACGTTATGACGACATTTCTAGCCCAACCTCCTACGGCGGCGTTGATAGACTGTACAGAGGCGTTTATAATGAGGGGGTAGGGAAAAAATATGTTGAGAGGTTTTTGCGGGAGAAGAATGCTTATACATTTCATATGCCAGTGAGAAAAAGGTTTAAACTGCCAAGACAACAGCAGCCTCGATTGATTCTATTTGGCAGGAGAATTTAACAGAAATGTAGAGATATTCAGTGTATAATGGTGGCTACCGCTACATCCTACTTATAATAGATGTATTCTCTAGATATTTGTGGTTAATTCCCTTGAAAAATAAATCGCCTGAAATAGTTGCTGAAGCCACCAAAACGCTGATATTGGAAGAAAACAGGATTCCTGGCTACTTTTTTACGGATATGGGGAAAGAATTTATAGGCCGAGCTTTTCAGAGCATTTGGATAGAGTTTAATATCAGTGAATACACTAGCAATTCTATACATAAGGCATCTTTAGCTGAGAGTTCAACGTACCATAAAGGAACGCACGCATCGCTATTTTACACATAAAAACACATACAGATATATAGCCATTCTGGATTCGCTGGCTTCATCCTACAACCGTTCACACCACCGCGCGATTAGTACAACACCTAACGAAATTTTAGAAAGGCACGCACACAGAGCGTGAGGTGAGAAAAGACACTCATAGAGTGCCACCAAACTCTGCGCCTTTCAAAATCATTGATTATGTAAGGCTGTCGCGTTCGGGTGATAAATTTGCGAAGGGATTTGAGCAAGGTTGAACACGTGAGATTTCTAATTTAGCGTTATGGGACATAAAGACAAGATAACGCTGTATTACGTTGAAGATTTGAATGGGAAAGAAATTGCAGGAGGCTTTTACGGCGAGGAGCTGCAGAAAGTGACATTTAATTTAGGAAGAAACGTGTTTAAAATTGAAAAAGTTTTAAGCAGCAAAGGTTCAGGAAAGAGAAAAATTATCTGGCGAAATAGCTAGGTTACCCAGAAAGCTTCAACACCTATATAAAGGCTGATGCCATAATGAAGGTTAAATAGTACGCAACATGGCGCCTAACCACTTCTACGTCACAATCCCCTCCTCTTCTTCTCTGTCTGTACATCCTGGCAACACTCTGTCCAACTTTGTAACAGAACTCCACGAGCCCATCGAATTGGGTCGTGAATCATGTGAGGTTGGAATATGCGAAATTCAATTGACTACCAAGTTTTTAAGTATTGATAATAAAAAACCGTTTTTACGGTTCTTAGAGACCGTAATGAGTGAAAAGTCCGGTGTACCTCCGGACCGAAACCATGTGTGCCGCCCGGTGTGGGCAGGCACAGTGCTACACTACAGTAGTAACACTAGGCCCGGGTCATTATGGCGCAGCCGAGGATGTTGTGAGATACTTAGATGATAGTTTGAAAAGATCAACTCTTACGGATGATTTAGTATACGAAATCGTAAACAAAGATGCCCCGGCACATACTCTGACTCTAAAATCAAAGGCTAACAAAAATATTAAAGATAAAAGGCAGTTCAAAATTATAGCCGATGGCCGATATGCATGCATCAGCCCTCCAAAGAGATACCTTTCTTGGAACACGTCATGATTTGTGCATCCTAATGTATAAATTGAAATTGGAGAAATTGAAAAATGGCTACCCTCCACCAGACATGTGCTATATTTACAGCAATATCGTGGAACATCAGTTTGTTGGGGATACCCAGGCGCGCCTGCTGCGTATCGCTCACATTCCCAATCATAAAGGAAGGAGCTTAAGCATTACATATGACAAGCCTCTTTATGTCAGTGTCGCAACTAACCTACTAACTAACATCTCAATATATATACGAGGCTCCAATAAACCTTAGCCCCCCCGCTCATGGCCTAAACCATTAGAGGTACAGTAAAACTAAACATACCTTACAAAAGAGAATTTAATCATGCATTAATGAGAAACAATTAAAACTTGGTGTTCGCGCCATTGGCTTCCAAGACAGCCTGAATTCGCTTTGGGTAGCTTGCCAAAAGTGACGTGAATAGATCTTGATCGTTACGCAAATATGCTAAAACAGTTTCAATGTGTTGCGTCATTGTATCGTTCGAAAATCGATTTGCTGCAGGTTCTTGAAACAAGAGACATTCAACCTTGTCCTTTATAACTGATACAATGAGTTCACAGACGTTCAGGTCAGGAGAATTTCCTGGCCATTCTTCATTTCCAAAGAAATCGATCTCATGGTTCTGCAACAACTGTTGAGTGGATAGTGCCTTAAAGCAGGGGGCCTTATCGTGCAGAAGTGTGACCTGATCGACATCCATAACATTGTTTGGGTTTCTTAGAAAAGGAATGACATGCTGGGATAGAATAATATCACGAAAATACTGTCCATCCCAACTCTGACCATTTGGCTTCAGCACCCACATGAGCTTCTTTGCAGTGAACAAAACAAACACACCAACACAGTCTGGACTTTTTAATAATTCGCGATAATGTTCATTGTCATCGATTTCATCTGGTGTTGTGGCCCACACTCGATCATTTTGGTAGTTAGGCCGACGTGTTACGTAAACAAAAAATTCATCGGAGACAGCTAAATGCATGAAATAATCCACATCTCAATCTTCAAGATAGTGGGCAAACCACATTCTGTTATCGATGTTAAGTTGAGTTTTTTTTTGGCTTTGGAAGTTCATGCCAAGGCTTTAAACCTTGCCTATGACGGTACAGTCGAATGATCTCACCACTAACGATCTTTCCTCTCAACACTTCGATCTCTCTAGAAAGTTTAGCACAGCTGTTTTTCCGCTTACGCGTACCGCTTTCAATGATGTCCTTTGTTTCCTGAGAGAGTGGCAAATTTGGGCGCCCAGATTTGGTTGTATCCACTTCACATTCATCCAAAGTTTTATTCCAATTTCTTTTGACGAAGTCCTCACTTCTTCGCAACTTTTTGGCAACCCACGAGCTTCCCGAAATGTTATTGCTCGTATGCGATCTATCACACGTTGCCTCTCCGAATCACCAATTAATTGAGAAGCCATTATATTATCACTTTATCAGCTAGAGTAATATTAATACCTGCAATAAATAAAGAATTTTATATATTTTTATAATCACTAAAAACTATTTCGATATAAGTAAACATGTAAGCTGCAAATGGGGGGGGCTAAGGTTTTTTGGAACCCCTTATATAAGAACGACTGAGGGGAAAAGTTTTCTATTCGGTGACGGGAGTTTAAAATTGAAGCTGTATTTTCGTCGCACTGTGACATAATGACCATTAGGCCTTTCAGAGTCTATCGAGGGGTGAGATACCAGCGCGGGAGTGGGATTGAATCCATTTTTTCAACCATACTGCGTACAGCTTTCCCCTTCCTGAAGAGTGGTGCCAGATATCTCCGCAGGAAAGCGTTACAATCAGGTCTTAACACGGTAGAAGACAATGGCGGGGACTAAGCTTAAAGAAGCTAAAAAAAAGCACTTAAGGCGTACACAGGACTAAATCATCAAAGATGCAAAGAGAAAAATGCCTTGTTGTGGGAAGAAGAAAAAGAGGGCTGTCCGGAAGAAGAAGGGGTTAACAGCACGTGGCGTTAAACGTAAAAGGACACCAAAAAAGAAGTTTCATCCATCCGTGTCGTTCAGAATGTTGTAAATCGGAGCTGTCCCTCTTTAACATGCCCCTAACTCAAGTTTCTATTGAGCACAGTGACTTTATTACAATTAATCCGTTAAACACCATTAGCTCACCGAGTGCTCCTATAGAGTTCCTGATGCCTATCTCAGGCCCTTTCTTTTTTGATCCAAGCTGCATGCACATTTACATTAAACTACGAATAGCACATTCAGATTGAACGGATTGCGAAGACATAACTTGTATTTCCAGAAATAAACTTTCTACAATCCATATTCAGTTAGTGTGACGTGTATTTAAATCAGGTCACATCTCGGCAGGAACTAGTTACTATACCTACGAGCCTATCTGGAAAATGTCCTCAACTTTTCAAAAGAAGCGAAGGACACCTTTTTATCTGCCGAGGGCTATTATCAAGCTAAAGATGAAAGCAGTATAAAGGACAAGTTTAAAAATCCTAAAAAGAAAATATTGAATGCTTCGGGCGCCTACACACAGATTTCACATTCCAGAGAAACTGCTTGTGAAGGGGTGGATGTTTAAATCTGTGGGCTGACCAAGAAGAGAGTTTAAAGCCTGTATTGATTCATGTTATGGAGACATATTTCCGAGTGCGCCGAGTAAAATTAAGCTAGGCGAAACAAATAGAAATTGAAAAAATTTACTACACGCCACAGTAAAATACCCAATTAACAGAGTACAGATCAAACTATGTACGGTGCCCTCTGGGCTAACATCGAAGCAGATAGAAAACGTCGCACTTGGATCTCTACCAAAAAGGGTATTAACCCTCAGTTACTCGCGTGGGGTCATTGTGACCCAAGCAAATATTCTATAAACAATTTCATACGAATGGCAACACTTGTAATAACCACACCCACAGTAGCTTCCAGACTCATCGAGTTGTTTATATTTCAGTGTTAATCAGTTGTTTACTGCGCCTGGTTCTGTGTGTTTATTAGTAGACGTTGACCCAACGCGACCATTTGCGTTTTGCTTTCTGCTGAATTCTGACCCCAGGGCCATCTAGAGGGCGATGTAAATTATGCCCATGAAATACGGACAACAAACATTGAACGAGATGCTCAAGGTGTAATGCATTCATTTGCAAGTTGCATATGTGTATCAAATGTAGTGATTGTAATGATCTAGAGTTTTGAAAATGAAAATTAAAATGAGTTATACATTATATATGATGATACGATATGATATATGTTTGATTGATTTGTTTTCAATATAATTTATTTTTTTGATTTTTTTTAATATTAATGGCTTTATTAACCTAATTTGACATCATTACAGCTGACAAGAAAAGAAGATTTGAAATAAAATAAATATATATAAATTGGGGTCACATTGACCCCACGCGGCTATTTATGTTCTAATTTCCCACGCGAGTAACTGAGGGTTAATTGGAATGGAGGAACACGTTTCTGTGAATAGTAAATATAAAAAGAACGCCTTTAATTTCTAAAATTTCGATCTTAAAAATATAACCCTATACGTCAGTGGAGTCGCCTTAGGGGGAACATTAGAAACGGATTATTCAACAGAAGGCGTGCGTGTTCCCGCTTTGCTCAAGAGCTTATAGTAACTTGCACATATTGCCGGCACTTGCAACGAATTAGGAATCGGCGTAACACAGAAGGAATTCATTGAACAGGTTAACTTTTACCCGTTTGACATCACCCCTGAATTATCTGCTAGTATAAACACGCACATAAGTCCACAGCAGAGTGGAAACCTCTCAGTCAGATTGGAATTCGCCAAGCCTCTAGACGCCCCAATTAGTGTACTAGTGTACATCGAATCACAAACCCTAATAAAGATCGATAGGTTTAGAGGTATCGTCACAGACTTTAAAAATGGACGCGAATACATTCCAGAGAGTAATGAATAGTGACCGAATCACACGCTCCAAATTTATCGGTGTGTTTGCGAAGAATGAAACGCTGAAGCGCTTCGAGACACTGCGGCACACTTATTCTAAATACGGATGTTAGCGGAGGCGAAGGGATTCATTGGTTAGCCGTTTATTTTAAAAATAGGGAACGAATGTACTATTTCAATTCACTGGGGATCCATCCTTGGAATGACGTTATTATTGTAAAATTTATCAAGCAATTGCACATTCCCAAATTGTCTGGAACCCTCAACAGTTCCAGGGCTACTGTAACAATACTTGCGGCATGTACTGCCTTTCATTTCTTTTACATGTGGCATGCGGGAACGAATTACAAATTTTTAAAAATTATTCGATTTGTGCAATACCGAACGGAATGATGAAGTGGTATGCAACCACATAAAAACCGGTTCCCCTTTGTACGCACTCGATGTAGTGTGTGAAAGTTTTACGCGTGTATAATTGCGTCTTCATCAATTGTAACAATATTGTGTAAAATTATTAAATGTGCCCAATAATATTAGTTTGTGTAGCGTTTAAGGACGAGGCTTATGCTCTGTAGCTTATTTAAAAATGTAACGGATGCTGATTCTGTAAATAAATTAAGTTGGATATATACAGTATATTAGGGTGGTCCAAATCCATAGGGGGAAATTTCAAATTTGTCTTAGATAGTCTCCACAAGTGTGGGTTTTGTCCATTTAGTGTCCACATGGTCTGTGCAAAATTGCAGCGTGATTGGTGAATATTTAGAGGTCGCCCCACTCTGAATATATATATTATATAATGTACTTTTTCTTCCGTAGGTCCGATGGCTCAAACTCGATCAATTCCAAAAGTTTGGCTTCTAGGGATGGCAACTGGAACTTTATCCACGTCAAAGCTCCCTACATGCCTTGACGCCCTCCTCTTGGGGCAATACCACCACATCAATCAAAAGCAAACCACCTCCGACAGTCTGAACCAGGCATGCCAGAGGGTGATTGAAGTCTGGACCCGAGCGCGGATCCCAACTCAACGGATCGACTCCTGTGTCCGTAAGCTTTCAAAGCTTTTAGACCGCTACAAAACACTCAAGAAGCACAGGACCAGGCAACGTGCCAGCGATAGAATGAATGAAGACATCTTCAAAGCGGACATCCAGGAACTGTTTGACATCGCAACCAGTGATGCCATGAGCACAATCGTCAACGTTGAGGACCGAAATTTCCTGTCCATGCAGCGCAAGGACGTCAATTCTTGCAGCATGGCTGGCATTGATAAGGAAACGACTACACAAGAGGACAGAAAGCGATCCAGAATGGAGAAGGAAGCCAAGAGGAAGGCAAGGCATGAAGCAACACAGAAAGATTTGGAAGAAGCAGGAGTGTCATCAATTGATCTTTCCTCTTCTTCTTCTTCCCTTTTTTCGCAAGACGACGACGACTATAGACCATCGGTTCCGATTCCTTCTTCGTCTGAAGCTCCGGCACCAAAGCGTCCCAAGAACAAGGTTACGAACATTTTCCAATCTCCAGAAGTCATTGGAGCAATGGATCGCACCAATCTTTCTGACCGGAATGCTGTTTTCGTAACTGGAGCTGTATTACAGGCCGCGGGGCATGATCTGTCTGGGATGACGTGCTCTCGGAGCTCTATTCATTGCTACAGAGAAAGTGGGCGAGAACAGGCAGCTCGAGAAGACCTAGAATCATTCTCTCTAGAAGACCCTGTCCTTCTCCATTGGGACGGAAAGCTTCTCCCCGGCATTGAAGGGAAGAAGACGAATGTGCATCGGATAGCAATCCTTATAACATTCAATGGACAGGAGAAGCTGCTTGGTGTCCCAAAGATGAAACAAGGAACTGGAGAAGCACAGGCCCAGGCATGCCTTCAAACTATGAAATTATGGAACGTGGAACAGCATGTGAGAGGTCTCGTCTTCGATACCACTGCGTCAAACACGGGTTTACATCGCGGAGCCTGTGTCAGGATTGAAGCAGCATTGGGTCACGAGCTAGTTTGGTCGGTTGTCGACATCATATACTTGAAGTCGTACTTGCTGATGTCTTTGCCTCAATATTTGGCTCAACAGGAAGTCCTGAAACAGGCCTTTTTAAGCGATTTCAAAAGGAATGGCCATCTCTCTCCCACGAAGCATTTGTCTCAGCATCGGACAGCTTGTTCGAGAACCCTCAACTCCAAGAGATGAGAAAAGAGATGCTCACTTACTTACCTAACGCTCTTCAGGCAAGCCAACCTCGTGACGACTACAAGGAGTTCCTTGAACTATCTTTGCTCTTCCTGGGGGGAAAGACTGGTGGTCAACTCTTTATCCGAGCTCCGGGTCCCATGCACCACGCGAGATGGATGGCGAAGGCGATTTATGCGCTCAAAATCTACCTCTTTCACTATCAATTCAAGCTCACAGCACGCGAAGAACGAAACGTGACTCAGCTGGCTTTATTTGTCAGTCTGATTTACGTCAAGTACTGGCATGAAGCGCCAATGGGGACACAAGCTCCTCTCAATGATCTCAAAATGCTGCATCTTCTGGAAAAATATCCACACGGAGGAGCTGCACAAGCGGCGAAGACAGCTCTAAGACGCCACCTGTGGTACTTGTCGGAGCATCTGATTGGACTGGCCTTCTTCGATAATAGGATCGATCCTGATACCAAAAGGAGAATGGTTCAACACCTCCAACATCCCCAAAAGAATGGCTGCCCCCGACGAATCGACATGGCGGAAGCTGGTGTTGAAAATGATGTGGCATCCTTCGTCACGAAAAGGACATTGACCCTCTTTGATGCCTTGAAAGTTGGAGGTAAGGAGGAAGCGCGCCAGTTACTTCAAAAAGATCCACGGGAATGGCCAAATGACAAGAACTACAGGGAACTTAGAGATCGCGCCTTAAAGATGAAAGTCGTCAATGATGCTGCCGAGCGAGGTATTGCTCTCGCACAACGCTACAATGACACTTTGACACGAAACGAGGACCAGAAGCAGTACCTCCTACAACTCGTAGCCGCCCACCGAAAACAGATACCAATACCATCCAAGGCGACTCTGATGCAGAAGAAATAATGAAGATACACCCATTATCATGTCCTATTGTCTTACTGTTTTCTTTCATATTCTTTGAGAACCAAAAAAAAATTTAGTTATTCAGTTGTCTATATATTTTCCCAAATTTTCAAAAAGGGGGCAAGTGGGGCGACCCCTAAATATTAACCGAATAACGTGAAACTTTGCACAAATACTGTCCACACCAAGAGGCATAAAACCAACCTTGTGGAGAGAACTTAGTCATGCTTTAACGTTTTGGACCACCCTAATATATATATTATGTATAAATTTTTTTATATCAATGTCACTCCAATGTGTGTGAGAAACATTGAAAATGTGTTGTATACAGTAAACGCTATTATGTATTAATTTATAAAACAATCCTCATAGTTTTATCATCAAATAAAATTTTGAAAATACAAGGTTTATTCTTATCCCGAAACACACAAGAAAAATAAATTTTGGGGTCAGTTCATACATTTTCTGAAGAAAGTCTGCAGACCTCTGAATTATGATCTAATTTAATACGTAAAAGTAGAAATTTCAGGTGAATTTGATGCAAATATAATATAATAGAGACGCTTAAACAGCCAGGGTAACTGGTGCGTATATATATATAAAATCGCCGTATGCATTCTTTAATATAATTATAAAAATTTCGTCTACTTATCATTCGATTACAATTTGATTATAAGATTACGCATCCATTTGCAATGAGCACCTTATAGCTCACGATTTTTATAATTAATAGCTAAAATAATATATAATTATACGAGGGGGCGTTCAGAAAATAAGTTTACACGGCGTATAATTTCGTAACTAATGGACCTACATTGATTATGTTTGTAGAGGTGAATTCGTTAATCATTGTTGGCAACACTGAACGTTGATTCGGCTGCCATTTACTGTACATTGGTTATATGAGTCAGTTGAGTTGAACATGGCGGCTCGACTGGAACAGTGCCCTGCCCTACGGAGCAGTCCAGGACGTTTACGTTTAATGGCCGCTCGTAAACGTTCCAGTGTTGAACGATATGCAGCTGCATTGATTGTTCCTCCTTTCTGCATGAAGTCTGCGAGCAAAACGCCTTTGTGGTCACAAAACACGGTAACCATCACTTTGCCAGTGGACTTCACAATCTTGAACTTCTTTGGTCGCGGTGACCTAGGGTGTTTCTATTCCTTGCTGGCACGTTTTGTTTCCGGAGTACGGTGATGAACCCATGTCTCGTCTCCTGTGCAATGCGCTCGAGAAATTCTTGGCCACCGACAGACTCGGAATATCGTTGCTGGTTGATAAATACGAAGCGAAGACGAGCATTTTAATGATTTAAGAATTTTAAAATTTTCAATAGAAACGTCAGTCTTACAATTGATGGAATGACTTCTGAGAGCAGACTGTTCTTTTCTCAACAAAACCTTCCCCGTCCTGTGACTATGGGTATTAGTCAAAGGACGGGGAAGGTTTTGTTGAGAAAAGAACAGTCTGCTATCAGAAGCCATTCCATCAATTGCAAGACTGACGTTCCTATTGAAAATTTTAAAATTCTTAAATCATTAAAATGCTCGTCCTCGCTTCGTATTTATGAATCTTTATGTATTATGTTTTTGAACCCTAGTCTAAACACTGATTCTGGCTGTTACCCCCTTTACATTAACTAGATCAACTACCTTCTAAATTTTCTCTGCGACCCTCTCTTCTTTTTGCTTCAGTTTCTTGTGGCTGTTCTTTGAATACAGGTGTGTCGGTTAATGCTTGTAGTTTTCCGTTTAACTTTTTACTTGTGAAGGTTTTTTAACAGCTTTATTTTTGAATGATTTTAGTTTTTGGTTTTAAATCTATCATTCCTATATTTTTATATTTTTGTGTCATTTATATATTTTATTTTGGATTTGATCATGTTCTAGCCTGTTTCTAATTAGAGCAATTCATTTTTTATTTCCTTTTACGTTTAGCGCCACGTGATGGTAACCCCTCCTTCCTGGCAGCTCTATTCTTTCCGCCAACACGCATTTCTCTTTGCATCTTTGATGATTTCGTCCCGTGTACGTTTTAAATGTTTTTTTACAGCTTCTTTAGGCTTAGTTCCACCCATTATGTCTTCTGCCGCGTTGAAACCTGATTGTAACGTCTTCCTCCCTAGGCATCTAGCACCCCTCTTCAACAGTGGGACAGCGGTGCGTAGTATGGATGAAAAAATGGGTCCAAGTCCACTCCCACGATGATATCTCACACCTCGATAGACTGTGAAAGGCCTTCGAGTCATTATAAACGACGAAAGTGTAGTTTTACTGTTAAGCTCCCATCACCGAATGGGAAACTTTTCCCCTCAATTGTTCTTATATATATATTGAGATATTGGTTAATAGATTACTCGTGACATTCACATAATGAGGTTTGTCATATGTAATGATCAAGCTCTATCCTCTATGATTGGGAATGTGTGCGATACGAAGCAGGCGCGCTTGAGTATCCCCAACAATCTAATGCTCAATGGTATTGCTGTAAATATAGTACATGTCTGGGGGTGGACAGCCACCACCCAATTTCTCCAATTTCAGATGATACATTAAGCTGGACAAGTCATCCTGTGCTTCGTGAAAGGTATCTCTTTGGAGAGCTGCGCTATATCGGCCCTCAGCCACAATTGTGAACAGCTCTTTATCTTTAATATTTCTACTAAGCGTTGATTTTAATTTCACTGTGCATGTAGGCGTGTCTATGTTTACAACTTTTAAAAGTAAATCGTTTGTCAGGTACGACTTTTCAAGACTCTTGTTTAACCCCGTCACAATGTCCATGGCTGTGTCATAATCGCCGATTCCTAGCTATAGTACTGCACCTCACCGACCAGGACTGATCACATAGTATTGTCTAAGGTTATGTCTAATTTTCGCACTCATCGATTCTTCTCAGGATCAGAAATATGATTTACTCATTTTCAAGAGTTAAAAATTTGGAGAATAACTGGAGTTCACGTAAACCCACCTCATACGAATCACGCTCCAATTCAATGGGTCCGTGGAGTTCTGTCACAAAGTTGGCGAGGGTGTTGTTATGATATACAGACAGAGAAGAAGAGGATGGGAGTGTGACATAGAAGTGGCTAGGCGCCATGTTGCATACTATTTAAGCTTCATTATTGCATCAGCTTTTATATAGGTGTTGAAGCTTTCTGGGTAACTAGCCATTTCACCAGGTACATTTTTCTCTTTCCTGAACCTTTGCTGCCTAAAATGTTTTCAATTTTAAAGACATTTTTTCCTAAATTAAATGTCACTTTCTGCAACTCCTCGCGGTAAAAGCCTCCAGCGATCTCTTTCCCATTCAAATCTTCAAAGTAATACATGATTATCTCAACTTTTGGTCTCATAGCACTAACTTTAAAAATCTCACGTGTCCATCCTTACTGAAATTCCTTCGCGAATTTATTTCCCGAACGTGATAGCCTTATATAACACTGGTCAACACTCATTTTATTGCCAATCATATTAGTGATTTTGGGGTAACTTTGTGGTGCTGATTCCGAATATGACATCGGTTTTGCTAGATTGGCTCTAATTTATGAGATAATTGGTACCCCATTGAAACACGTAAAAATGCAAAACATTTAATGTTCAGGCGGAGCCTACTTACAAATCGCATTGAAATTGTCTCAAATCATGTAAAAGTAAACACATGAAATACATAATGGCATTTTATTCGGTCTCACCATCTAGAATGTTCCGGTAGTTTCCCATATGCACGCGTTATGGTTACGTTTCCTATTAATTGAGGGTATTCATTATCTCAAGAACTAGAGCCAAATCGGAAAAACTACTTTCATTTTGGAATTCAGCAACCCCAACATACCCTAAATTCGTACGAATTTCCTTGGCAACGAAAAAAAAAAGTTTTTTTGTTGACCTGTGTAATCAATGATTTTGAAATGTGTGAAGTGTGGTGGCGGTGCTCCATCTCTTCTCACCTCTGGACGCGTACCTCTTTCTAAAACTTAGTTAGGTGTTCTGCCAATCTTACAGTAGTGTGAACGGGTGTATGACGACGCCAATAACCCGAGAACGTTTATATATCCGTGTGTTTTTATGTGTAAAACAGCGATGCATGCGTTCCTTTATGGTACGTTGAATTCTTTCTGCTAGTGTAGTAACTGATATTAAACTCTGTCAGCATATTCTGAAAAGCGCGACCTATAAATTCTTTCCCCATATCCATACAAAAATAGCCAGGACCCCTATCTTCTTCTAACATCAACGTTTTGGTAGCTTTAGCAACTGTTTCAGGCGATTTATTTTTCAGAGGAATTAGCCACAGATATCTAGAGAATACATCTATTATGAATAGGATGTTGGGATATCCGTCATTATATACTGAATATCTTTGCGTGTCTGTTAAATCCGCTTGCCAAATAGAGCAATCGAAGCCGCTGTTGTTCTGGCCATTTTAAACCTTTTTCTCATCGGCTTAGAGTATAGGCATCCTACTTCCACAAAAACCTCTCAACACCTTTTTTCCCTACTCCGTAAACACCTCTGTACAGTCTATTAACGCCGCCATAGGAGGCGGGGTTAGAAATGTCATAATAGCGTTTACTTAATATGTTAGTCATTTGCGCATTTTAGAGACACGTGAATAAGGTTGGCCGTTTGTTCTCTTCTTTCTCTTCTTCAGAGACGCTGCTGCTGGGGGCGATGGCGTACTCAGTTTTGACACATGAGAGAATTGATCCAGGTCTTTTAACCTATTCAGATTACCTATCAATGTTTTGGGGACATTTATTTGTTGTAGTCTTGCTTTAATATGCTTCCATCCTGTTGGTGAGGGCCTGTCCCACTTTCTCACCAGATCATGAACAATGTCAACGATGTTGGATCCTTGTACCCTTGTTCTTTCAACAATTACCTCGCCTGTATCGGCCCAATGCATGATGAGGTCCTCACTCAATAGATTATAAAGACTTAAGCCGTTTTTCCTCAATGTATGTCGGAGACTTCTTTTTAATACATGTTCGATGTGTTGTGGTCCTTTGTTCTTTGGTTGGTCATCTCTAACGTCGGCCGCAGGTCCTGTGTCGCCATGCTCAGCGCTGCTCGCGCTGTTCCTAATAACCACGGGGAGCTCTGTAGGATACTTATAATCTTCGTACTCATGAAGAAATTTCTGCAAAGCCTCTTGGTTCAAGTTCCTTTTCTCCTCAGGTGACTTTTCACTGTTTAATAGGGCTAGCAACTCGCTTTCCATTCTTTTAAGTCTACTTTTACGGGGTTCTAGAGCCGTATCTGGAATCTTTGAACTTTGCAATGAAGCATACACCTCGTGCGGAATCACTACTACCTTCTTCATTATATTAATCTAGTCAGTAAAGGACCCAAAACTGAAAATAAGATGGGTAGAAAAGATCCTCCTCTTTGTACAGTAATTCATTTTTTCTTACCCACAGTTTGACTTTCATGAGCGAGCGCTCGTATTATGTTCTTGTAACGACGTAAGCGAGCCTTCTGAGGGGGGTTTCATTGGCACATTACGTTTTATAACATTAAGAGAGATTTCACAGATGCATTTTAAAAAGTCGGAGTCAATATTTTTAACAAACTTCTGTTGCAGTGCCCGGGGGAATCTTTGATAGATTTTTATTAATTCCGATATTCAGCTTATTTGTCATTCTGGAATATACACCGTTTCAGGTTCGTTTGGGAATATATTCGTTCTTAGAAGCACCATAAACGTGTTTTGCGGATGAAGGTCACAAAGCAAATATCCATAACGCTGACTTGTGGCTTCTTTATAAACCTCCAAAAACTCCTTATGTTGATTCGGGAACATTTGATTGGCTAATACCCCAATTTGTGACAACATATCTACGTTGTGCGAATAAGACTAGATATTGTGTATTTAGCGACACATCGCGCATGTATCTCTGATATTTTTGAAAAATAGATTCTGATTGATGAAGAATACGCTTATGTTAAGATGGTGGGAGAACACTGTAAATGTCTCGGCAAACATTTTTTCCATTTCCAACATGAAATCGTCAATTATAATAACTGTATGCTCATTACCTTTTAACGAATTAACGTCATATACACCTTGTGGAAAAAAATTTCATCCTGGTACTCGTTGAACACTGACTGATACGTTGAATAGCACCATATTCCTTTATGCACAAATTTTGAGAACATCTCCCCCTTATCTTTAATGATTTTAAGCATAAGTGCATTTTTTCCGCATCCTGTAGGGCCAGATGTAATACATGTGGAGGGGCTTGTGAACCTGAATTTTTCTACAGATTCCATCTCTAACACGTCACACCCCAAAGTGGGTCATTTACAAAATATAACAAAATTTAAGTGCTGCTCCATATATTCTTGTTTTTCTTCTTCCACAGAACCGTGAATGACGACGATGTACAGTCCCCCATCATCGATATTACAGATGACCCTGATGACCGTAGCTACAGACTCCATCCCCGCTGTCGAGCCCTCACCAGCGATACCTGTAACATGTGACAATTCAAAGCGGAAGCATGATGAAGAACCCTCCACGTCAGGTATAAAGTGTGCCAGGATTACGCCAGTTGTTAGACCCCAGTAATAGGGCCTCAACACACTACATTTTACGACACAACCCCCCACAATAGTACCTTCCTCAAATATGCCCCATTATTCAGTTCCGGGTACTTCCTCCACAGCAGCTTTTCATACAGACGGGGACGTAGATGATTTTTGGGTAGTAATACCGTTCAGACGTTTGGCGGCTGTAGATAAAGAATATATCTTGGGCCGTATAATGCAAGACTCTCAAAGTAGTACAGCCTTCAATATGAACAATTTCATGGTAGATATTAACAGAGTATTCCGGGTCCGGGTTGCGGGTCATAGTTCCACATCTTATATTCTTAATTTCAATTCTCCGGTTATTTACAGAAAGCATTTAAACGTCGATCGTGGTTGTTGTTTTATAGCAATGGTCTTAGCCCATATGTTCACTGTGCTAAATTCTTGGACGCAAAAGATTTGGCTGCCTACGGTTATGCAGCGTGCTCGTAAACCGGCTTCAGATTGTAAGCTTGAGTTTGAGTGTAATATGGGTCCTGAAGAACTGAAAAGGGCCGAGCAGGAAATGAATGCACGTATAGTCGTATTTGGAATGGATGATCGTCGTAGGACTGTGTATGTCTTTAAAAGCAGCGTGAGAGATCGTAAAAGACCTCTACTTATTTTAGGATTGTCAGGAACATCGTATCTCCCCATCCGTAACATAAGGGCTCTCTACGCCAGTAATGATAAAAGTCGAAAATATGGAAGGCATCATGATTTGTGTAAGGGATCGAGTTTGCTGATGATATGGTGAAACATTGTAAGGATTGCTACATGGTATGTGAGCAGTGTAAAAGCCCCAAATGTGAACGTCGTGTAGTTGAAACCGAGAAGAGGGAATGTAATGTGTGTAGACGTATATTTTTCAATAATAAATGCTTTGAACTTCATAAATCAAATGGCAATTTCAGGAAAATGAGGATTTGTAAGTGCGGTATGTTTCACATGATGGCTAATTGTGCGAATTTCAAATATAAATGCGATGAAATTCACTGTTCTACATGTCATGAAAAATACGAGTATACGGCGGATGGAGTGAAGCATGTATCTTATATGAAAGATGCAAAGCCTAAAAATAGCCCTTGTATAACCGTGTACTACGATATAGAAACTTACACGAACGCTGAAACCAAAGAGGTTATTCCACATTTACTCGTAAGTCAGACTAAATGTGATGAGTGCATGGAGATCGAGTGTGGCGAGTGCCACAAATGTGGGAAACGGAAAAACGTTTTCAAAACGACTGCACACGGCAGCCCTGTGAAACTCTTTGTATCCTATATTGTCAAATTAGCGGACAAGTTAAAAAAAATGACTGTATATTCTTGCCCATAACGGGGCGAAATTTGACACACAGTTCCTTTAAAGGAGTTCTTAAACATGAGTCGTCTGCGATATTTACAGGTGATCCCTTGAAAAGAGGCAACAAACTAATACAGTTGCAAATAAGAGGTAATGGACAGTTTAATGACACCCTGCTGTTCAGACCTTGTAAATTAGCAAAGCTGCCCAAGGTCATGGGGGTAGCCGCTGAAGTGTCAAAAGTGTATTTCCCTTACATATTCCTCACAAACGAAACTTTGAATTACGTAGTACTACCCCCCCAAACATTACTTTAACTACATCAACATGAGTGATAGTGAGCGTGAAGATTTTGACCGCTACTACAACAGTTTTAATGAAGTTAGTCCATACAATATAGCTGATAAATGTGAACGTTATTGCGGGAATGATGTGCGTATGCTTAGGGTATGTTTTCAGGCCTTTAGAAGGATGTACAATTTAGGGTGGATCACTTTTCACTTTTTAAAAAACAATTATAGCTGGTCAAAGTTTTTCCCATGATTTGGTTCAGTGGAAGTACACTGACACCATTTTTACCAAAATCGATCAATATTTAGGGGTCGCGCATCGACCTTGAAAATTTCAATTTTGGAAATTTGGCGAAATTGACAATTTTTTACTGAATAAAGATAAATCATCAAATGACCATATTTTCTGAATCCTCTCAGTGAAAGAAATCCTCTCAGATACTTACCAAGTTGATCGGACAAGTGGTTTAGAAGTTACACTCACCTAGAAATAACTAAAATTTTAAATACCGTATTTGTCCCCCGTTATGGACGTAATCATAGCATCAGTAGCTGGCGCATCCTAAAATCCCAATCACAGACACACGCTATATCTATGACCAGTATTTTTACTAATCACAGTTTGCTTTTTACAGATCAACTGTGTCAATTGATTCTTGTTTGATAAGTCTAGACTTTAGTACAATGGATAAACTGTTAACAACCAGGAGTGGGAAGACTCTGAAAGTTACTTATTCTGGAAAAGAGAAAGCAGCAACAACAGCACCACCTTCTCTAAGGTCAGCCACGGACGTCTTCTTAATTGGTCAGCCATCTTCCTCGATCGGTGGTGCCAAATTGCCAACCACCCATCAAGTTCTCCAGTACTTCTTCTATGCCAAGCAGGAAACTACTGACAGGAAGGCCGCCGTAAAAGACACGGTGGCCAATGTTCTGGCATTTTGGAACATGGCACGTATAAAGACGATCACGAGGCGTAACTGCGAAAGAAAACTGGAGTTACTGTGGGAAGAGTGGCGCTCGCTGCAGAAGAGCAAGATGAGAGACAGTGACGCGGGAAAAGGCAGGGAGAAGTTTTCAGAAAATCTGAACAAGCTCTGGGACATCGGAGCTCCCGATGCTATTGAAGAGATATAGAAAAGTCGACTGCTCTCAGACAACAACAAACAAGAAGATATTAAATTATATGAGGATCAACGGGGCCTGTGCCAGGCAACAATGAGTGGGAATGATAAAGTGTTCGTTGCCAAGAGAAAAAGGCAACTCTCAAGACAACAATCTCGTGATGAGCCAGGCACCTCAAAAACGAAATTAGGAACCGAAGCTGAGAGCGACGATGAATCTATAGAAAGCACATCATAGAGCAACTCCGAATCACAGCTAGAACCACCATACCGACAGCCGAGAGAATCAACTGTATCAATCAGCCTTCCTCACCGCATCCTCAATGCACCAGCTGTTATTGAAGTGGCTGATCGCTTCCGGATGTCCAATAATCAGGTGTGTATATATCAGTAATGATCTTTCCTTGACAAAGATATAATAGACGTAACGACGGAAAATTTAGTGATTATTTTGTCACATAAAAACCATACGCATCCTTGTCAATTTCCTTTCAATTTCGCACATAGGTGGCAAGTGTCGTGGCGGCAGTCCTACGTTCGGCAGATCCGCCCGCAGACCTGGAGAAATTCAGTATCTCGAAGGACACGTCTCGCCGTGGAAGAGTGGCACATCGTTGTGAAGTGTCGACAGCTGTGCAGAAATCCTTCGTATCTCCGAGGCATGCTGTCGTCCACTGGGACGGTAAAGTAATCAAGGTCAGTTTTGCCCTCACCGTGGACGACAGTGAATTAATATGTTCCAGTGACGACAGTGGATTGACATATTCCAGTGGACGATAATGCATTGGCATGTATGACATACGTTTCAGGACTCTCTTGGATCATTAGAGCACCGCCAGGCGATTCTCATCTCCGGAGCTCCCCAATGCACAGAAGGAAAGTTGCTGGCCGTTCCGACTGTTGCTGACGGCACCGGTCTGTCCAAGGCCAAGGCGACCTTTCGTGCTCTCAAAGACTAGGGATGCGAGAACAACGTGATTGGACTGTGCTTCGACACATCTTCCTCCAATACGGGGAGGGTGCAGGGTGCGGTGGTCCGGCTGGAGAACATGCTTGGTAAACCGCTCTTCCAGCTGGGCTGTCGCCATCACGTTATGGAGCTCATCGTGGGGGCAGTGGTCATCACCGCGATTGGAAGAACCACAGCACCAACTGAACCTTTGTTCCAGTATCTGAGGAGAAGGTGAATTTCAAGTCTAAGGCGCATTTGTTTTCTCCAATGATTTTTTGCCTTCAGAGCAATTGAGATATCAGCGTCCTTCTACTAATGATGTTAATAGCAGTCGAAAAGGGAAACTTCAGTCGTTTTCATGCAATATTTTCATAACTCCCCTTTCAGGTGGGACAAGCTCGACCTCTCGACTTATCGAGCATTTGGCGGAGGTGACGTGGCTGATGGAGCTCCGAGATGAGGCAGTCAAGTTCCTCGGCACCGCTTCTGGTCTTGTCAGAGAAGACTACCGAGAAGTGGCGGAGATTACACTCCTGGTACTCGGGGCCCAGCCACGTCGTGGCACACACTTCATGCGCCCAGGAGCCTACCATCATGCGAGGTGGATGGCCAAGGTTGGTATTTTGAATTAGAAGTTAAATATTGTATTGCCTTCTGCAAACAGCCATTTGAAGTCCCTACCAGAAAAAAATAAGATAAATAATTTACCATTAAACAAACTTATATGGAGTGGTATCGGTATTTATACATCACAGTACGTATTCGTTTCAGATCATCTACTACACGAAGCTCCTGATGTTGAGCGGTCAGCTGGAGTTCGACGACGAGCTGGTACAGAACTTCAGAGAGTGGTACTATTTACTGCACTCCTCTACGCACCTGCCTGGCTGGCGGCTCCTGTCGCAGCTGATGCCCCGCTGAATGACCTTTTGTTGTACCAGCGTCTTCTGCAGTACAGGGCTGTGGATCGCGAGATTGCAGAGGCTTCACTGGCAGTGATCAGGCGGCACTTGTGGTATCTGAGGCCTCAGACCGTCGTTTTCGCCCTCTGCAGTGACAAAGTGGACGACACTGTGAAGCACGAGATGGCAAAGAAGCTGTGGCGCCTCGCTGTGCCCGAGGACTTCACGTATGACAACGTCTCGGTTGATGACACGACGCGCCTTCCGGACCTGATCGATGAGTCATCGTGGTTCGTGTTCACAGGCCTGCAGGTGTGCGCGTCTACGTGGCTCACTCTGCCGGTGAATAAGTGGGATCAAGATAAGAACTACTGTGATCTGAAGAATGTCATCTCGCATCTGAAAGTTACCAACGACGTGGCAGAGAGAGGGATAAAACTGATAGAAGATTACGCGAACACTGTCACAAAAGACGAGTCACAGCTGCAGGGTCTTCTTCAGCTCGTGGAAAAGAGCCGGAAAGAACTCGGTGACTTCAAGAAGTCGTCACTTGCCATGATGACGTAGCGCAGAGGGAAAGGGAGTTAGCAGAGAGAGTACATGGCGCACGCCTTAAGATGACGTGTGTTCTAACCACGATTCATACAGTTTTTGAACCTAGTTAGGGGCACGGGAGTAAGTGCCTTTAGTGATATCGGTAAACCGTTTTAATACAAAATACATTTGATCTTTCCTTATTCGTTTTATCTTATCCTAAAAAGCAGACAATGGCAGACAGCATATGGAGGTACGGGGATAAATACGGTATTTTAAATTTTAATGCTATATCAAGGTGAGTATAACTTCTAAACCACTTGTCCTATCAACTTGGTAAGTATCTGAGAGGATTTCTTTCACCGAGAGGATTCAGAAAATATGGTTATTTGATGATTTATCTTTATTCAGTAAAAAATTGTCAATTTGGCCAAATTTCCAAAATTGAAATTTTCAAGGTCGATGCGCGACCACTAAATATTGATCGATTTTGGTAAAAATGGTGTTTGGAGGACGTACAAACTCATTCAAGCTATACTTTCCGCTTACGGAGGGCGTGAAACTCCACTACTACGACGTCTGCTCTTTATAACCTTACGTGATGAAGAGCAATCTGTACTCCGTAGGTGCGCTTGAAAAACTGGTGGGTCCCACCATACCAACCATCGAGAAGTTTTCAGCTAACTTGAATGAGCGCTACTTTGGATTCTCTTTCGTAGACGTGCTCCCCCCTCGTGATTTATGGGTCCCGATCTTACCCGTCGTTATAGATCATAAGCTCACGTTTCCTCTGTGCGTGAAGTGTGCAGAGGAGACCAACGGTGATTGTAACCATACAACCAACCAGCGTAAGATCAGAAGTGTATATACACAACCGTTCGCCATAGGTACAGAATATTGAAGATACATGAGGTGTGGAGGTTTCAGAAGCTACCCAACCTTTTCACACCATATATAAACGCTTTTTTGAAGGATAAAGTAGAAGCATCAGGATATCCGCGAGGGGTTGATACCGAAGATGAAAAAACGGCTTATATTCAGCGTTACTGTGCTCATGAAGGTAAACAGCTTGACCGTTCCCAAATTGTTAAGAATCCTGGCAAGTACTTTAGTGCAAAGTTGTGTTTTTTGGGGAAATTTGCACAGAATACCGGCAAAGGGAACGTCCATTTGACACAAAGTTGTAGTGAAGTCTGGGATTATGCCAACGTTCCCGATAAAGAGGTTATGGAGATCGTGACTGTAGGTAATACTTACATAATAAAGTACATCATCACCGAATTGGCCACAGATACCTCACGGTTACAAACATACCTGTAGCCAGCTTCAGAACGGCCTTCGCCGCGTCAAACTTTGGGGTCTACTGCACTCTCTTGGACGGAGGGTGCTGTACGCTGACACAGATAGCGTGATATTCAAAGCGAGGGAGGGTGAATACATGCCTGCTATTGGGGAACTCCTTGGAGAGCTAACTGACGAGATCACTGATGAGTATGGTGATGGTGCATACGCAGACTCGTTTGTATGAACAGGGCCAAAAACCTATGGGGTACGAGTGAGGGTGGGGGATGATATGAAGTATATCGTGAAGGCTAAGGGTATCACGCTTAACCATGCGAACCGTCGAGTCGTTAACTTTGACTCGTTGAAGGATCTAGTGTGCTTGGAAGATGAGGGTGACCAGTCACCCCAACTGACTGTGGGGACGCACAATTTTCGGGCGCAGAAACTGAGGTGTGTGAAGGAACTTAGAGGCACGAAGGTATGCCGTAACACCTATAGGAAGCGTTACCAGGTGCCTGGTACCTATGATACCGTACCCTTTGGCTACCTTAATCCTTGATTGTATTTATATATGTGGATTGCTAATGATATGTTTATTTATCACGTATATTTGCTTCAATTAAGGTTTCATTTTCTCTTTTGCGTGCGTGCCTGTGTGTGTACAGTAAAAAGCTAAGCTCCGCCCACTAAGATCGGTCACGTGACTCCTGCCACTACGTGAGCATATCTCTATCCCTGCGTGCTCAGTTGACCTCTGCATACCCTTGAGTTCAGACGTGTATTCTCCCGCGTAGACGAAAAATAGTAATGGCTACCTTTAATATTTCGTGTTCATCGTTTATGAAGTGGTATTCGGCAAAGTGCCAAGATGTGGTGGATACTGAAAAACTCCCTATTCCACCCTCCTTTGATACTTTTGAGGCTACATTGAACCGTGCGAAGGACCAAGATGTTTAAATACTCTACGGGTATTCTGGCGAGGGCATTGTAGGATTTCGTAGTACAAACGATGTATTGAAGTATGTTGTAGACCTAACCTTTATAAAAGCTCACATATACCGCGAAGTAGAAGAAACAACACGTTCAGAAGATAAGCAATAGTTATGGATAGTGAGTCTTGTTGATGAGTGGTGTGACAAACGATATTATGTCATGTTTCATCATACCGTCTACTCGTACCCTACGGTTGTGAATGTAAATCTTGTGATCATGGAGAATCTTAAGTATTTTTACCACTATATTAATATATATCATGATGAGGTGTGTAGTGAGGTTGTGGCTAATGGCCTGTGTGAGTTTTTAACAGACTTTAGAGACGAGTATCGCTTGTTAAACAAAAAGGATAAATATGGGCATATGTTTCTCTCAAATAGTGAACCAGATTGTTTAGTTAGCTTAGTTTGTGGAAATGAACGTCTGGTGAGTAATAAAACATTAAAAACGGTATTGCTTCATGTAGCGGAAAATTCTGTTTGCTCAGTATAATGGGCAAAAGTATTCGAACAAGCCCGTACACGCTTCAACAGTTTATGGTGTGACTTGCTTCCCCATCGAGCCGCCCACCCGTTTACCTCGCCCCTCCGAAACACACGAGTTCGAACAAACCCGTACACGTTTCATGAGCGTGACTTACTCGAACCGTCGAGCTGATCTGCGCACCTCTGGCTCATAGTCGTCTCAGAGCTTGAACAGACTGACGTGCGAATACGATGGAACTGCCTTTGAGAAGCATTCTCAATGCCGCGTACGATGTGTCCGTGTCGAAATAATTGCGCGTATTCAGGCGTGAAACAGGCACCATTAACTACATACTTGAAACGATGTGTAGACAAGCAAACTCTGGTAAACGTAATGTTATTTATTTAAGTGATGAAGAGATGAATAGAGTCTTCGAGATAGTTGAGAAGTGGGGTGAGGACCGTTATAAAATACCTGCAGGTGTAGGTACAAGAAGAGAACAGATTAGTGATGCCCCATCTCATATGCCGTTGTTTGCACGTTGTGTATAAATAACGATCAGCCATGCATTGATATACGACTGATGTGGAGAATGCATCTGATAATAACGTTCTTGTCCCTACGCGAAACCGTTTCATCCTCGACATAATGTTTGAAATCGTAGGATTCCGCAAGATGAAGCCTCTATTAGATGCACGTGTTACGGATATGATTTATTTTTTCACGGTTCTTGAATACGCATACACCGCTCTGCTGGACGGATATATCGAATGTAGGAATGAACATGAGAATGGTCTAGAGCTGGATGCATATTTAAAAGGTTTAGATTCTTTGAAATATCCTGAACTTTGATACAAAGCACTTAAGCGGTACAGGGAAGAGGTTGCCTACACTGTTCACCCTGAAGAGCTGTATCTCTATATAATGAGTAGCTGTCGTTACGACTTGGAAGATTATTTCAATTGCCGCTATGCAGAGTTCACGATTGAAAAGCTCGGGACGGTAAGAAAAAACCCTCGATTGGAAAGGAGTGTTTATAAACTTGTATTTAATAATGATGTTGCGGTTAACGATGACTTCTTTGTGCGTGCTTTTGATTGTATTCTAGCCGTGTTTAAAGATAACTTGCCAACCGAATGTAAAGTGGCCACAAAAATAGTATTGAACGATATGAAAGCCATTTATATCAAGTATAGGTACCGAATAACTTGAGCGGTGAAGTAATGCTTGAACGGTTTTACCGTGTAGTGCAAAGCAATAACGATGTGAATGTAGACTCGATTACGTGTGAGTTTAGCGTTTTGCGCTGTAGAACAAAGTATTTTGATGTATATTTATTTTCAATATATTTAATTATTTAATTATATATATATATATATATATATATATATATATATATATTATATTTCCTGTACTAATATGCAACTGATGATACTCCTTCGTTTTGTATATTATTTTTTCAATATATTTAATTATTTAATATAACTATATATTATATATACAGGGTGTTTGAAAACTTTCTGTACAAATTGTAATGGGGGATAGGCAACACCAAGACAAACCCTTTTCGTCTATAAGTGTATGTCCGCTGACGTCACCATTCGGCGCGAGAGGGCGCCGCTGCAATTGGCTAAAAGGTGAAGTGGGCTAGACTCGCGCTTGCCGCGGGCATTCTTAAATCGGACGTAGTACGCGTAACATGGAGCGCTTCACGACTGCTGAGATGGCTGATATGCATATGGTGTATGGGGCTGCCAATGGAAACGGAAGAGCTGCTGTGAGGTTGTACCGACAGCGCTTCCCAAACAGACGTGTGCCAAACCACCAAACGTTTGCGCATTTGCATCGGCGACTGCGAGAAACTGGAACATTCCATGCAAACATGCATGACACTGGTCGGGAGAGAAACGTGCGCACTCCTGACATGGAAGAAGAAATCCTACGGCGATTTGAGGACAATCCAAGCGCAAGCACACGAGGTGTTGCACGTATCCTCGGTGTGAACCATGACCTCGTCTGGAGAGTGTTGCACGAGCAGCAGTTACATCCGTTTCATCGTCAGAGAGTCCAGGCATTACAAACCCGTGTAGCATGTGGATTTGCGTGCGCCCACACGTGAGAATTGTGCATGTTAAACACACCCTCACGTGTGAAACAGGCCTCATCTGAGAACAGCACATAAGCCGGAAAATTAGACTGCACCGCTGTCTGCTGCAGAAACCAGCGTGCGAATTCCACACGAAGAGGGTAATCCCGAGGTTGTAATGCCTGGACTCTCTGACGATGAAACGGATGTAACTGCTGCTAGTGCAACACACTCCAGACCAGGTCGTGGTTCACACCGATGATACGTGCAACACCTCGTGTGCTTGCGCTTGGATTGTCCTCAAATCGCCGTAGGATTTCTTCTTCCATGTCAGGAGTGCGCACGTTTCTCTCCCGACCAGTGTCATGCATGTTTGCATGGAATGTTCCAGTTTCTCGCAGTCGCCGATGCAAATGCGCAAACGTTTGGTGGTTTGGCACACGTCTGTTTGGGAAGCGCTGTCGGTACAACCTCACAGCAGCTCTTCCGTTTCCATTGGCAGCCCCATACACCATATACATCTCAGCCATCTCAGCAGTCGTGAAGCGCTCCATGTTACGCGTACTACGTCCGATTTAAGAATGCCCGCGGCAAGCGCGAGTCTAGCCCATTTCACCTTTTAGCCAATTGCAGCGGCGCCCTCTCGCGCCGAATGGTGACGTCAGCGGACATACACTTATAGACGAAAAGAGTTTCTCTTGGTGTTGCCTATCCCCCATTACAATTTGTACAGAAAGTTTTCAAACACCCTGTATATATATATATATATATATATAATTTTCCTGTACTAATATAGTGATGGTTATACTACATTGTTTTGTATATTTTTGATTATATATTCCTCGTTGGTACTTCTTATGCTCTTAGTATTTTTTGATCATACATATTCCATTGTATATTTATTTTGATTATATATTCATCGTTCGTATTTATTATGCTATTATTTTTTATCATATATACTCCAGTGTATCTTTATTTTCTATATATTTCGTGAAATTGAATCCATTAATTCGTCTAAATAAACAGAATTATATAATGGTGTTTTATTTCATTCTTTTGGTTGTACACGACATTTAATTACATCAAATGGCTGCCTTCTAAACCGGCTGAGGGATTTCTAAGCCAACTGTCAAAAATATCTGGATAGCACAATCTGGCAACCCTAATAATGTACACCTGAACAAGTCATTTCCGCCTTCTAAGTCAACTGGCTGTTTAAGACAATATATGCTTTAATTAAATAAATAAACGCAATCTGGCAACTCAATAATGTACACCTGAACAAGCCATTTACGCCTTCTAAGTTAACTGGCTGGTTAAGCCAGAATATATGCTTTAATTAAATAAAGATCGCAATCTGGCAGCTCAGCCAGGTAAGCCAACTTGGTGATTAAGCCATCTGGCTGATTAGGAACATATTAAGACAACGGACGCTCGGCTGAAATCTTAATATGTTCTTGGCTCCTGCCAGGCGAACACCTCTCTTCCTCGCTCTCCTTCTCTCTTTCTCTTGGGGGATAACTCCGCCTCCAAGTTGCATAACCCTTGTTGCTCTTGCAACATTCCCCCTCCCCTTTATTGCATAACATCTTGCAACATTCCCCTCCCCCTTTGTTACATAACTTATGCGACACTGATTAACATTTGCAATTGCATTGCACTCTCTCCTTTTTCGCTCATACTACTTACCCGTACAATAGCAGGATCCGACAATTTTTTCAGCAGACCTACCTCATGAATAATATCTTTAAGTCTTTTTGCAAATTCGTCGATTTGTGGCGTTATTTTTCTAATAAAAATGATTTTTTTTGGGTTGATGGTCTTCACCTGAATGGCGTGGGAGCAGCTCGTATTGGTAGACTATTACATATTTTTTCGATGTCTTATCAGGCAAAAAAAAAAGGGTTAATATGCAGCAAATAGCCCCACCTCGAGTTCATAATTTTTTATGTTAACATTCGGTAGTATACAGCAATAGAATAAATTTGTTGAAAGCCTGACGCCCCGCAATTCAAAATTAACGAAGTTATTGACTTTTTAAGTTTTAACCATTTTTTTGTTTCGCGACCTGCCAGCAGGCATAAGACATCCTCGCTCTCAAACAATTTTCTGGAAATGTGTGGACGACCGATCAGAGTGCACCTTTTTTCAACCAATAGTAGGCTATTAAACACTCAAAAACAACCACGCCTTAATGAACCAATGACAGCTAATTAGGAATTTTAAAGCTATTAAACACTCAAAAACAACCACGCCTTAATGAACCAATGACAGCTAATTAGGAATTTTAAAGAACTTATCAAGTTTTCTTTCCCGACCGTTTAGTCACGGAAAAATCTCGGCCTTTGATACAGCTGAGGTCTTTCTTTCTTTTTTAATTTTTGTCGCGTAAACATGTGGAGTGAGATTTGTGAAAGTTGTGACCTAGGCTACGTTGAAGTGTTGAAAATTTTAGGAGACGATTCACGAGCGGTTCACATTTTTCAAGAAGACGGTGTCGTTCCCCGTACGCGAAACTGTCCAGTGTGCTCCCAGACCCTTTATTTCCGTAGTGACCGAGACGTTTTCGTGTGTAAACGCAAATTTCCAAAAAACAAGCAGAAGAGTTTGTTTCCGTGCAAATTTACGGGCTCAATATCTCTCTTCAAGGGCACGTGACTAGCGAAGTTACACATTCCGGCAAGTGTTAATCTAACTTTCATAAGCGTTTTCCTCCGAAAACATTTTTCCCAATCCTACTGTGAGCAATACCTACAGTTAGCGCCGCAAAATAGCCCCACCTCGAGTTCATAATTTTTTATGTTAGCATTCGGTAGTATGATGATTGGTTAGGTACAGTATATCAAAGTTAGGTCAACTGAATGCCCGGTTAGGTCAACTGTACACCCTTGACGATTGGTTAGGTTAAGTCATGATATTTTCGTTAGTTTAACGTTTTTTTTTTTCGAAATCTCTTCATTTAGATTAGATTAGGTTAGCAATAACGGTAGCGAAATTTAGTTATTAGGGTGTGTTTTCATGTGCTTTATTCAGAAATGCTACTCATTTGCCCTGTGTTTACTTGAAAATAAAACGATAAAAAAACGATTTTTTTCGTACTTTCAATGAAATGCGGGGCAAATGACTGGCATTTCTGAGGAAAGCACATGAAAACACACCCTAATAACTAACTTTCATACCAAAAGTCGAGGTGGTGCTATTTGCTGCATATTTACCAAAAAAAGGCGTAATTCCTACTAAAGCGACCAGCCTAACAAAAATTTTCCGTACAGCAAACGACTGCCCCCACAAAGAACCTACAATACTGCGGTACTCAAAATTTTATGAATGTATTTTATATTAATGCTTGAAGTGTAAGATTTAAATTTAATGCACTATTAAGCATTGCCCTTGATAAAAAATTTGAGATTATAGAAATTACTGAATCCTGGTTAAATACAGAGAGTAGAGATTTTCTTGAAGAAAATCATATTCCTGGTGATGAAATATTTAAGAATGATAGAAGAGAAAGAAGGAGTGGTGGTACAGCTTCATACGTTCAGTCGCACTTAAAACCAATAATTAAAAAAAATTACAGGAATTGATAATATAAATGCGACGGTTGTTGAAATTAACGACAACTCATGAAAGAAATTAATTACACTGTAAATTCAGTATGTAAGCCTCCCTCTCAGACTGTCGATAGTGATATAATAGACTTCAGGAACTAATTTTTTATGTAAGTAGCGAACATAATGCGATCATCTGGGATTGGGGTGGGTCCTTTACAGTCTAATTCCAGTTGTCTACTGTACGAGGGCTTGCTCGAAAGTTAACTTTTTCAAATGGTCAAGGAATCCACTAAAGAACGCAATAGTCAAGATTTAGTTTTTTTGTTTTTTTTTTATGCAGGAAGGAGCGGCCAAGGGCAAAAGCCTGCAAAAGCGCCCCTCCCCCATAGAAAAAGAAGAGAGCCAAAATCAAGGTCCACAGTTTTCGAGATCCCTAGACATTACGTTTGAAAGATGGGACGTCATAGACAGGAGGAAAGATGGATTGAGGAAGATTGTTTCAGAGTTGACCAGTTGAGTAGATGAAATATTGAAAATACCGATTGACTTTTAAGTTAGATAGTTGGACAGAAAAGGAATGAGAAAGTTTAGAAAGTCTGGTGCTGCGTGCTCTCCTTAAAGGAGGAGGCATGCAGTTAGAGAGTTCAGAAGAGCAATGTCCGTTATAATAGCGATACTAAAGAGAGAGTGAGGCAACATTGCGGCGAAGAGGGAGAGATTGAAGACAATCAGTAAGAGGCGGGGAATTGATGAGACGAAAAGCCTTTGATTCCACCCGGTCAGGTACGGCTGTGTGGGTTGAGACACCCCACACATGAGAAACATACTTCATACAGGGGCGAACAAAACCCATGTATAGAGACAGCAACTGAGTAGGTGAAGAAACCGCGAAGACGGTACAGCACACTTAACCTCTTAGAAACTGTTTTAGAAAGAAAGTATTATGATCTTTCCAGGAAAGATTACGAGAAAAAGAAACGCCAAGAATGTTAAGAGAAGAGGAAGGATTGAGTTGTGTGTTGTTGAAGGTAAGGGAATAGTCGTGTGGAAGATTGTGACGAGGAGACAGATGGAGGAACTGAGTTTATGAGGCATTGAAAGCCACAAGGTTTTCTCTGCCCCAATCAAATATAGCAGAAAGATCAGCGGTCAGGTGTTCCATAGTCGTCCTACGCGAATCATGAAGTGACTGCTGTGAGGGACGCTTTGGGAAGCGGGTGGAGAAGCGAAGAGAGGAATCATCGACAAAGGAGTGAATAATGTTATAATGTTATAATGTTTCAGACCAACAAAGACCCTAGGATCCACTCATGGCTGGTCTACCTAACTGTGTTCGTAATCGTGTATTGTGTATGTCCTCCGTGGTGGCGGAGGGGACCTACAATTTTACGTGGGTTCCGAACCACAAGAACATAAGAAACGTATTTAAAAACTGCCGGTAAATTGGCAACGACCAATTTTTACGAAACTAAATAATTATCAATTTAAAAATAATTAATTATCGGTTTAAAACTAAAGATAGAATCTCTCGGTCCAGAGGAGCAAGTCATAATAGACTACTATCCACAAATATGTTATATTCTATATCTATTTATAACGGACATGCAAATATATCAGATCCAAAGAATCCAGTCAATTTCATTACGGTATCCATCAAGTCACGGTCCATATCGATTGCGGACCAAGTCAAAATTTACAACCATATACAGTACATTATCAATTTAAAAATAATTAATTATCGATTTAAAACTAAAGATAGAATCTCTCGATCCAGAGGATCAAGTCATAATAGACTACTATCCACAATTGTTACACTCTATATCTATTATATAACGGACATGCAAATATATCAGATCCAAAGAATCCAGTCAATTTCATTACGGTATCCATCAAGTCACGGTTCATATCGATTGCGGACCAAGTCAAATTTACAACCATATACATTACAATATATACACTTACGAGGGAAAGTGTAGGTGTGGCTGTAAAGACTGTACAGTAATGTAGAAATGTGTGTGCACCCATCTTGGGTCTCCCATTTAAAGGTGTTTGTGGGGCAAGTGAAGATCATGAGTTTTTCAATAACTCAGTACTATGGGGGGCACCGCTCGGCAGAGGAATCTCTTTAAATGGGGTGTGTAAGGACAGAGAGTATCCCCTAACCCAAGACGCTGCCTCCCTATATCCCACAACACTTGTGTTGAGCTGTGGGATCTATCCCCACAAAGCCTTAATTTTACTACCTTAAACTATACCATTTCTATCAACATGCGCGTCCAATCGATTCTTAAACATGTTTATAGACCTGCTACTAATTACTTCTACCGGCAAACTATTCCAGCTATTTACTATTCTATGCGTAAAAAAGTTTTTCGCAACTGCTGTCTCGAACCTTCTACTTGTCAACTTACACCCGTTATTTCTAGTCCTATTATATTGAGATATTTCGAAAAAGCTATCTCTATCTACGTTATCAAACCCATTCATAATTTTGAAAAACTGGATTAGATCACCCCTTAACCTCCTAGTCTCGAGTGTAGTCAATTTTAACTCTTTAAGCCTATCCTCGTACGACTTTGACTTAAGAGACGGAATCATCTTAGTTGCTCGTCTTTGAACTCTTTCGATTTTGTCTATATCTTTGCGCATATGCGGATTCCAAAATTGGACCGCGTACTCCAAATGGGGTCTAACTAATGATTTATAAAGAGGAACTATAATATCGCGCGATTTGTACTCAAAATTTCGAGCTATAAAACCTAACACTTTGTTCGCCTTATTGACCGCCGCTGTACTTTGTTTCGCTACTTTTAAATCACCAGTGACTATAACTCCTAAATCTTTTTCCTGCTCTACGCTTGTTAAATCTTTCCCTGACATACTATACGCAAAATTACCGTTACGCGAACCTATATGCATAATTTTGCACTTATCCACGTTAAATCTCATTTGCCATGTGACTGACCAATCAACGATTTTATTCAGATCTTCCTGAATTTTACCTCTATCTTCGTCATTAATCGCCCTACCACCCAGCTTCGTGTCATCCGCAAACTTTGAAACTGTACTGACTAGGCCGACATGTAAATCGTTAATATATATAAGAAAAAGCAAGGGGCCCAAAGCCCAATACAGAACCCTGAGGAACGCCACTCGCTACATTAGCCCAACACGACTCCGCTCCATCAACGACCACCCTCTGTTTCCTGCCTCGCAACCATTCTTCTAGCCAATTTATTACTACACCCCTGATTCCATGAGCCTTAGTTTTTTCAATCAGACTTTTGTGCGGCACGGTGTCAAACGCTTTTTGAAAATCTAAATACACTACATCAACCGCCCGATGTCTATCGTAAACGTTAACCACGCTTTGGAAAAATTCTAAAAGATTAGTTAAGCAAGATTTGTTTCGCCTAAAACCGTGCTGCGTATTTCTAACCAGATTATGCACTTCTAAGTGTTCGACTATACGATCCCTAATTATTGATTCCAGTAGCTTACCTACAACAGACGTTAAACTGATTGGCCTATAATTTCCCGCCGCACCTTTATCGCCTTTCTTAAAGATAGGTGTTACGTTTGCTAACTTGAAATTATCTGGTACGCACCCCTCAGAAATAGACGCATTAAAAATCTTTGTTAGCGGCACAACAATGCTATCTTTTAATTCTTTTAGTTGTATGGGATATATGGAATCCGGACCCGGTGATTTACGCGTTTTCATTTTATCAATATAGCGCATTACTTCCCCTTCACTAACGACAATATTATCCAAAATATTACCATTATCAAAAGGTATTATGTCACTAACGACAATATTATCCAAAATATTACCATTATCAAAAGGTATTATTAATACAGTAAATAAAGAAAGAGTGGGTGACATATCTCTGAAGGAGACTACTTCACCAGTGATCGCATTCAAATAACATTTGAAATTAAAATTAATGTTCATAATTAGAAGACCCTGGAATACATTTTGTATTTTAAAAGAGCTAAATTTCGTGACATGAGACTGCAACTTTCGACTCATAACACTGCACAACAAAAAAAAATGTTTTTGCTGCTGATTTAATTCTAAGACCTGTTTCTGGATAATATTGATGTGCTGATTTCAAATATCACCTTAGATTTTGTCCATCACATCAGGTTTTCGTACAATACAATATGCCTATTTTGGGTGATCCATGAAGGGCGCTTATCAAAATTGATGATTTTTGAGACCTGTTAACAGCTGTTTTGCTGTTAAAACTTTATCTGTGGAATACGCAAATCTGTGCATTAAATCTAAAGGTCATGTACAACATATTAAAATCTTGGGTATCTGTGATTTCCCCAGGTGTGAGCGTGACGTCATGATCTGAGAGAGATTTCCCATTGGCGGAGTGAGAGCAGCCGGTTCCGCTAGTGACGTTACTTGTAAACTTTCAGCAGTTGGGTTGCAACATGAGTATTAAAGTTCACTATCTCAACAGTCATCTGGATAAATTTCCAGAAAATCTTGGTGATGTTAGTGAAGAGCAAGGTGAAAGGTTCCACCAAGATATCAAAGTGATGGAAGAACGATATCAAGGGAGATGGGATTCCCATATGATGGCTGACTACTGCTGGAGCCTGCAAAGAGATTGTCTTGACATCTCTCATTCTAGGAAGTCCTATAAGAGAAAATTTATCAGCACTGAAAAGTAAGAAAACAAGAAAAAGACAATGTTAAGAAAACTGGTCCCGTGCTTGCTTTAATATGGATTCATTTTTTGCTTATTTAAACACTTTTAATCACTTTATGTGTCAATATTACCATTGTATATTAAAGTTCACACCCTGCACAATTGTTTACTTTTCCATGCTGATTCTGAGTATGTAAAAACTTATTTTTTTGAAAAGAAAAATAATTGGGCATATCCCTGCCAAAATGCGATATCTTCAAAATATCCGTATTTGATTGCTCGAAAGCCTGACGTGATAGGCAAAAACTAAGGTGATTTTTTAAATCAGCACACCAAAGTTACCTAAAAACAGGTGTTAGAATTAAATCAGCAAAATTGGTGTTTGGCAGTGTAATTGGGATAAGGCTCTATCGCGTGGTGATATTAATGGCACATGGGCTTCTTTTTTTAATTATTTTATAAACGTTTAGAATCAAGTAATATCCCAAAGACTGGCGAAGTCTGTTAAACCTAAATGGTGGAATGTTGAATTTAAAAGTCGCTTAACGTTAAAAAGGAATTCATATTTCAAATTTAAAGAAACAAATGATTTGTCCGATGAAAATGCTTACAAGCATTTGAGAATGCGAAGCAAAAAACTTATTAGAAAAAGAATGCACAACTTTGAGGTGTATATATAACACTGGTATGCATATGAAATGTTTTTGTCTGCTGTGAGGGTTTTTTCAACTCATATTATATAATTCGACCATGCTGAATTCGAAAATGACATTGGTTTTCCTCAATCAGGTCAGGTTTTTTCTCTATTGGCCATTTATTATAAGTCCAATTTTATCCCCAAATTTATTGATTTTTTTAGCTTAAACACTGTAGATACGAGTAATATTATAAGAACACTCGTGAAAAATGAAAACATTGTGTGAATAAATAATTTTATTCATACAATGAATATGGAAAAAAGTTTATTGAGGAAGGAATGAAGTTTTTTTGGCTTTCCGCCTGTGTTTTTCTTCAGGCACGTCTCGCTTCAAACACCAGCAATAGTCCGCCAGCATATTGATATCCCAGTTTCCCTGGTACCTCTCTTCCATTATTTTGATATCTTGGTGAAATCGTTCACCCTGTTCCTCACTATAATCCCAGCAATTTTCAGGAAAATAGTCCAAGTGGGACCACAAAAAGTGCATTTTTATGGACATGCGCGACCCATGAGCTTTGAAAGCTTCCATCAAGTTTTCGACAACGGACTCGTATTCTGGACTTCTACGCTTGCCAAGAAAATCAGTGACAACTGATTTGAATGCCTGCCAGGCATTCTTCTCAGTTGGAGTCATTGCGTTTTCGAACTGAGTATCCTTGATCAAAGTTCGAATTTGAGGACCATCAAAAACCCCAGCATTTAGTTTAGCATCAGATATATGAGGAAATTTACTCTCGAGATATCGGAATGCTGAACCCTCCTTATTCATTGATTTGATGAAATTTTTCATCAAGCCCAGCTTAATATGAAGTGGTGGGAGCAAAATTTTTGTTGGTGGTACAAGGGGCACTGAAACGACATTATGCGACCCAGGTTCAAAATTCTCTCTGGATGCCCATTCACGCTGTGCATAGTGCTTCTCATCCGCTCGGCTATCCCATTTGCAGAGGAAACATGGGTATTTCGTGTATCCCCCTTGCATTCCCAATACAAATGCCACAATCTGAAAAAAAATGAAAATATTTAAAGAATTTAGAGAATTTGTTCTATCAGATAAAAAAATCTATGCAGTGGACTGTATCACCTCTGTGGGGAAGTTAAGTGTTCTTATACGCTCTCAAATAACCTCTGGAAAAACAACATAGTCAATAGCAATAGTTTACTCATGATATTAGTATTACCTTCAAATCTCCACAGATCCTCCAGTTATGTTGGTCGTATACGAGAGCATCCAGTAAAATTTTCATGTTATCGTAGCTCTCAGTAAGTTGGACGGAATGTGCTACAGGGACTGATGCAACCCTATTCCCAATGTTGAGAAGTACTGCTTTCAAACTTCGTTTAGACGAGTCTATAAACAGCCTCCATTCTGATGCGTTATATGGCAGGCCCAAGGATTCGATTAGCCCCTCAACATTGCAGCAGTACACTAAGGAAGAGGTATTTTCGTGCACTGCAAGAAACTTGCGGAATTCTTCCTCTCGTTTCCTACCAGGAGAATGTTGTTCCCGGAGCCAGCAAGTTGTCCTCTCGAAGTCGTGAGCCCAAGATCTCGGCAGCTAATTTGGAAAGTCCTAAATCCCTGGTAAGATCATTAAGTTTGGCCTGGTTGAGAGGCCTCGGCTCATTTGAAGCGGTATTTTGAGGTATATACGACTGGGACTGGTTATTGGCATTGGTCATTGATTCATCATCAGAATCATCGAAGTCCAGGGTTTGAGGTGGGTCGGGTATTGGAATTCCAGGACCATGGGGTACAGGTCTCATAGCAGAAGGAATGTCAGGGTATACAACAATGTGTTTATTCTTCTTGTTAACTCCTGAAAATAGAAACACAGAAACATGGATATAAAACTTGCATATGAAATAGAAGAAGCATTCAGACAGTGGCGGCTCGTGAGGGAAGGCTGCGGTCTGTAAGATATGAAATAGGTCGATGGTGTCTGTATATTTTCTTTCTTTTTCATTCATATTGTCCCTTCGGGGACAATATGAATGAAAAAGAAAGAAAATATACAATCATTGTATATGTAAATGTAACTTGTATAACAATATGTATGCGTAAGTATATTTTCTATAACAATATTTATATGTAAATGTATGATTACCATTATGGTGAATATTATGCTATATATGGTGAATATTACATTATGGTGAATATTATGTCAAGTTTCATACGAGGATTTCAAAATATTTAAGAAAAATAAATTTATAAGCCCACCTTGGAGGTTTGTCATGCAGAAATAGCAATCTGTCACGTGATCCTTTCCTTCTCTCCAAATCATGGGAATTCCAAAAGGCAAAGATTTCGCTCTGCCTTTGCTCCATCTTCTCAAATTTTCAATGCACGTCTTGCAGCACATATGATGGGCGAAATTTTTGTCCTGGTCCCCTAGTTTAATTCCAAAGTATGCTCTATACATTGTCTTCACAAATTTAGTGATTTGGGACTGGTTATTTGGCATGGTAACCGTCCCACATATGTAGCAGAATCTATTGGGATCATTTTTACACGCTCTATTCATTATGAAATATTTTATCTATATGCTTGAAAAGTAAAAAAAGATATTATACAAGTGAAACAAGTGATGATAGATGTTACTGTTCCAATTCCGCTTTGACAAAATCACGAAAAATTCTATTTTACTTATGAGGCCATAGCCGGATAACCTGAGCTGATTAAGAAAAACGGATTGCAGATTCGAAATCAGCAGGAAAAACCCTATAAGAATCACTTACAAAACCCTTGACAGCAAAATTGATGCATACCAGTGTAATGAACCAAATTAAATCGAATCCGAAGGAATTCTATTATTATGTTAGGAATAAAAATGTAGCTTCACAGACTACTAGTCAGGATAGAAATAGATACGCTTTGCTTTGTTTCAACTTTTTACTCTAGCGCAGTGGTTCTGAATCGGGGGTACGCGAGGGAATCTTAGGGGGGTATGCGACGGGGTCCTGAAAATAGAACCCTTTTAATTTTATATACGATTAACAAACAGCCACAAGTCACACAGTCGTAAAGAAAGTAAAAATTCTCTCCATCCGGTAATTATTGGATGTTTCACCAACACTGAAATTAATATCCAAAATACATTTTTCTAATGCATTTTGGTGTGTTCTGTTCAAATATGACCTTCATAGCTTGCGCAAATGAACCGAAACAAAGTTATGAAACTAATTTTTTTCCTATGTTTTGGTTCATTTTCGCTAGAAATGAAGGTCATATATGAACCAAACACACCAAAATACATTAGAAAAATGTATTTTGGATATTAACAAAAACCAAACGGGCTAGGAACATATATATAACCTAACTTAACTAACCTTCACCCGTGTGTTCTCCGATTGCGTGTGCGTGTGACTGCGTGTGCCATGATAATATATAGGTACTAATCTTACCTTATTGTGGAGGTGGATATAGTTCCGCGATGGTTTTGAGGAAGTAATGTAGGCGGTCAGTTCGTGAATGCTCATTTATGAAGAGGTAGCGGGCGAAGTAATATTTATAATGATAATTTTTGTTCCCCGCACGAAGCACCCAGCTCTTAACATCCTTCCAGAGCCTCTCTATATTTTGCGTGTGGGCCCCAGAGTCCGGATGAACAAAATGTTCAGAGTGGTTCACTGTATAATGTTCGTAACCAAGTGTTGTTTGGCCAGCATAGGCTGCCCACTTGTCACTATGAATTAATAGCCGCTTTATTATTATACGCAAAATTTTATGCACTTAAAGAAAGTCACACTGCACTTGTCACAATCCGCCATAACTATGAACTGTGGCTGAGAATGAGAATGATGTAGGCATGACGTTTATGCATGCCGTGCTCTGATTGGCCAATGTAGGTACATCGTCATACGGAACCTATAATTTTTCTACTATTTATAACTTTCTTAATAAGCATTTGCGCAAGATACGGATTGCAGATTCGAACAAAACACAGTAAAATACCCTAAGAAATTATGGTTACGCCTTCAAGGTCACTGTTGTGAAACATTCAATAATAACCCTCCATCCATCCATCGTGTTCTGCCTATCAGGCAGGTTCAACTCATGTGTTCCGCCAAAGTGTTCTATCCTGAGCTATCCTTTTCATCTCATGGTAGCTCCTGCCTGCCTTCAAATCATCCAACATTGCTTTCCATTTCCTTCCCCTCGGCCTTCTACCTTCATATCTACCCTCAATCACCTCTTTCAATAATCCTTCTCCTCTCAACACATGTTCCCCATTTCTTCTGTCTTTCTCTTATCACCTTAATGAGTCTTCTTTCCTCCCTCGCCTGTTGCAGTACTTCGTCATTACTTTGGTGTTCCCTCCAGCTTATCTTTAGCATTCTTCTCCAAATCCACATTTCAAAACTTTCCAGGAGTTTCTTTTTAGTTGTTTTCAGTGTCCGTGTTTCTGCTTCATACAGTATCACACTCCATATCAAGCTTTTTACTAACGTTTTCTTCAGCTTCAAGTTGAGTTTACCTGTAAGTAGTCTTTTCTGTCTCTCAAAAGCTACCTTACCCATACCAATTCTAGATCTTACTTCCTTATTGCAATCTCCATTGTTGGTTAATAAACTTCCCAGATATTTAAACTGCTCAGCTACTTCTAAGGTCCGATTTCCTATCGTTAGGTTCATTTGTGCTCCTTTCCTTCTTGCAATTTTCATTACCTTTGTCTTGGTCTCATTAATTCTTATTCCGAATTCTTCCGCCGTTGTTGTCAAGCTATTGACCATTCTTTGTAGTCCTTCCTCAGTACTACAAACAAATGCCTTGTCATCTGCAAACCTTACAGATTTGACCAATTTATCTCCCCCTCTGATTCCTTCTTCCAGATATGAGAGTGCGTCTATTAACATTGCTTCCGCATAGATGTTAATTAACACGGGGGCCAGGGAGCATCCTTGCTTGACCCCTCTCCCGACCAATCCAGGCTCCGATTCTCCTCCTGCAACTTTAACATTCACAGTCTACCCAAGATATAGATTTTTTATCAGCCTACGGTCCCTCCAGTCAACATTAATATTCTTCAATATTTCCATTAGTTTCCTCCATTGAACTCTGTCAAAAGCTTTATCAGAGTCAATAAAACAGACATATTTCCTGATCATGTTCCAGCACTCTCTCTCCCATCATTCTTATAATACCAATAGCTTCTCTTGTTCCGTATCCTCTATGCCTCTCGAAAATCCAGAAAATCCCTTGAAAGAGTTCAAGGGGCACGGAAGAAGAAAAAGGTTCAGAACCGCTGCTCTAGCGGTTAAAATTTTCATTGCTTTTCAATTATTCGGTTAATAAAACTATGGAAAAGAACGCAGCAATGAAAATCTTAAGCTTCACATCCGAACTCTTTGTATCAAGATTTGTGAAGCTTAAGATTTTCATGGCTGCGTTCTTTTGACCGAAAAAAATTGACTCCCTAGTAATTGGGTGGCCACAGGCCGCCCCAAATTACGGAAGGCCCCAGCACTGTCCATCTAGCTAAATGGGCCCATAGGGCCCATTTTTGCTAGTATAATATTTATAAAAGGGGACAAATAGCTTCTCCGAAGTTATCGTGCCATTAGTCTGACTATGTTCTTTTCATCTATTCGTAACGTTCCTGTAGCAGTATTTGAAAAGTATACATGAAAGACATTTTTTCGTGTGTACCGAGAATCTGGATGCCGTAAATTCTATTGGTTTGGTTTGTGACATTTGAAAATATCTTGTAAAGTAGCAAGTCGGAAAATTGGGCCTCGCATCTTTTCTCGTCAAAGATCACGAAAGTTAAACAATTGTCCATCATATAAATCTTCCTACCTGAACATATTACATATACTTAAGTGATGTCTGTTCTTGCTTTGTTTCACTCGTTTGAAATTATCTTTATAAGAAATTTGGTGTACATGGGAGAGTATACAGCACTAACACTTCTAAAAATAATTTTTGCCATTCAAAGAACTTTTCACACACTTGATGAGACAATGCTTTTGAGTTGTCAATCTGAGAAGCCATTACAGTGACAGTTTGATCCTTTTCCCAGAGTTCTAAACGTGTAATATCACAGTGGTTTCTAGCCATAATCAAATTTTTTAGATCCTTTCTAGTCAACAGTTCTGCTGTGTCAATAATTCTGTCTATTAACTCCTTTAACTGATTTACATTTGAAAAGGGAAACCAATTCATTTTCTGTTGGATGAGCCAAACTCCAAAACCTGTTTTCTCCAATGAAACAAATTTTCTTCTCATGCCACTTCCTTCTCCATTCAGTGGCCTGAAATAAAAAAAACATTTGAAATTAATATAAATTGTTAATAATCATACCCTACAAAAAACCTTACAAAAAACCGTAAAGTTTCAATATGAATCCTTCAGAATTAGTAGTTGTGCTCAGGAGACAATGTTTTTTCAAAATCCTGAAAATTTTGCTGAACCATCGCTTATGTTTGTTTTTTTTGGTGTAGACTTTTCAAAGGGAATTATTTAAACTTGAAAGAGACCAAGCTGAGTGTAAGCTTCTATAAAAGCTAATATTTTGATAATACCAGTATACAAATGAAAAACTAATTCTGTTGTTTCTTTGAAAATAGGTGGAATAATACAATCTGGGGTTGCTGATTCCATATCTGGTATCCGTTTTTTGCAATCACATCAGATTTTCTCACAAAATCAATAATAAAACTTTTTGATTTTATGCGCATGATATAAACATAATATTAGATGAAACATTTAGAAACAAATTAAAAACTTTCAACTTCACACCAAAAAGAACTTTATTTATTTAAAGCTGAGTAAAAGAACAGTAATACAATAAAATTCACAGAAATAATCATTTTAGATCACTTTTCTTTGGCTATATTCTGTACATCACAAAATTTGGGCGAATTTCCTCTGTTTAGATATCATTTTGAAATTTGGTTCGGAAACATCTCTCTTCAAACACTCAACACTAAGTAGTCAGCCATCATACTGACATTCCATCCTCCTTGATATCGTTTTTTCATGTTTTTTATGTCTTGATGGAACCTTTCACCTTGCTCTTCACCGCTCCAAGGTTCTCAGGGAAGTACTCCAAGTGGTTGTAAAGGAAATGCACTTTTACACTCATGTTGCAGCCAAATTTTTCATAGAATTTCAACATGTGGCTAACAATTGTTCTATAATCTTTGGCTTTATGGTTTCCTAGAAAATTTTTAACATTTTTAAATGATATCCAAGCCGTTTTCTCCACACTTGACAGTGAATCAAGAAAGTTGTCATCTTTCATTAGTTTCCGTATTTGAGGGAGGTCGAACACCCTATCTTTTATTTTCTCTTCACTTTGAGAAAAGAATTGGTCAGAAATGTATTTGAAACAGTTGCCATCTCTATCCAAAGCATTTATAAATTGCTTCATTAGCCCCAGTTTAATGTGTAATGGCAGTAACAACACTTTTACAGGTGTCACAAGAGGTTCGTTGATAAAATTTTTGCTGCTTTTTCCAATGATCAGCTTTTGCTCTGCTGTCCCACTCACATATGAATCAAGGCAACTTTGTATATCCAGATTGTTGGCCAAGAAGCATGGCTATCACCTTCAAATCTCCACAGATGATGCATTTATGATCACTATATTTCATTTTATCTAGAAGAAATTTCATGTTGTCATAATTTTCTTTCATGTGGACAGAGTTGCCAATGGGGATGGATGCCAGTTGATTGCCATTATGCAGCAAAACAACTTTTAGACTTGATTTTGAACTGTCAATGAATAATCTTCACTCTTTTGGATCATAGTCTGTGCCTATAGTATTCATAAGACCAGGTATGTCAGTACAGAATACAAGAGAACTATCTATAGAGGAGAATTGAACAAATTCTTGTTCTCTGCTCCTGTACCAGGAATATGAAGTTCCAGCAGACAGCAAATTTCTTTCACTCAGCCTGGATCCCAAGAGTTGGGCAGCATCTTTCGGTAGGTCAAGATCTCGTACAAGATCACTTGGTTCTGCCTGAGTGAATAACTGTGGGTCTTCAGCAATATTATCATCAATTTCAAAGTCACTATGATCGCTAAGTTCTGTATCAGATTCAAAGACTTCATCAAGTTCTTTGGGGCATGCAGGAATAGGAACATCATTACTGTGTGGAATAGGACGGATGGCAAATGGCAATGATGGATACACAATGGATGATTTATTCTTGGAGCTGAATCCTTGATATTACACAAACAGAAATAACAGTCTTGGGTATGATCTTTGAGCTCACGCCAAACCCAAGCCGAGGATATGTATCCAAACATAAGTATTAAGTAAGCTACTAAAACTTAGGCAACACTTCCAGTAACAAGTGCAGAGTGTGAGAGAAGCTTCTCTGCATTGCGACGATTGCACAATTATATGCGATGTAGTATGACAGAGAACAGACTGTCATTGACCTGAATCAGGTTGTTGATCTATTTGCAAAATACTATGGGGACAAATCCCAGAAAATGAATTTGCTCTTCAAATTGTAATTTTCAGATTGTTTGAATATAAAATATATTTTCTCTTTGAATAACAGATGTTGGTGAGATTTGTTTTTTAACAAGGGAATTTAAGAATTTCTTTTATTTTAAGTCTCCTTTTTTATACATTTCCAACCTAGGAATAAATTTTCTTTAGCTTATTATTAATAGTCAAAATTAAATACTGCTGCAGATATTCGAGTGTAATTACTTCACTTATGACCAAAGTTTGTGTGGTACCATATATATGAAATAAGACCTGATTCAGGCATGAAGGAAAGTGTTCAGACGGCCACTAGGTCCTGACGATCTTTGTGTGCCATAAAATTCGAGCTTCCCCCTAGGAAAAGCTGGCTACGGGCCTGGAAACATAAGTATACTAAAAGGTAAGGACTTCCTTTCGCCTCAAATTCTCCACACATGATCGGCATACACTATGCGGAACCCATAATTTATCCTGATCACCAAACTCTACACCGAAATAAGCGATATATAATTTTTTTTACAAATTCTGTGATAGTTTGCCTTTTTGCTTTACTAACTGGAAATTACCCTATATATAACAAAACAAATCTGGGTGGTTCTTCCAAGAAGGGGACTTATACATTGTTCGTGAAGTAAATCCGTGAATCTATGAAGTGAATTCGTGAATGCGTGAAATAAATCCGTGAATCTAAAGTGAGTGAATACGTGAAGTAAATCCGTGAATCCATCACTTTGCACAATTATAGAATCTGAAACAGGAAATCCAAAAATTAATAGAAAACAAACAAGTTATTGTTTTAGCAGACATGAAATGAAGCCTTCTACTTCGTAGAATAAGGTATATTTGAGCTTATATATGCATATTGGTCCAAATAAGGATTGCCTAATTCTGGAGAACAGTGATGTGATGGATAAAAACAAAAGTAGTTTTCTGTAATCTTGTGGAGTAGGAACTAAAAAAATACAGCGCGTTTTAAAACAGCAATTTACTTGTATACTGGTGTAATGTTTTGGATTCCTGAGTTTCATCTATGATAATAAATTTATTCTATCTTTATTAAAATCTGATCTTCGATACTATAAAGTTCCAAAGTCCAAATCCTTCCTAACTGGAATCCCATTTAACTATGAATCACAACTTGTCCTGATAATCCTTTATCGTATTAACCATTGTTTTTTCATGTACTCGTTTTTTTTCTGCTTTAATAGCCTTTTGTGGTTCTTTTTCCCTTTCAATGAGTAACTCAGTAATCAGAGTTAATTTAATTTAAACTTATAATGGCGTAGCGAGGGGGGTCAAGGGGGGCCTCGTGCCCTGGGCGCCGGTTTTTGGATGGCGCTAAATCGGCCAAGAGAGCAATTTTTTTAGTATGACATTTGAGTTTTTTACATCCACGGCATATATCATAACCACAGGCAGGGGTATTAATAATAGTAGTAATAGTAGTAATAATAAAAATAATAATAATGTGTTTATTTCTGGTAAAAAAAAATTAAATTTAAAATTTGATGGATCTTTTCGGTTTGATGGCCTGTAATATTTTTTAACATTACTTGTTTTTTATTGTCCAGTTTAAATCAAGGATTTCAAAAATAACATTCGTGTTTCAGAGAAACAAATAGTGAGGCAGTTATACATTTTAGTTTAGAGAATATCATATACGCTTTAAGATTCCAAAATCCCTGAAAGTTTTAGGTCAACTGTACGCTCATGATGATTGGTTACGTTAAGTCATGATATTTTCGTTTGTTTTGACAGTAAACTAACGAAAATATCATGACTTAACCTAACGGTCCTAACCAGTCGTCAAGAGCGTACAGTTGACCTAACCTGGCATTCTGTTAACGTAACTAGGTATTTAGTTACCCAGTAGCATGGGCGCAAAATGGGAGAGTGCAATGCATTTGCGAATGTTGCAAGAGTGTCAACCCTCCCCCTTTGTTGCAAGGCACCCCATAGTGCCAACCCCCTTTGTTGCAAGGCACCCATAGCCCCACCCCCTCCCCCTTTGTTGCAAGGCACCCCATAAATGGGGGAGGGGGAATGTTGCAAGAGCAACAAGGGGTTATGCAATTTCGAGGCGGAGTTATCCCCCAAGTTGCAATGAACCCCATCTGGGGGAGACCTCATTGGGGATAAGTTGGGACGGCCTCACTCCCCCAAAGGGGTATACCTAACCTAAGAGAGAGAAGACAGGAGAGGTGTTCGCTTGACAGGAGCCAAGCGCATATTAAGACTTGAGCCGAGCTGCCGTTGTCTTAATATGTTCCTAATCAGCCAGCTGGCTTAATCAAGCATTTGGCTTATCTGGCTGAGTTGCTAGATTGCGCTATTTTTTTAATTAAAGCATATATTCTGGCTTAATCATCCAGTTGGCTTAGAAGGCTGAATTGCCAGTTTACCCTAATTATTTAATTAAAGCATATATTCTGGCTTAACCCGCCAGTTGGCTTAGAAGGCGTAAATGGCTCGTTCAGATTGGGTTTGCCAGATAGCGCTATTTATATAATTAATGCATATATTCTGGTTTACAAATCCGCTTTAGAAGCCAGCCAATTGATATAATTAAATACCGTGTACAAACAAAAAGAATTAAATAAAACACCATTACATCATTCTGCTTATTTAGGCGAATTAATGGAAATATACAGAAAATAAATATACAATGGAATATATATGATCGAAAATAATGACTATATAATAAATATACAATAATATCGAAAATGATGACTATATAATAAATATACAATAATATCGAAAATGATGACTATATAATAAATATACAATAATATCGAAAATGATGACTATATAATAAATATACAATAATATCGAAAATGATGACTATATAATAAATATACAATAATATCGAAAATGATGACTATATAATAAATATACAATAATATCGAAAATGATGACTATATAATAAATATACAATAATATCGAAAATGATGACTATATAATAAATATACAATAATATCGAAAATGATGACTATATAATAAATATACAATAATATCGAAATGATGACTATATAATAAATATACAATAATATCGAAAATGATGACTATATAATAAATATACAATAATATCGAAAATGATGACTATATAATAAAATATACAATAATATCGAAAATGATGACTATATAATAAATATACAATAATATCGAAAATGATGACTATATAATAAATATACAATAATATCGAAAATGATGACTATATAATAAATATACATAATATCGAAAATGATGACTATATAATAAATATACAATAATATCGAAAATGATGACTATATAATAAATATACAATAATATCGAAAATGATGACTATATAATAAATATACAATAATATCGAAAATGATGACTATACAATAAATATCGAAAATGATGACTATACAATAAATATCGAAAATGATGACTATATAATAAATATCGAAAATGATGACTATATAATAAATATCGAAAATGATGACTATATAATAAATATCGAAAATGATGACTATATAATAAATATCGAAAATGATGACTATATAATAAATATCGAAAATGATGACTATATAATAAATATCGAAAATGATGACTATATAATAAATATCGAAAATGATGACTATATAATAAATATCGAAAATGATGACTATAATAAATATCGAAAATGATGACTATATAATAAATATCGAAAATGATGACTATATAATAAATATCGAAAATGATGATATATAATAAATATCGAAAATGATGAATATATAATAAATATCGAAAATGATGAATATATAATAAATATCGAAAATGATGAATATATAATAAATATCGAAAATGATGAATATATAATAAATATCGAAAATGATGAATATATAATAAATATCGAAAATGATGAATATATAATAAATATCGAAAATGATGAATATATAATAAATATCGAAAATGATGAATATATAATAAATATCGAAAATGATGAATATATAATAAATATCGAAAATGATGAATATAATAATATCGAAATGATGAATATATAATAAATATCGAAAATGATGAATATATAATAAATATCGAAAATGATGAATATATAATAAATATCGAAAATGATGAATATATAATAAATATCGAAAATGATGAATATATAATAAATATCGAAAATGATGAATATATAATAAATATCGAAATGATGAATATATAATAAATATCGAAAATGATGAATATATAATAAATATCGAAAATGAAACATATAATAAATATCGAAAATGATGATATATAATAAATATCGAAAATGATGAATATATAATAAATATCGAAAATGATGAATATATAATAAATATCGAAAATGATGAATATATAAAATATCGAAAATGATGAATATATAATAAATATCGAAAATGATGAATATATAATAAATATCGAAAATGATGAATATATAATAAATATCGAAAATGATGAATATATAATAAATATCGAAAATGATGAATATATAATAAATATCGAAAATGATGAATATATAATAAATATCGAAAATGATGAATATATAATAAATATACAATATCGAAAATGATGAATATATAATAAATATACAGTGGAATATACATAAGATCAAAAAATAATAATAGCATAAGAAACATGAACGGGAATATATAATAAATATACAAAACGTTGTATTATCAATATATTAGTAGACTACAGGAAAAATACATAGTTATATTAAATAATTAAATATATTGAAAATAATAATATACGAAACGTATAATCAAGTGCATATTAGTACAGGAAATATATATACACACAATTAAATAATTAAATGTACATCCTTCATGCTCTACGGGTTATATTAAATAATTAAAAATAATAATACACGAAACGTATAATCAATTGCATATTAGTACAGGAAATATATATACACACAATTAAATATACATCCTATATGTTCTACGGCGAAAAACGCTAAACTCACACGTAATCTAGTCCACATTCACATCGTTACTACTTTGTACTATGTGTAAAACCGTCCAAACAAAACTGCACCGTTTAACTTATACGGATGCATATACTCGACATAAATGGCTTTCATATCGTTCAATACTATTTTTGTGGCCACTTTACATTCGTTTGGCAAGTTATCTTTAAACACGGCTAGAATACAATCAAGAGCACGCACAAAGAGGTCATCATTAACCACAACATCATGATTAAATACAACTTTATGAACACTCCTTTCCAATCGAAGGTTTTTTCTTACCGTCCCGAGCTTTTCAATCGTGAACTCTTCTTCACTCTGCATAGTGGCAATTGAAATAATCTTTCAAGTCGTAACGACAGCTATTCATTATATAGAGGTACAGCTCTTCAGGGTGAACAGTGTAGGCAAGCTCTGCCCTGTACCGCTGAAGTGCTTTGTACCAAAGTTCAGGATATTTCGAAGAATCTAAAACTTTTAAATATGCATCCTGCTCTAGACCATTCTCGCCATGTTCATTCCTACATTCGATAAATCCGTCGAGCAGAGCGGTGGAAGCGTATTCAAGAACCGTATCAAAATTAATCATCCGTAACACGAGCGTCTAAGATAGGCTTCAGCTTGCGGAATCCGACGATTTCAAACATTCTGTCGAGAATGAAACGGTTTCGCGTAGGGACAAGAACGTTATTATCAGATGCGTTCTTCCACATCACTCGTATATCAATGCATGACTGTTCGTTATTTATACACGTGCAAACAACGGCATATGAGGGGGCATCACTAATCTGCTCTCTTCTTGTACCTACACCTGCGGGTATTTTATAACTGTCCTCTCCCCACTTCTCAACTATCACGAAGACTCTATTCATCTCCTCAACACTTAAATAAATAACATTACGTTTGCTTGCTTGCCTGCAAATCGTTTCAAGTACATAGTTAATGGTGCCGGTTTCACGCCTGAACTCGCTCAATGACTTCATCACGGACACATCGTACGAGGCATTGAGAATGCTTCTCAAAGGAAGTTCCATTGTATTCGTACGTCCACTCGGTTCAAGGTCTTAGATGACTATGAGCCACAGGTGGATGGTTCGGCTCGACGGCGGAGTCACGCTGATAAAACGTGTACTGGTTTGTTCGAACTCGTGTGTTTCGTGAGGTCCACGGGTGGGCGGCTCGCTGGGGGGAGCGCGTCACACTGCTAAAGCGTGTACATGCTTGTTGGAACACTTGTGCTCTTGGACAAACAGAATTTTCCACTACATGAAACAATATCGACTTTAAATGTTTTATCACTCACCAGACGTTCATTTCCACAAACTAAACATCTTCACAATCCGGCGCACTATTTGAGAGAAACATATGTCCATATTTATCCTTTTTGTTTAACAAGCGATACTCGTCTCTAAAGTCTGTTAAAAACTCACACAGCCCATTAGCCACAACCTCACTACAAACCTCATCATGATATATATTAATATAGTTGTAAAAATACTTAAGATTCTCCATGATGACAAGATTTACATTCTCAACCGTAGGGTACGAGTAGTCGGTATGGTGTAACATGACATAATATCGCTTGTCACACCACTCATCAACAAGACTCACTATCCATAACCATTGCTTATCTTCTAAACATGTTGCTTCTTCTTCTACTTCGCGGTATATGTGAGCCTTTATAAAGGTTAGGTCTATAACATACTTCAATACATCGTTTTTATTACGAAATCCTACAATACTCTCGCCAGAATACCTGTAGAGTATTTGAACATTTTGGTCCTTCGCACGGCTCAATGTAGGGAATAGGGAGTTTTTCAGTAACCACCACATCTTTGCACTTTGTCGAATACCACTTCATAAATGTTGAACACACAATATTAAAGGTAGCCATTACTATTTTTCTTCTACGCGGGAGAATACACGTCTGAGCTCAAGGATATGCAGAGGTCAACTGAGCACGCAGGGATAGTGGCATGCTCAGGTAGCGGCAGGACTCACGTTGCCGATCTTACAGTGGGCGGAGCTTAACTTTTTACTGTACACACACACACACAAGGGAGAAAATGTAACCTTAATTGGAGCAAATATACGTGATAATATACATATCAATACACACACATATATAAATACAATCAAGGAATAAGGTAGCCAAAGGGTACGGTATCATAGGTACCAGGCACCTGATAACGTTTCCCATAGGTGTTACGGTACACATTTGTACCCCTAAGTTCCTTCACGCCCCCCAGTTTCTGTGCCCGAAAATTGTGGGTACCTACATTCAGTTGGGGTAGCTGGTCATCCTCATCTTCCATGCACACTGGTTCCCTCAACGAGTCAAAGTTAACGACTCGACGGTTCGCATGGTTAAGCGTGATACCCTTAGCCTTCACGATATACTTCGTATCATCCCCTACCCTCACCCGTACCCCATAGGTTTTTGGCCCTGTTGACACAAACGAGTCTGCGTATGCGATGTCTCTATACTCATCCTTGATCTCGTCAGTTAGCTCTCCGAGGAACTTCCCAATAGCGGGCATGTATTCGCCTTCCCTCGCTGTGAATATCATGCTATCTGTGTCAGCGTACAAAACCCTCCGCCCAAGAGAATGCAATAGGCCCCAAAGTGGCCAATTCTGTGGCCAATTCGGTATTGTTGTACTTTGTTATGTAAGTATTACCTACATTCACAATTTCCATGACCTCTTTATCGGGAGCGTTGGCATAATCCCAGACTTCACTGTAACTTTGTGCCAAATGAACGTTACCTTTGCCAATATTCTGTGCAAATTTTCCCCAAAGGCTGTTTAGACACAACTTTGCACTAAAGCGCTTGCCAGGGTTCTTTGCAATTTGGGAACAGTCAAGCTGTATACCTTCACGGTCACGGTAACGCTGAATATAAGCCGTTTTTTCATCTTCGGTATCAACCCCTCGCGGAATCCTGACGCCTCAAACTTATCCTTCAAAAAAGCGTTTATATATGATGTGAAAAGGTTGGGTAGCTTCTGAAACCTCCATACCTCATGTATCTTCATTATTCTATACCCATGGCGAACGGCTCAGGTCTTCTATATACACCCCTGATCTTACGCTGGAGGGATGTATGGTCACAATCACCATTGTTCTCTTCTGCGCACTTCACGCACAGGGGAAACATGAGCTTGTGATCTATAACGACGGGTAAGATCGGCATCCATAAATCGCGAAGGTGTGAGCACGTCTACGAAAGAGAGTCCAAAGTAACGCTCATTCAAGTTGGCTGAAAACTCCTCGATAGTTGGTATGGTGGGACCCACCATTTTTTGCAGGTGCACCTACGGAGTACGGATTGTTCTTCATCACGTAGGGGTATAAAGAACAGAAGTCGTAGTAATGGAGTTTCACACCCTCCGTAGGCGGAAAGTATAGCTTGAAGGGATTTGTATGCCCTCCGAACATGATATCACCGCATTTGAGAGGACCCAACACCATTGAACGTTTGCTCATGTTTATTTCTTCACGGTACTGTCCATCTGCCTCCATCCGTGCATCATACTCATGCTCCCACAAGACTTTGAGAGTGAACTGGGAGCCTATAAGTTGACCGCGGGTGCGGGTACACGCAAGACATTCGGCAGGAGATCTACCGTGGATATCTCCTACGATTCCACACTCAGGACGGGGGCATCCGTGCCACCAGCAACCGTTAAAGGAGTACACAGTCTTCTCACCAGTGGCACGGTTTTCACTTAGACCATCAACCCAAAAAACACGACCATTAACCTTAATGGGTACTTCACCCGTGATGCGGGCATGTTTTATGTATACACCTGTCTGGTGCTGTAAGAGGTTCCAAAAAACCTTAGTTCCCCCATTTGCAGCTTACATGTTTACTTATACCGAAATAGTTTTTAGTGACTATAAAAATATATACAATTCTTTATTTATTGCAGGTATTAAAATTACTCTAGCTGATAAAATGATAACATAATGGCTTCTCAATTAATTGGTGATTCGGAGAGGCAACGTTTGATAGATCGCATACGAGCAATAACATTTCGGGAAGCTCGTGATGCTGGAGCCACCTTTATAACACGTTCATGTGTTGCCAAAAAGTTGCGAAGAAGTTGCGAAGAAGTGAGGACTTCGTCAAAAGAAATTGGAATAAAGTGTTGAGAGGAAAGATGGTTAGTGATGTTCATTCGACTGTACCGTCATAGGCAAGGTTTAAAGCCTTGACATGAACTTCCAAAGCCAAGAAAAACTCAACTTAACATCGATGACAGAATGTGGTTTGTCCATTATCTTGAAGATTGGGATGTGGATGATTTCATGCATTTAGCTGTCTCCGATGAATTTTTTGTTTACGTAACACGTCGGCCTAACTACCAAAATGATCGAGTGTGGGCCACAACACTAGATGAAATCGATGACAATGAACATTATCACGAATTATTAAAAAGTCCAGACTGTGTTGGTGGTGTTTGTTTTGTTCACTGCAAAGAAGCTCATGTGGGTGCTGAAGCCAAATAGTCAGAGTTGGGATGGACAGTATTTTCGTGATATTATTCTATCCCAGCATGTCATTCCTTTTCTAAGAACCCCAAACAATGTTATGGATGTCGATCAGGTCACACTTCTGCACGATAAGACCCCCTGCTTTAAGGCATTAGCCACTCAACAGTTGTTGCAGAACCATGAGATCGATTTCTTTGGAAATGAAGAATGGCCAGGAAATTCTCCTGACCTGAACGTCTGTGAACACATTGGATCAGTTATAAAGGACAAGATTGAATGTCTCTTGTTTCAAGAACCTGCAGCAAATCGATTTTCGAAGGATACAATGACGTAACACATTGAAACTGTTAGCAAATTTGCGTAACGATCAAGATCTATTCACGTCACTTTTGGCAAGCTACCCAAAGCGAATTCAGGCTGTCTTGGAAGTCAATGGCGGGAACACCAAGTTCACTTGTTTCTCATTAAATGCAGGATTGAATTCTCTTTTGTAAGGTATGTTTAGTTTTACTGTACCTCTAATGGTTTAGGCCATGGGCGGGGGAGCTAATGTTTATTGGAGCCCCGTAGGTGTATGAGCCAGTAAATAGCCTTGTGCCCATAACTGCGGGGGTTGTTTCTGTGGATAATGGCTAAGGTGTCTTTAGGCATGAAGTTATTCTTGAACACCGTAAAACATAATGATGCGATGGTGGTTGCGACTTGCAACAGATCGCATTTGAAACGACCTATGTACATCCTTCTAAAGACCTGGAAACATACTCTAAGCACGCGCACATCATTCACGCAATAACGCTCACATTCATCAGCTATTTTATAAGAATTACATTCATTAAAACTGTTGTAGTATCGGTCCTAATCTTCACGTTTATCTGTACTCATACATCATCTGTACTCATACTTTCATAGTTAAAGTAATGTTTGGGTGGAGGTAGTCCTACGTAATTTAAAGTTTCGCTAGTGATGAATGTGTAAGGGAAATATCCTTTTGAAACTTCAGTGGCTACGCCTATCACCTTGGGTAGCTTTGCTAATTTACAAGGTGTGAATAATAAAGTGTTTTTAAACTGTACATTACCTCTTATTTGCATCTGTATTAGTTTGTTGCCTCTTTTCAAGGGATCACCAATAAATATCTCAGATGACTCGTGCTCAAGCGACTCCTTATAAAGGAACTGTGTGTCAAATTTCGCCCCGTTATGGGCAAGAATATACAGTCATTTTTTTTAACTTGTCCGCTAACTTGACAATATAGGACACAAAGAGTTTCACAGGGCTATCGTGGGCATTCGTTTTAAAAACGTTTGTCCGTTTACCATATTTGTTACACTCTTCACACTCCATCTCCATAAACTCATCACAGATAGTCTGGCTCACAAGTAAATGTGGAATAACCTCTTTGGTTTCAGCGTTCGTGTATGTTTCTATATCGTAGTACACAGTTATACAAAGGCTGTTTTTAGGCTTGGCGTCTTCAATATAACATACATGCTTTACTCCAACCGCCTTATATTTCTCATTGCATGTAGAACAGTGAATTTCATCACATTTATGCTTGAAATTCCCACAATTATCTATCATATGAAACATACCACATTGTCAGATTCTCATTTTTCTGCACGTGCCAATTGATTTATGGAGCTCAAAACAGTTATTATTGAAAAATGTGCGTCTACACATCACAATCCCTCTTCTCAGCTTCAACTACACGGCTTTCACATTTGGAGTTTTTACACTGCTCACATACCATGTGGCAATCTTTACAATGTTTCACTGTATCATCCGCAAACTCGACACGCCCCTTACACATATGATGTCGTCCATATTTTCGACTTTTATCATAACTCGCGTAAAGGCCCCTTACATTACGGATGGGGAGTTACGTTGTCCCTCACAGTTTTAAAATAAGTAGAAGGCTTGTACGATCTCTCACACAGCTTTTAAGAACATACACAGTTCTACGACGATCATCCATTCAAAATACAACTATACGAACATTCATTTCCTGTTCTACCCTTCTCAGCTCTTCAGAACCCATGTTACAGTCAAACTCAAGTTTACAGTCTACAACTAGTTTACCGGCACGGTCCACTACCATAGGAAACCAAATTTTTTTGGTCCGTGTATTTAGTACAGTAAACATACGAGCTAAGATTACTGCTATAAAGGTGCAGCCACGATCGACGTTTATATGCCGTCTATAAATAGCCTGAGAATTGAAGTTAAGAGTATAAGGTGTGGCACTATGACACGCAACACGGAATACACAGTCAATATTTACCGTGAAGTCAATATTTACCATATCGAAGGCGATAGTACTTTGAGAGGTCTGCATTATACGACCTAATATATACTCTATATCTTCAGCTGCCAAACGTCTGAACGGTATTACTACCAAAAATCATCTACATCTCCGTCATCTGACTCGAATCCGAAGGACAGCCTCGTCTTGACTTCATGTTCGTCCCGGTTCTGAAGGGCAAACTCTACAATACGTTCAACTATGCGCCGTAGTCCGTGTTCAAAACTATTGCTATACATGGACCTAGGATCAACCCTGACAATATACCGATTTCTAGTGAAGGCTGGGGTGGGGGTTGAGGTGCGCACCAACTCGAATGTTATGCCGTCCTCAACAGAATGAGAAGCTGCTGTGGAGGATGTATCCAGAATTGAATAAGAGGGTATACTTGAGGAAGGTACTATTGTGGGGGTTGTGTCGTAAGACGTTGAAGGTTGGGGATCTATTACTGGGGATCTAATCGGCGGGGAAGGGTTCTGCAGCTGCACAGTCAACGGGTTCGTCTGTGATATCGATGATGGGGTGCTGTACATCGTTGTCATTCACGGTTCTGTGGAAGAAGAAAACAAAATATAAGGAACAACACTCAAAATGTGTAATATTTTGTAAATGACCCACTTAGGAGTGTGACGTGTTAGAAATGGATTCTGTAGTTGTTGTTGACGTTATAAGAGGTGAAATTAGAGTTGTAGTAGTGATAAGAGAAAGTGGGGAAATGGGAAATATAGATGAAGAGTTGATAGGTCCTCGGGCTCACCAAGGATGCGCAGGTTTTTTTTTTTTTTTTTTTTTTAATGGTGGGTTTAAGGTCTGGTGATAGGTGATTCACCTTCCTTGCGCGTTCAAGCTTTTGTAAGGTGCTTGACTTGTTAGCTTAGTTTGGGTTTTCTACCTCTACCCCCGGAGGAGTGTGGGGATAGTACACTCGTACCTATCTACAAAGAGAAGGGGGACATCCAGGATTGTGGAAATTATAGGGGAATAAAGCTTATGTCACACACGATGAAGGTTTGGGAAAGGATTATAGAGAGAAGGTTAAGAGAAGAGACAACTGTGGGGGAAGAGCAGTTGGGTTTTATGCCAGGTAGGGGAACAACTGATGCGATTTTTGCACTGAGGCAGTTGATGGAGAAACACCGGGAGCGACAAAAGGGACTGCACATGGTTTTCATCGACCTAGAGAAAGCATATGATAGAGTGCCACGCCAGGAGGTTTGGAGTGTATGAGAGAGAAAGGTGTGCCGGAGAAGTACGTTAGGTTGGTGCAAAGTATGTATGAAGGAGCAAGGACCCAGGTTAGGAGTAGTGTAGGTGTAACGGAATGGTTCCCCGTGAGGGTTGGTCTACATCAGGGATCTTCTTTGAGCCCGTACCTTTTTGTTTTGATTATGGATGTGTTGGCTCAGGGGATAAAAGATCAACCCCCTTGGTGTATGCTCTTTGCAGACGATATTGTTCTGTGCAGCAACAGGAGAGAAGTAGTAGAAAGAAAATTGGAGGAATGGAGGAGGGCTTTTGAAGACAGAGGGTTGAAAATCAGCAGAAAGAAAACGGAGTACCTGAGGTTCTACGAAAATCAAGACTCAGAAATTAGTTTAGAGGGAGCGAGGTTAAAGAGAGTAAGTAAGTTTACGTACTTGGGATCGACAGTGGCTGAGGACGGTGAGCTGGACACAGAAATAACACACAGAGTGCAATCTGGTTGGAAAAATTGGAAGAAAGTTTCAGGGGTGTTGTGTGACCGAAGAATAGGCGCAAGGGTTAAGGGAAAAGTGTATAAGACTGTGGTAAGACCGGCTATGATGTATGGGGCTGAGTCTTGGGCTATAAAGAAAGATCATGAGAAAAGACTAGATGTAACGGAGATGAGAATGCTGAGATGGATGTGCGGAGTGACAAGGTTGGATAGAGTAAGGAATGAAAGGATAAGGGGCACAACAAAGGTTGGAGAAATCTCGAGGAAGATACAAGAAAGTAGACTGAAATGGTATGGACATGTGATGAGAGGGGACGAAGATTATGTGGGTAAGAGAACGATGAATATGGAGGTGTAATGGCAGGAGAAAGAGAGGCAGACCGAAGCGAAGGTGGATGGAGAAGGTGAGGGACGATTTGAGGGAGAAGGGTTTGTCGGAGGAAGAAGCCCAGAACCGGGCTGTGTGGAGGAGGCTGGTCAGAAACGCCGACCCCACATAGAGGCGGGAACGGGCGAAGAGAAAGAAGATTTAATTATTTATTTATTTTTATTTATTTTTTTATTTATGTATTTATTTATTTATTTTTTATCTTCTATACGGTACAAAGAGTGCCGTTGGTGGGGGGTTTCTGCTGCGGGGTAGACTTCTCTTGAAGTAGAAGTACTCTCTCCCGCGCTGAGGTCCAATATCGAGTTCTTCATAGGTCTGTGGAGAGGTGTTTTGTACCTTCCTCCAAGTTTTCTCCGCACTGCTGTGAAGGAGGACATTGAGGGCTGGTAAGTTTGCTTGTTGGTGCAGTGCCTGGGATGATATCCTGTCGCTGAGTCGTTTCCCCAGGATGAATCTTGTTCCAGCGTTCTGTATTTTTTGTAACAACATCAGATTTGTGTCGCTCGTTGTGTGCAGTGGAATTGCCGGGTATTCGAGGATAGACCGTACGAGCGCCGTGTACAGCATCTTCTTATTTTTTACCGAGAGTCGCCTGAAACGGTAGAGTTTACTGAGCTCTCTTTTCGCTTTGTTTGATCTTGCTGTGGTGTGGTTTTTATAGCCAAAGCTGTTGATGGTCAGGCCGAGAGCTGTGCCTTGTTGCTTGTAAGGTTGGATTCGGTTGTTTATTTCTAGTGCGTGAACGTTCCTGTGGCCAATGTTAATAACTGTGAATTTCTGTTGGTTTGTCTGAATTTTCCAACGTTCCTCGAATTCATTGATTCTTTCAATTTGTCTCTTCAGCCTGTTGGCGTGTTGCTCTTTGCCGAGGTTTGATGTTACTATTTGCGTGATGTCGTCCGCGTAGATGACTTCTCGGGTGTGTGGTGGGGGCGGTGGCAATTGGGCGATGTACAGGTTGTACAGAGTGGGCGAAAGTATCGCTCCCTGGGGCACTCCCGCCTGGATGTCGAAGAGCTTGCCAGTGTGGGTCTTGTGTTGGACGTAAACTTTTCGATCTTTGAGGAAGCTACAAAGGATTTTTCCTAAGTTTGCTTCCATGTTCTGTTCGAGGATGCGGTATTGTAATCCTTGGTGCCACACTTTGTCGAAGGCGGCCTTCACATCTCTCAGTACTATCGAGACTCTTCTGCTGAACGCTAGTTTGTTTGCCACCGCTTCGTGCAGAATGGCGAGGGCTGTGGCTGTGCCTCTCTTTTTCCTGAAACCATGTTGGGCGTCTGAAAGTGCACCATTGACCGTGAGGTGGAGATTCAGTTTCCGAAGGAGTATTTTTTCCAGGGTTTTGCCGAGTACTTCTAACAGGCTGATGGGTCTATAGTTCTCGATGAGCTCTGCGGATTTCCCTCCTTTAGGGATCATGATGATTTTTGCAATTTTTAATGCTTTTGGGAAGTATCCGATGGAGAGACTGGCGCTAAATATGTTTGCTATCTCTTCGTGTATGTTCCGGGGCGACTTTTGGATCAGGGTTTTCGTGATTCCGGAGGGGCCTGGTGCCTTTTCTTTAAAGAGGCTGATCGTGTCCGTGACCTCTTTTACCGTAATTCTGAAGTTGGCATTTAGGGGTTCTGCCCTGTCCGTTGGTAGGATCCTTTCGTGGTTGTCTTCCAGCCACTGCGTGACCCTTGCTTCATTGTCTTCGTCGAACAGGTCATTTTCTTCATCACTTATGTTGAACGTTCTTCTGAGACGATTTCGAAAGCTTTCCGCTATTTCTTGGTCCGAGATGAGAGGTCTTCCGTTTTCATTCCGGAGGGACTTGAATTTTTCCGCTTTGGGTGTTCCTTTTAGTTTCCTTATCTGTGACCAGAAGGTTTTTGGGTCTCTTTCTACGTCTATCCTGTCGACGAGCGCGTTCCACATGTCGTGTTCTTTTTCAATCCACAAGCCTCGTAGTCGGGCTCTAAGGATGTTGTATTGCAGTTTGTTATGCAGGTAATTGATGCCGTTGTCCATCTGGTTCCTGACGACGTTTAATTGGCGTGTGACGGCGTCGATTTCTTCGGAGGGGGAGGGGTGTGGCAGAATGCGGTGGGTGATGGTGGGTACGTGTTTTTCCTTGGCAGTCTTCAGCGCCTTCAGAAGGTCTGCCGTGGCAGCTTCAATTGCTGCTATCCCCCCACCATTCAGTTCTGAGGGTTCGTGTTGGGCGAGGTCAGCCTGGTACTCCTCCCAGTTCGTCTTGCGGATGGAGGGGCGGGGACGGATTGGGACTTGTAAAGGAGCGCAGGCAATCTTCATGATGATAGGGACGTGGTCGCTGGGTGTGGCGGGGCCCGGATAGTGATGAGTGTTGAGGTATGCCAGATTATTGGCAATAATTTTGTCGGGCATCGTTCCGGCGTTCCTGCCGTAAAAAGTTGGAAAATGTGGCCCTAACCACTTCATTTTCCCCCTTCTGTTTATTTCCGCCAGTTGTTTCCCGTAATGGTTACTGTAGTTATCGTCGAAGTCCACATGTCTGGCATTCAGGTCTCCGATGATGTATACTGGGCAGTTGTAGTTCAGAAGTTTGATAATATCTGCTGGAGATGGTGCCCCTCCTCGGGGGCAGTAGTCGTCCCAATGATGAGGTCTTCGTGGCCCAGCTTTAACCTCACTGCCAGTGTTTCGTCTTCGAAGCTTGTGATCTCTTCGAAGCGAAGACCACGTTTGACGGCAATTGCAACACCGTCATGCCGTTCTTGCGATCTGTTCGATTGTATGATGTTGTAATTGAACAGTTTTATTTGCTGGGGTGCCTTTAGGCTGTGTGAGTTAATGAGGATGATGTCTGGGTCGATTAGTCTGTAGGTATTGGCCAGAGACGTCTTGTGCGTTTGCCAATGCAGTACATTTTGCTGAAGAATCGTTAGGTTAGATTGTTGCGCGTGCATGTTGATTGTGTTTTTGCTTTTTGGTTCAGTGCCTGTGGGGGAGCGCGTCGCATTCCCTGAACGAATTTTTTTGAATTCCTGGTCCGGAGAACGTCGAGGTCCTCACCTTTGACAGCGATTTCTTGTCGTTCGAGCAAGAGTGGGATGTCATAAGTGGTGTCCATGTTCTCCTCGAAGGTGTACTTATAAGATCCCTCTCTCAGATTCACGTACCCATCTACATGTATTATATCTGGCCCTACAGGATGTGGTAAAACTGTGTTTATGCTTAAAATCATTAAAGAAAAGGGAGAGATGTTCTCAAAATTTGTGCATAAAGTTATATGGTGCTATTCGACGTATCATTCAGTGTTCAACGAGTACCAAGATGATATTTTGTTCCACAAAGGTGTATATGACGTTAATTCGTAAAAGGGAAATGAACATACAGTCATTGTAATTGACGATCTCATGGTGGAGATAGATAAAACGTTTGCCGAGACATTTACAGTATTCTCCCACCATCTTAACATAAGCGTGTTCTTCATCAATCAGAATCTATTTTCCAAAAATAGATACATGCGCGATGTGTCGCTAAATACACAATATCTAGTCTTATTCGCTAAACGTAGAGATGTATCACAAATTGGGGTATTAGCCAATCAAATGTTCCCGAATCAGCGTAAGGAGTTTCTGGAGGTTTATAGAGAGGCCACAAACCAGCGTTATGGATATTTGCTTTGTGACCTTCACCGGCGAAACACATTTAGGGTGCTTCTAAGAACGAATATATTCCCAAGCGAGCCTGAAACGGTGTATATTCCAGAATGACAAATAAGCTAAAGAAATACTGTGAATTAATAAAAATCTATCAACGATTGCCCCGGTTAATGCAACAGATGTTTGTTAAAAATATCGACTCTGATTTTTAAAATGCATCTGTGAAATCTGTATTAATGTTATTAAAAGTAATGTACCAATGAAACCCTCTCAGAAGGATCGCTTACGTCTTTACAAGAACATAATACGAGCGCTCGCTCATAAAAGTCAAACTGTGGGTAAGAAAAAGCGCATTATTGTACAAAGAGGAGGATCATCCCTACCAATCTTATTTTCAGTTTTGGGTCCTTTTCTGACTAGATTAATATCATGAAGAAGGTGGTTGTGATTCCGACGAGGTGTATGCTTCATTGCAAAGTTCAAAGACTCCAGACACGGCTCTAGAACCCCGTAAAAGTAGGCTTAAAAGAATGGAAAACGAGTTGCTAGCCTATTAAACAGTGAAAAGTCACCTGATGAGAAAAGGATCTTGTACCAAGAGGCTTTGTATAAATTTCTTCACGAGTACGAGGATTATAAGTATCCTACAGAGCTCCCCGTGGTTATGAGGCATAGCGCGAGTAGTGCTGAGCATGGCGACACTGGACCTGGCCCCGACGTTAGAGATGACCAACCAAAGAGAAACGGAACACAACACATCGAACATGTGCTAAAAAACAGCCTCCCACATACATTGAGGCACAAAGGCTTAAGTCTTTATTATCTCTCGAGTGAGGATCCCATCATACAGTGGGCCGATACAGGCGAGGTCATTGTTGAAGGAACAAGGGTACAAGGATCCAATATCGTTGATATTATTCATGATCTTTTGAGAGAGTGGGATAGACCCTCGCCAACAGGATGGAAGCATATTAAAGCAAGACTACAACAAATAAATGTCCCCAAAACATTGATAGGTAATTTGAATAGGTTAAAAGACTTTGATCAAGTCTCGCATATGTCTCAACTGAGTACGCCATCGCCCCCAGCAGCAGCAGCGTCTCTGAAGAGGAGAAAGAAGAGAACAAACGGCCAGCCTTATCCACGTGTCTCTAAAATACGCAAATGGCTAACATATTAAGTAAACGCTATTATGACATTTCTAACCCCGCTTCCTATGGTGGCGTTAATAGAGTATACAGGGGTGTTTACGGTGTAAGGAAAAAAGATGTTGAGAGGTTTCTGCGGGAACAGGGTGCTTATACACTTCATAAACCGGTGAGAAAAAGGTTTAAAACGGCCTAAACAACAGGTGCTTCGATTGACTATTTGGCCGGCGGATTTAACAGACATGCAAAGATATTCAGTGTATAACGATGGTTATCGCTACATCCTATTCATAATAGATGTATTCTCTAGATATCTGTGGCTAATTCCCCTGAAAAATAAATCGCCTGAAACAGTTGCTAAAGCGACCAAAACGTTGATGTTGAAAGAAAACAGGATTCCTGGCTATTTTTGTACGGATATGGGGAAAGAATTTTTAGGTCGCCCTTTTCAGAACATGCTGACGGAGTTTAATATCAGTTACTACACTAGCCGTTCTATACATAAGGCCTATTTAGCTGAAAGAGTTCAACGTACCATAAAGGAGCGCATGCATCGCTATTTTACACACAAAAACACATACAGATATATAAACGTTTTCGGTTCATTGGCATCATCATACAACCGTTCACACCTTCCTACGATTGGCATAACGCCTAACGAAGTTTTAGAAAGAGGTGCGCTGCCAGAGGTGAGAAGAGATGGACGACCATCACCACCACACTCTACACATTTCAAAATCAATGATTATGTAAGGCTATCACGTTCGGGAAATAAATTCGCGAAGGGATTTGATCAAGGATTGACACGTGAATTTTTTAAAGTTCGTGCTATGAGACCTAAAGGTGAGATAATGATGTATTACGTTGAAGATTCGAATGGGGAAGAGATCGCTGGAGGCTTTTACCGCGAGGAGTTGCAGAAAGTGACATTTGATTTAGGAAAAAGTGTGTTTAAAATTTAAAAAATTTTAGGCAGCAAAGGTTCAGGAAAGAGAAAAATGTACCTGGTGAAATGGCTGGGTTACCCAGAAAGCTTCAACACCTATATAAGAGCTGCTGCAATAATGTGGTTTAATTAGTATGCAACATGGCGCCTAGCCACTTCTATGTCACACTCCCGTCCTCTTCTTCTCTGTCTCTACATCCTAACACCACCCTCGCCAACTTTGTGACAGAACTCCACGGTCCCATTGAATTGGAGCGTGATTCGTATGAGGTGGGGTTATGTGAACTCCAGTTAGCCACAAATTTTTAACTCCTGAAAATGAGCAAATCATATTTCTGATCATTAGAAGATTCGATGAGTGCGAAAAATTAGGCATAACCTTAGACAATACTATGCGTTGAGTCCTGTTCGGTGAGGAACGGTACTATCGTACAAATGTATCGCTAGGAATCGTGCATTAAAATAGACACGCCTTCATGAACATTGAAGTTAAACTGTAGGCTGACCATATTTCCTTGAGACAAAAAGGGACATTGGGATGGCAAAAAAGGGACGGGGTTATGTAATATTCTGTATTCATGAAAAAGTAAGTACATAAACATATTGAGCTTACAATTATTCTTCAGTGACAGAACCCATACAGAAATTTAGGTAGACGTAGTACTGTCCCGTTCAAAACAGTACGTATGGTCAGCCTAAGTTAAAGTCAACGCTTAGTAGAAATATTAAAGATAAAGAGCTGTTCACAATTGTGGCTGAGGGTCGATATAGCGCAGCTCTCCAAAGAGATACCTTTCACGAGGCATATCATGACTTGTCCAGCTTAATGTATCAGTTGAAGATGGAGAAATTGGGTGAAAGCTCTCCGCCTCCAGACATGTGCTATATTTACAGCTATATCTTAGAGCACCAATTTGTTGGGGACACCCAGGCGTGCCTGCTGCGCATTGCACACATCCCCAACCATAGAGGAAAACGTTTGAGCATTACGTATGACAAGCCCCATTATGTGAATGCTGCGACTAATCTATTAACCAACATCTCGATATATACTGTATAAGAACGATTGAGGGAAAAAATTTCACATTCGGTGATGGGAGCTTAACAGTGAAACTACACTTTCGTCGTTTATGACCCGAAGAACGTTCACAGTATACCGATGGGTGAGATACCAGCGTGGATCCATTTTTTGATCCATACTACGCACCACTGTCCCACTGTTGAAGAAGAGTGCCAGGTACCTAGGGCGGAAGGCGTTACGAACAGGTTTTAACGCGGGAGAAGACATAATGGGTGGAACTAAGCCTAAAGAAGCTCTAAAAAAAACATTTAAAACGTACACGGGACGAAATCACCAAAGATGCAAAGAGAAAAATGCGTGGTGGCGGAAAGAAGAGATCTGCCAGGAAAAAGGGGTTATCATCACGTGGCGCTAAACGTAAAAGGTAATAAAAAAAGAAGTGCTGTAAGCGTATGGCTGATCATTTTTTTAACTGATATAAGCTGAGGACACTACTCTCACGAATCATAGGTTGACTAATACTTGTCGAGGGAGGTGGCACTATTTCTGACTCATCATGGCACGTTTCATCCATCCGTGTAGTTCACAATGCTGTAAATCGGAACTGTCCCTCTTTGATATGCCCCCCACTCAGGTCTCTATTGAGCATAGCGACTTTATTACAATTAACCCATTAAACACAATTAGTTCGCCCAGTGTCCCTATAGAATTCGTGATACCCACCTCAGGCCCTTACTTTTTTGACCCGAGCTGCATGCACATGTACGCTAAACTATAGCCAATTCTGATGGAACGGACTGCGATGACAGTTACTCTGCCTAACCTGAAACCAACTTTTTACACTCCATATTCAGCCAGTGTGAAGTATATTTAAACCAGGTTAACATCTCGGCAGGAACGGGGTACTACCACCTCAACTTTTCAAAAGAAGCGAAGGACACCTTTTTAACCGACGAGGGGTATTACCACACTAAAGATGAAAATGGAATAAAGGATAAATTTAAAAATTCTAAAAAAAATATATATGAATGTTTTGGACGCCTGCATACAGACTTCACATTCCAGGAGAAGTTGCTTATGAACGGGGTGGATATGAAGTTGAAGCTTACCCGCACGATTCCTGAGATCAGCATAAATCTGGGGTCTGATCAAGAAGAGGGCGCGAAATCCGTTGTGATTCACATCATGGAGACGTATTTGCGTATACGCCGAGTGAAATTAAGTCCCCCGAAACAAATAGAAATTGAGAAAGACTTAATACACGCCATAGTAAAATACCCAATTAAGAGGGTACAGATCAAACTATACACGGTCCCCGCCGGGTTGGCCTCGAAGCAAATAGAAAACATGGCCCTTGGAGTCCCGCCTAAAAGGATATTAATTGGAATGCAGGACCACGCCTCGACGAATGGAAAATATAAAAAGAGGGCCTTTAAACTCGAGAATTTCGGCCTTAAAAATATTCTCTATACGTAAATGGCATCGCTTTGGGAGGGAACATGATTATGGACTACTCATCAGACGCTGTGTTCCCGCTCTGCGCGAGAGCATATAGTAGTCTGGCTCATATTAGAGGCGCCTGTGACGAACTTGGATTTGGTGTAACGCAGAAAGAATTTGTCGAAGAATTTAACATTTATTCATTTGATATTACGCCTGACTTGCCTGCTGGCGCAAATACGCATTTAAGTCCACAGCAGAGTGGGAATATCTCAGTCAGGTTGGAATTTGCCAAGCCTATAGACGCGCCTATAAGTGTAGTCGTGTACCTCGAATCACAGGCACTAATAGAAGTTGATCGTTTCAGAACGTGGTCACAGACTTTTAAAATGGAGACGAATACAGTCCAGAGAGTAATGGAAAGTGACCGTTTCACACGCTCAAAATTTATCGGTGTTTGCGAAGAATGAAATACTGAAGCTGCCAAGTACGAGAAAATGGTACGGGATTATCGTTAACACCGACATTGTGGGGGGTGAGGGGATTCATTAGTTTGTAATCTATTTTAAAAATAGGGAAAGAATGTACTATTTTGACTCACTCGGGTTTTAGCCCTGGAATGATCCGGTAATTGTACAGTTTGTTGCGCAATTACACGTACCTGAGATTGTTTGGAACCAATATCGTTTTCAAGGATATTATACTGAAACATGCGGGATGTATTGCATTTCATTTCTCATACACATATCATGTGGGAAGGGATTTTTAAATTTTTAAAAATTATTCGCGTTGTGCGACAGAGATGAACGATAAAAGTGTATACAGACAGATATAAAAAAAGGTTTCCATATGTTAGCACCCGCTGTAATGTGTAAAGGTGTATATCTATATTGTGTAAAGTTGTATATACACTTGTAACTGTAAAATGTAGCTATTAAGACTTATTTAACGAACACTGTTTCCGCTTTGTACATGTCTTCTGCCATTTAATAAATGAAAATACAATGTTTTGTTCTTAACCTCCAAAAAAAAAGATCGAAACAAAAAAAAATACTTACATTATTTCGTTAATGATGTGACAATCGTTGGGTTGACTGCTTGGTAAATCTTGTACCTCCGTATTCAGGTCCATGACATGGGTTTCTTCAAAACGAAAAGATTGTATAACACGTGTCAAATCCATATCGGACCTTAAAGGAGAAGGATTAATTCATTAGTTCATACTGAATCTTTTTTAATAAAAACCCAAAACATATGCAGAGTATACCTATAGTAAGAGTATTACAATGTCAAGATATCTTTGAACCACTCAGAGAAGTTCCTTTAAGAGATAATTTCGAATAACATTTGAATTTATAAAATTATTTAAAATATGCAAAAGATTGCTATAAAAAATTCAATGAATCAAAACAGGATTTTAGCATAATTACAAACTAATCTATAATTGCGGATACCTAAATGAAGCATTTTTAATGTGATGAGATGAATTACTACAACCCTCCATATATATGATGAAATAATCCAGAACAGTGCTCTTTCTGACAAGCACATTAAATAAGTTTGCGAATAATTGGCTACAAAAAATAAAATTACAGTTACTTACATTTCTACGGTAGTCCCTTGCGTCGGATCGTAAGGAGCGTTATTGCAAATATCATCAACGGTTTGCTTTGGAAATAATCCATCCCGGTCAGTCGCGTTAAAAAGATTAATTGTCGACAACGCTACAATGTCACCATCTTGATATAAATCCAGTAAACTGTAAAGTTCTTGATTCATGTCGGAGGAAATGTTTATTCACTGGTGAAAATAACTACTGTGACTCCCAGCTGAAAATATTTCCTTTTATATGCATGATCCCCAAGCACCACCCTAAAAGACTAAGAGGCGTTTCGTAAGTTTAATGATTAACTGTCAATGTAACTGAGTGGGGCTATGATAAAATTGCTTACCAATAGTAACACCTATATTATGGGTCCATGCTTTGGACGTCTTGATTGGTCGACTAATGGTGCCTTTATATTCTCTCCGTATATTTAATGCTCACATCGTGTATTATCCCTTGCAGTCTCTACCACGACAATATTTGCATTTGCTCCCATACTTTTCTCGGTTTTCCCTTTTTAGAACACCCCTTTATGCAATATCCCTCACCCTTTTGCAACATTGGTCAACCATCTCTATCACATTTTAAATTATTATTTTTTGCGGTCATACTAATTGATCCTCAATTTTTCCCAGTTCGGATAGGGAGATGGACAACTTGAGCGGATGCAAGTCGTTACAGGAATATCTTCATCAGAACTGCTCAGTACCACAGGAAACAAAATTAGCACCGCTACTCTTCATAATCCTGACATAGATCATTACCAGAGACAGCACAGTAACATCCGATGACACAAAGATCATTAGAAAATAAGAAATCTAGGAGATCTCAACAAACAATGTTTTTGTGCATTATTATTTTTTGCGGTTATACTATTTCCAGCTTTCCCAAGATTCCTGACTTGTGAATTTGGTTATATATATATATATATATATATATATATGTGTGTGTGTATATGTGTGTTAATTGCCTTTTACAGTCTCTACCACGATGGTTTCAAATATTTGCAAAATATATGTTTGCGGTCATGTTATTCGATCCTCAACTTTGATTAATGTATTCGGCTTGACTTTCTACTTGCCAATTCTTGCGTAGGAGTGTGATTAAATTGTGTTTAGCTCATGAAAATAAATGTCTGATTGGGTTGGTAAAAAAAATGGGCGTCCTAGGCTCCTAGTGGTTAAGACGCTGGGGTGCTAGTTGAGCGATCGAGTCCGGGCAATGACGTTGTGATTTCAGTCTGCCCGTGCTGCAGCTTAGTTCGGATTCCACGTTAAAGTGAAGGTCTAAGGCAGAGTGAAAAGCTTGACCCTCGTCAAAATGAACAATTGGGTGAGAAGGAAAACCGAGTTAGCTATTATTATTACTACTGTAATTTGCACCACGTTTAGGTACCAGTTAGAAAGAGAATCTATGGTCTGAATTTATTGCATATATTCCTCGTATGTATATTTTTTCCTTCTCTCTCTAAAAGGTCTTTTGAAAATCTGTGTATTAAATATATTCCCCATTATCGTCTAGAGAATCTATGTTCTGAATCATAGGTTAGGTTAGGTTCAGGTGCCAGCATGCTGGAGCGAACTAGAGGCTCACAGCCAAAATCTGCACAAGGAATCAATTGTTTTACAGTTGAATAAAATGAATTGTTGATTCTCTTTTTTTTCAAATTTCCTCTTTACGATCTTATTGAGAGGATTTTATAATAAAGAAATTATAAATATTTTTGTTTTCTTTTTATTCCTTTATTTATATTTTTTTTAAATTTTGCTGTGACTACTTACAGCCATCATGAACTCAGTAAATGAGTTCAATGTTCTTCTCAAAAAATTAAACCTATGAATATTATATCCATATAGAACAAAAAAAACTTTCTGTGTGTGTGTGTGTGTGTGTGTGTGTGTGTGTGTGTGTGTGTGTGTGTGTGTGAATTTTGAAAAAAAATGTATATTAATAATGAACCTTTCCATTCCATTTTTCTTTTTTTTCATTCATTCATTCATTTCATTTCAATAACAGAGACAATAACTATGATGATGATACCATGTAAATTACACGCAAATAAAAATAAGACATATAAACAACGAAGTTAATAAAATATAAAAACATTTATATATCGGAAAACAATCGCATGGAGAGGAGACGGAAACGAATCTTTGAGTGAAAGTTTGTCTACCGCTTTCCATTCTCGACCTTTGTAGTTAGTTTGCGGCCTTCAAAAAGCTTCGGGCTAAACAGGTGTGAAGCTTATCCGTTGCTGCCTCCAATCCTTCTCGTCTCAACATAATGTGAAAATAAACGATATTCTAAGAGAATAATTGTTTATTACCAAAAGTAAATAGACCTTTAGGTGAAGTTATTTAAAATAATTAGTTTTTCTTATATATATATATATATATATATATATATATATATGTGTATTAATATTTTTGTTTGAAATTAGCTTGAAAACAAATGAAAAGGATTCCTCTTCTTGATTTCGCGGATTTTGGTTTATAAAAAATATAGGTTTATAGAAAGGATTGTCAAAAGTAAATAGACACTAGGGTGTACCATTTTTGGGTCATTTTCAAAAAGTCAAGGTCCAGGAGTCTAATGTTGTGCCAAATGATGTCCTAAACACGAATTTTACAGGCATTTTCTAATCCGACAAATTTTGAATCCCCCACCCCCCTTGAAATTTTGCGCATCCCCTTTTCCTAAAAACCCCATATATCTCAAACACTATCAACTTTATCGAAAAATGTTATAGAATAAAAATGATTTAGAATCAAACGTTCTATTAGAAACGTTCATCAAAATAGAAATTTACTTAATTTTGAAAATTTTCATTTTTTAAAAATTTAAATTAAAAACTTTTTTGCTTGCAGTGCCTTCTTCTAAAATAAGGTGTTACCGCCACCTTTGAAGCATCACCCCAATGCATCTTCGCGGCGATGGGCTTTGTATTTGCTAGTTATAATGCAAATCATAATTAGTTTTTATTATAACTAGCCTATACAAAGTGAGGACAACCTCAAAACTATATATATATATAAAACAAAGCTAAAAATTAACACTTTATCTATAGTTGTGAGGTCCCATCGTTTTTTTTTTTCCTTTATTCAACACTTTCCTCAAGAAAATAAAAAGAAACAAGTTTCCTAATTAGAAATCATTGATATAAGAGCTTTTTAAACATAAAAATAAGAAAAGACAATTTATGGTATATTTAATAAAAAAAAATCAGCCTCTTCTAAATTAAAACAAACTCTGCAAATAAAATACCTAATCTATCTGTTAATGAACTATTCTTTACTGAGTTTCATTCTTTTAAGAGTCTCTTTACTAGGATCAGGAATTATTCTTCTATTCTCTTCCACAATTTGCAAAAGACCTTGAAATTCTTCTTCATTTTGACATTTGTCATGAAAGTCTTGAACCAGCTTGATTCCTCTTTCAGCGGTATCATTGACTACTCTAATAGATGAAAGAATGTTTTTTAGTTTGTTGTAGTCATCGACCTCTTCCCATGTTGATGCTGGTTTCTTTATCCATGAGTCTGGTTTTGACCCACAGCATTGAAATAAATGCCATGAAATTGGACCTACTAGCTGATGAAGCTTTGTGTCTTCCTTTAAAATGGGGAAAACAGGTTGCCCACATACATAATTTTCTGGAACTGGATATTTGTTTAAGGATTTTGCGATCTTATCTTTTTCATCATTACTTAGCGATCCAAAGAAACTCAAAGGGACCACTTCCTCCGTCAAATACCAGTAATGATTGGCAAAAGATTTCAAAGCAGCATTTGCAACTTCCCTATCTTCCTTCTTGTAATTCACCAAATCATGATAAAACTTCAGATCATTAGCTGGACTATCTAGTGAATTAGAACATAAAAACCAGTATTTTCTATAAATTAATGCATTAAATAGACACATTCTCTTTAATTTCTTAATCAATGATTCATCATATGATGCTTGGTGGGCAAAAGCATACATTTTATTTGTATACAAAATCATTGCCATCCACCTGGCACGGTGCATTGCACCAGGTTTCCGCCAATGACTGTTTTCTCTGGAAACCTCTCCTAAAAGCATTAAAGTTGTTTCAGCAACTTCCTTATAGTCATCACGTGGAAAGCAGTCAGATTTTCTTAAACATTGGGTCATAAATTCTACACATTCTTCCTTTAAGCCTCTTTGATACCTTGATTTAACATCAAGAACATTGTATGTAGATTTCGTATTAATTTTCTTCCATTTAGACTCGCGAAATTCTTTGAATAACTCAAACTCAGGAGATTTACTTGGGCCAAAATGGTTTCATACACAGCACACAAAACTCTTTCAGCCACATGATGGCGGCATGCTAACCAAATCAATTTCTTTTGCAAAAGTTCTTCAAGTAACTTACAGGAACCTTTCATCCATCCTGAATTGGATGCAGTGGTATCAAATGATACTCCAAAGACATTTTGCTTCAAGTTCCATTTTTCAATACTTTGAAATACAGAAGTGGCTTGAGACAATCCAGTGGAATCATCTATTATAGAAACTGATAAAAGTTTTTCTACATTTGGGTATCCAGTAACAAGTATTGCAAGGCGGTCTTCTTGTTCTGAACATGATTTAGTAAGCAGCTTGCTATCCCAATGTACTAGGCAGTGATCAGGAGTAGTAAAATCCTTGATGCAAGTTTCATATTTTCGTTTTCTTGTCTTTCGAGCGGCTCTTGCAGATGTGGTCCTGGAGAGAGACAGTTTTTCAATATCCTTGCCACACCTAATGGCTACTGCTGCAGCAAAAACAGTCCGTTGTCCAATAGAGAGATTAAGTCGGTCTGCAGTGGAGGAAACCAATGGCGAGGCAAGAATATTTTTGGGGCTGGAAGCATTTGAAGGTCCTGCTGTAGGTTCTGTCGGAAACTCTTCATAGCTGTCTGTCTCAGAACTGGTCGTGCTAGAAAGAAGGGTCTCTGATGTTCTGGCTGTAGCACTCACTTGCTTCACTGATTTATGTTTCTCTTTGCGTTTCTTCTCTTTCTCTAATCTAATGTACTTGCGCTGTACTTTTAATGCATAATCTGCATCTAGCAAACCTAAACATGCTTCTCGTTTTGTTCTTTGATCTTCTAAGAATGAAATATCATATGCTTTCTGAGGCTCAGTTCTCATGCGGTCTTTTTGGATTAATTCAACGGCATTTTGAGAAGAGATGTCAAAAAGGGAATCCATAATTTTCATGAAATTAGAGAGTTCATTTTCAAAGCTTGCTCTTTTTTTGTGCTTGATTAAATTATTATGCATTTCTTCTAGATTTAACAGCATCTTCCTGCCTTTAGGGTTTTTACTAATATCTATAGTAGGAATGCATGCTTTTTGCCATATTATTAGTAGCTTCTGTGGAACTTCATTAACAGTAGAATCTTTTGTAACTTTTGGACCCTTATACTGCATTCTCCGTAAATAAATAAAATGGCTTAGAACATCTTTATTTGACGGTAAAACAATTTTAGATGAACTCATAATATCAGCCTGCAAGCGACCAAGAATAAAGTCATGCTGTTTTGTAGCTGTTTGACTCATTTTTTATTTATTTTTCAAATAAAGCAGTCTGAAAAGAAACAATAAGAGTAAAAACAATGCTTGTTTATTAAAATTCAATGTAAAAAAGGATTTTTAAATTTGGATTATACTCACAATATACTCATAAATAATGTAACTTAAGCACCTTATTTTATATTAATACAATAAGGTGCTCTTACACAAAAGAAAATGAAAATTTTCAAAATTACGTACATTTCTATCTTAATTAACTTTTCTAATAGAACGTTTGATTCTAAATCACTTTTATTCTATAACATTTTTCGATAAAGTTGATAGTTTTTTAGATATATGGGTTTTTTAGGAAAAGGGGATGGGCAAAATTTCAAGGGGGGTGGGGGGGATTCAAAATTTGTTGGATTAGAAAATGCTTGTTAAATTCGTGTTTAGGACATCATTTGGCAACATTATTATTCTTAGAGAATATGTTATTGGAATGATTTCTTTTGCCAAGCCAATTGTCTAGTGTATTTCTTTTATTTTTAATATTGGGTATCGTTTAAATAATTAGTTCTCTTGCTGAACAAAATTAAGGAGAAAACCAATCTTGCCTTTAATAAATAAGTAATTAAAATAAATGGTGGTATCTGCCAACTCAACCTAATAAGGTAGACCTGAACAATTAAAAAACACTATTTGGCAACTCATTAAAATAAAATAAATGGTGGTATCTAGCAACTCACCCTAATAAGGTATACCTGTACAATTAAAATCCATGGACGTTTATAATGCGTCGGACTCCGGTGGAGTAAATAACTCTCTCTCCTTCCTTCTTAGGTTAAGGCTTAGGTTAGGTTTCCCTTTGTGGGGGGTGAAGACATCCCACCTTCTCCCCCAAAGACATCCTCCTTTCTCTTCCTCTCTTTGGTTAAGGCTACCCCTTTGGGGGGAGGTCATCCTCCCTTCTCCCCCCGAAGCTTCTTCCCCTCTCCCTCTTGGCAGCATTGAGTTGTTGCATAACCCTACCCCCCTTGGCAGCATTGAGTTGTTGCATAACCCTAACCCCCTTGGCAGCATTGAGTTGTTGCATAACCCTACCCCCCTTGGCAGCATTGAGTTGTTGCATAACCCTAACCCCCTTGGCAGCATTGAGTTGTTGCATAACCCTACCCCCCTTGGCAGCATTGAGTTGTTGCATAACCTTACCCCCCTTTGCAGCATTGGTGTCGCATAAGCCTTGCAACATTGATGCTGCATAACCCCACCCCTGTATTGCACACTCCTACCCCCTTTGTTGCATAACCTATTTGCAACATCTTGCAACATTGATCAACATTTGCAATTGCATTGCACTTTCCCATTTTGCGCCCATGCTACTAGCCTAACAGTTGGAAGAGTCGAGAATTTGACGGTCCCGTAGCCATGACTCGTTTTTTTCCACCAGCCACCAAACCAAAAAGATCCCACGACGGTTTAAAAATATATTTTTTAAATTTGTTAAATTGCATATAACTGCCTCACTATTTGTTTCTCTAAAACATGAATGTTATTTTTGAAATCCTCGATTAAAACTGGACGACAAAAAACAAGTAATGTTAAAAAATATCACAGGCCGTCAAACCGAAAAGATCGTATAAAAAGAAGTGTATTAAATAAAATCGTGATAAAAATATAGAAATATGATGTGCATTGCCACAAGCTTTAACCAATTGAGCCAACGGCCTAGCAGTTAACCACTGCCTTAAGTGTGCTATATAAACTATTGTGGTTGTGACAGATTGTAATGTATTCACATACAGTAGTTAGTGAATGCCAAATATTTAAATAACCACTATTATAATTTTTATGCCGAAAATTTATTTTGTTTCCGTTATCAGCGGGTAGCATTCAAACAGAACGAGTGAAATATGGATAAGTTGAGCACACAAATAGCGATGAAAAACTAGACACCGACGAGTTTCGAACTCATTTGTTCTCATCAGGGTATCACAAGCCTTAACCAATTTTGTTCGAGGATGTAAGTACATTATTGGAAAGACTAATTGTAGGTAAATAAAACAATATATTACATTCCATTGACTAGTGTGTACTGTGTATACCTAAACCTATTATATAATTAGAAATATATTTGAGAAAAAATTCAAATGTTGTGAACACCTCTAGATTTTTTGATAAAAATAAAACCGAAAGATGAATGCAAAATTGAATCTGAAAAATTTGATTTTTCAAGTTTTTGTTCATTACTTTGGTATACTACTTCCAAATTTTCATGAAAATAGTGATTTATGGAGTAAAATAAAATAGGTTAAACTAACCGATAATCTTATTAATCTACCTTGAAAATAGGTGTTTAAAATAGTTGAAAATAGGGCTCAGATTGCATGAAATCGACTCTTCGTAGTCAAAATTTTCCCAGAGGAGGGCTCCCGAACCCCCCACCTTAGCGCCTAACTCGGGCTGCATTCGGCAGCCCTCGAGAGGAGTGCGCTATTCTCTACCCTTGCCCCCGGGCGCCACGAACCCTCACTACGCCACTGAACTTACACGAACCATTTTGTTCTTCTGTTGTAAATCCTTCAAAATCCCAATTAGTCTCTTGATTACATTGCTTTTTTCTTGCATTGTGAATATACTTTTGCATTTTTATCCAGGGTTTCAGATGGGTTTATACTTTATATTTATTATCTAGTGATTCGCTTATCTTTACTTCGTATTACCGTCTTTTAAACTTTCACCATTTTATAGATTCCAACATAATTTGAACTAAATTAATCTTCGTAGAAAGTCCTTTTTCTGCGCTTGAACAGATACCCACTGTCCTTCCTTGTAATTTTGAAAATATTTCTTACCTTTCTATTTAATATTTAATTCTTCTGTTGCTGTTATTTTGGTCCTTCCATAGTGTCAGCTAAAGTTGTTTGCAATTGTGAATGGTATGTGTGATTATATTAGGGGCACTCAATATATTTTGCCCCACCCTTTTTTCTTAGCTAAATAATAGGCCATGGGGCTGAAATGTCTTTTGGGCCGTAAGCTTGAACTTTCTGCGCTTCACATAACCGGATTTTTCCAGTTTGAATCTCCCCTCCTTTTATAAAACCGCTTTTAAATGCCCTTGTATAAAAACCGATGGTTAACGCAGTTTTGAAAGTGGCGTCTGACAGTGATGTACCTCGTAAACAGAGAGCTGTTATCGAGTTCTTAACCGCAGAGAAGGAAACAGTTGGAAATATTCACAAACATCTACAAAACGTTTACGGAGATGCTGTTGTTGATCGAAGCACAGTTGGACGCTTGTCTAAAACGTGTGAGATTATCGGAGAGAGGGAGAGCTAGCCCCGATAATGAGCCACGCAGCGGCGGTCGCCCGGCACTGGCTGTGACATCTCACGCTGTGCAATGTGCTAACATCATCATTCGGTCAAATCAGCGCGTCACATACAAGGAGCTATCACTGGAGCTAGGAATTAGTGAAGAAAGTGTGAATACGATAATTCAGCAACTGGGATACTCAAAAGTATGTTCACGGTTTGTTCCTCGCGAACTGACTGAAGATCACAAAGCCCAAAGAAAAGAAATTGCTTCTCAGTCGTTGGTTCAATACGAGACAGAAGTGGATGACTTCCTTTCACGAATTGTGACTGGAGATAAAACTTAGGTACACTACTTTAAACCTGAAACAAAACGCCAATCCATGGAGTGGCACCACGCAGACTCCCCATGCAAGAAAAAGTTCAAAATGGCTCCCTCTGCAAGAAAGGTTATGGCCACCATCTTCTTGGACATGAAAGGAGTGATTCTGGTGGACATTATGAAGAAAGGACAAACAATCAACTCAGAGGCATATATTGCTACCCTACAGAGACTCCAGAGACGTATAAAGCGAGCTCGACCGAAGAGAAAACTGGAAGACGTCCTTCTTTAGCACGATAACGCAAGACCACACAACAGTTTGCAAACAAGAGAGGCCATCACAAAAATGCGCTTGACTGTGTTACCCCCACCCTCCATACAGCCCGGATCTGGCACCGTCAGACTTCCATTTGTTTGGGCCAATGAAGGATGCTATTCGTGGAACAAAGTTTCAGAGTGACGATGAGGTTGTTGAGGAGGTTAAGAGGTGGCTCCAGCGGAACCCAGCGGACTTTTACCAGCATGGAATAAAGGCCCTTGTTTCGAGGTGGAGGAAAGCCGTAGAAAAGGATAGAGACTATGTGGAAAAATAAAAACTTGTAAAAAAGGTATGTAACTACTTATGTACAAAATTTTTGGAACTTAAAGGAAACTTGGAAAGAAAAAAAAAAGGTGTGACAAAATATATTCAGTGGCCCTCGTACTATTAAGACCTTAGGAAGTACTCCATCTCATTCTTTTTCTTTAGTTACAGTTGACTTGAGTAAATTCTTTAACGTCTGAATCACTCGGTCCACACGATTGTTACTGGCGGGATGGTAGGGAGTCGTTACTGTATGTTTAATTCCTCTTCAGAACGAAGGAAAAGGGAAACATTGACTTATGCGACCTTAATAGTATTATACCATAGCGTAGCCGAGGTTTATGGAAACCAAACATCGTATTTAATTTTGGACTCTGAAATACCGAATTGAGTCCATATATATACATATTTCGCTGCAAATTAAGTTTGTTTTTTGTTATTACTGAAAATAACTTGTTAATTTAGATTGTGGTACTAAATTAACTAGTTATATTTATCTAAGATGATTAATACCCATACCAAGTTGGCTTCTGTTCTCTCAGGCTGTTCAATATCTGGATTATTTTGATTCCGGATTGAAGAACGAAAAATCCACATAAAAACCATTTTATCTTTAATAAATAAATTTATAATGAAGAGAAAAATGGTAAAACCCAGATCTGCCAAATTAAGGCAACATCTCTGAATGGCAAAATGAGAACGACACTTTATAATCTGGGTGATACACTTTAGGAAAAGTGGTTAAAATACGATAAGGGCATAAAAAATTTCAGATTTGCTTCGATATTCGTGTAGTTAAATTAGTTAAGTTATGGAGTTAAGTAGTTAAGTTAGAGTTAAAAATCTGTAATGTAAAAGCAAAATTTTAGGAAATTGGGCTTGACTTCATTTGGTAATTTTGAATATGATTAATTAATTGCAAATTAAATTGTCATCATTAGTGTTTCACTCAAAGTGAATTCATTCTGAAGTAACATAATTTATTCAGTTTAATTAAAATGGGTTGAAAATTTTAAACACATTCGGTCGTACTTTGTTCGTCTGAAATCCAAATAAGTTTTTGGTTTAAATAAAAAAAATTAAAAAATGTGAGTGTACAGTATTTCCGCAAAGTCTGTTGTTCGACCAGAATAATGTTGGTAACGTGACATGGGTTGCTCAGAGTCCCAAGCACGGTGAATCAGACACACCACAGAGACCTGCTTCCCCCTCCTCAAGGAGAGATGCGCTGCGCGAGTAATGACGCAATATGCCTGCTGAAACCTCACAAAAATTTGGTTGAAAGTGTTCGTGAGGGGAATGAGGCTGTTATCAAAGTCTGGGGTCTACATTCTACAGTAGAATACATAACCCGGGTAAATATAACACCCGGCGGGCCTCAGATGCCCGGGTTATGCATTCTAGGGTTAAATACATACTGAACACTGTGAACAGTTATATTTTGTCTTGCTTATATTGTTAGGGATGGGAGAATAATGACTTTTTTGGAAATTGCCAACAAGACGAGTGGTTTCTATGGTCAATTTTGCTGCTGAATACGAATCTGGCTGGTTCTTGGACCTAAAATGAAGTTTTGACCTGGTTCAGTGAATTTTTTTTTAAAATGGCGAGCAAAAAAAATAATTTTCTCTTTTTGATACCTTAGAAAACCGCTACTTCTCATATGTAATATGTCTTTTCATATGTTTTCAGGGTCGCTGAAGTTGAAAATGAACAAATCAGAGACATTCGATGCGTAGTTTAGCGGTTATAGGCAAAAAATGGAAAATAAAGGTATTTTATTAAAAAATCATGTACAGAAGAAACACAAGGCATTCATATCAATTCCATGATATAATTCAAATCATGAAATCATCATATTTACAACACATTGTTCAATAAACTATCAATATCACTAGAAACATTGTCCTCCGGTCGTAAGGCATTCTTAATAGAATTTCTCAGTTCATCTACATTAAATTTTTCTATTCTGAATTTCCCCTCTCTCAATTTAACACGTCTCATTTGACAAATATCTGGTGTGATGGTGAGTTTCAAATAGGCAATTTCTGTGAGGAGCTGCGTTTCGTTCAGTTTGTACAGAGCATCCAGATTGTTTGGAGTCATAGGGTCTCCATGTTTCTTGCATTTTTCCAAAACCGCCAATATTTTGCCAGCTTTTTTCTTTTTGAGCTCTTCTTTTTTCAGTCGGAACAATTTCTTTGCAGCATACACAGTAGCTAAAAAATCTTCCTCTAATTTCTTCACTTTCTTGACTTTTTCTGAACCCCTGGCCCATTTCCAGGATGTCTTCCTATCCTCAAGAGACTGTTTCGAACGAAGAGTCTATCAGAAGTCCGTTAGTCACAATAACATTTTTTTTCGAGTGCGTTTGAATGGATGTGCTACCACCACTGGCCCTGATTCGGTTGTCAAGTTTGAAAATTCTGATTTACATCCTAAATTTGTCAGAGGGGCATACATCATGTGGAAAATTCAGCAGCCTGAAAGGTATCTTTACGGCTACCCGCGTCCACCCTTACCTCAGGTTCGACAAGGTATCGGTTAAATTAAACCTTAAACTTAGGGTTCTCACAACTTGGACGCTATTAATAAAATAATTATGGTAATTATGTTTCTTAGATTTAATTTTAAGCCAATACTCTCGACTTGCTCCCCTTTATAGGGTTAAATTGGTATAATGTGGATCAAATGTTTGATTACATTTACTTACAATTAAATAACTCGTAAGGCAAGCTTAAACTCTTGATTCGATAGATTTAAATTAATTGGTTAGATATAGTAAAAACAAGCCACGCGTTAAATAACTAAGTAAATAATTAGAAATAAATTTGTTTAATTTAGATTGAAGTTGGGTAGATTTATATTTAGAAATAATTAACAAGTTAGTTTTCTTTAATACTTTAAAATATAAAAAAAAACAAAGAAAAACGATAAATAAGGAAAGATTGTTATGCTATGATAGGTCAGGCAAAATGAAAGGACCCACCTTTCTTAACAGGTTTTAAAATTTTGGATACTAAGCTTGGATCGTACTTAGAAAATATTATAGATTTGTCCCAAGATAAATCTTGGGTAAATAATAGTCAAATTTATATGTATTGACCAGATTAGATTAATACCAGAATGTGCTTACCTTAAACACAAAGCCAACAAATAATTAAAGTATTGATTACTTACAGTCCTCAATGATTTGATCCTAAGAAACTAGCCTAACCTAACAATTCAGTAACTCCTAAACTGAATTATTATACAAGAAAAATAATTTAGATAAAGCACAAAAAATTACTAGATTTTGGATTTTAGGCTTAATTAAACTGCTAAAGCTTTAAATCAAAGCTAAAAGCAAATAAATTTCCTAACTGAACACTTTGAATCAGGGCAAACTGGAGATCCTCACAAAGCGCAGGCTGAGAATAGACTCCTAAGAACCTAATCTAACCTATGACTTCCGCTTCTAGAATCTTCGAGAAGCTTCTAGAAGCTTCGTAGTTGGTTTATACAATTTCGGAAGAAAATGAAACAGTATATATACACATATATTATCAGTTATTTACGCTATGGTATAATACTATTAAGGTCGCATAAGTCAATGTTTCCCTTTTCCTTCGTTCTGAAGAGGAATTAAACATACAGTAACGACTCCCTACCATCCCGCCAGTAACAATCGTGTGGACCGAGTGATTCAGACGTTAAAGAATTTACTCAAGTCAACTGTAACTAAAGAAAAAGAATGAGATGGAGTACTTCCTAAGGTCTTAATAGTACGAGGGCCACTGAATATATTTTGTCACACCTTTTTTTTTTCTTTCCAAGTTTCCTTTAAGTTCCAAAAATTTTGTACATAAGTAGTTACATACCTTTTTTACAAGTTTTTATTTTTCCACATAGGTCTCTATCCTTTTCTACGGCTTTCCTCCACCTCGAAACAAGGGCCTTTATTCCATGCTGGTAAAAGTCCGCTGGTTCCGCTGGAGCCACCTCTTAACCTCCTCAACAACCTCATCGTCACTCTGAAACTTTGTTCCACGAATAGCATCCTTCATTGGCCCAAACAAATGGAAGTCTGACGGTGCCAGATCCGGGCTGTATGGAGGGTGGGGGTAACACAGTCAAGCGCATTTTTGTGATGGCCTCTCTTGTTTGCAAACTGTTGTGTGGTCTTGCGTTATCGTGCTAAAGAAGGACGTCTTCCAGTTTTCTCTTCGGTCGAGCTCGCTTTATACGTCTCTGGAGTCTCTGTAGGGTAGCAATATATGCCTCTGAGTTGATTGTTTGTCCTTTCTTCATAATGTCCACCAGAATCACTCCTTTCATGTCCAAGAAGATGGTGGCCATAACCTTTCTTGCAGAGGGAGCCATTTTGAACTTTTTCTTGCATGGGGAGTCTGCGTGGTGCCACTCCATGGATTGGCGTTTTGTTTCAGGTTTAAAGTAGTGTACCTAAGTTTTATCTCCAGTCACAATTCGTGAAAGGAAGTCATCCACTTCTGTCTCGTATTGAACCAACGACTGAGAAGCAATTTCTTTTCTTTGGGCTTTGTGATCTTCAGTCAGTTCGCGAGGAACAAACCGTGAACATACTTTTGAGTATCCCAGTTGCTGAATTATCGTATTCACACTTTCTTCACTAATTCCTAGCTCCAGTGATAGCTCCTTGTATGTGACGCGCTGATTTGACCGAATGATGATGTTAGCACATTGCACAGCGTGAGATGTCACAGCCAGTGCCGGGCGACCGCCGCTGCGTGGCTCATTATCGGGGCTAGCTCTCCCTCTCTCCGATAATCTCACACGTTTTAGACAAGCGTCCAACTGTGCTTCGATCAACAACAGCATCTCCGTAAACGTTTTGTAGATGTTTGTGAATATTTCCAACTGTTTCCTTCTCTGCGGTTAAGAACTCGATAACAGCTCTCTGTTTACGAGGTACATCACTGTCAGACGCCACTTTCAAAACTGCGTTAACCATCGGTTTTATACAAGGGCATTTAAAAGCGGTTTTATAAAAGGAGGGGAGATTCAAACTGGAAAAATCCGGTTATGTGAAGCGCAGAAAGTTCAAGCTTACGGCCCAAAAGACATTTCAGCCCCATGGCCTATTATTTAGCTAAGAAAAAAGGGTGGGGCAAAATATATTGAGTGCCCCTAATATAATCACACATACCATTCACAATTGCAAACAACTTTAGCTGACACTATGGAAGGACCAAAATAACAGCAACAGAAGAATTAAATATTAAATAGAAAGGTAAGAAATATTTTCAAAATTACAAGGAAGGACAGTGGGTATCTGTTCAAGCGCAGAAAAAGGACTTTCTACGAAGATTAATTTAGTTCAAATTATGTTGGAATCTATAAAATGGTGAAAGTTTAAAAGACGGTAATACGAAGTAAAGATAAGCGAATCACTAGATAATAAATATAAAGTATAAACCCATCTGAAACCCTGGATAAAAATGCAAAAGTATATTCACAATGCAAGAAAAAAGCAATGTAATCAAGAGACTAATTGGGATTTTGAAGGATTTACAACAGAAGAACAAAATGGTTCGTGTAAGTTCAGTGGCGTAGTGAGGGTTCGTGGCGCCCGGGGGCAAGGGTAGAGAATAGCGCACTCCTCTCGAGGGCTGCCGAATGCAGCCCGAGTTAGGCGCTAAGGTGGGGGTTCGGGAGCCCTCCTCTGGGAAAATTTTGACTACGAAGAGTCGATTTCATGCAATCTGAGCCCTATTTTCAACTATTTTAAACACCTATTTTCAAGGTAGATTAATAAGATTATCGGTTAGTTTAACCTATTTTATTTTACTCCATAAATCACTATTTTCATGAAAATTTGGAAGTAGTATACCAAAGTAATGAACAAAAACTTGAAAAATCAAATTTTTCAGATTCAATTTTGCATTCATCTTTCGGTTTTATTTTTATCAAAAAATCTAGAGGTGTTCACAACATTTGAATTTTTTCTCAAATATATTTCTAATTATATAATAGGTTTAGGTATACACAGTACACACTAGTCAATGGAATGTAATATATTGTTTTATTTACCTACAATTAGTCTTTCCAATAATGTACTTACATCCTCGAACAAAATTGGTTAAGGCTTGTGATACCCTGATGAGAACAAATGAGTTCGAAACTCGTCGGTGTCTAGTTTTTCATCGCTATTTGTGTGCTCAACTTATCCATATTTCACTCGTTCTGTTTGAATGCTACCCGCTGATAACGGAAACAAAATAAATTTTCGGTTCTTTTAAGTTTGTTTCTCAATTAGCCTGAGCATCGTACATATAACTCGTGTAAATGCACTATGTACTGTACATGTACATGCATTGTTAATAAAAATCTATAAAAAAGGGCCCCCATATTCTTCATTGCTCGGAGGACCAGAGTTGTCTTTATCCGCCTCTGCGAACATCGTATATGACGTACACATGCAAAAGAGAATTAACGCAGTTCTATCCCAAAAAATACACGAGACCAAGCTTTCCTTAGAATACCTCACAATTCCCTTCACACACATAACCCCATCTCAAAAAATAACAAAACACACGCACATAACTTAATCGTACACACGTAAATGAGAATTAGCGCAGTTCTATTATAACAAAATAGATGTGTGAACAAGCATTCCTTAGAATACCTCACAAACTCCTTCATACATAGCCCCCATCTCGAAAATAAAAAATACATGCGAGCATGCCATATCTCACAACCATAGACAGTATTAGGATCAATGAAAGAAAGCCACCCCCAAACGGGTCGGGGGTGGCTTTCTTTCATTGATCTGTAAGTTATTTAGGTAGGTTGGTTATTTAGGTTTGGTCTTGTACGTTAGTTTAAATGTAAGATTTAGATTTAGGTTTAGGTTATCTAAGCTACTGTATAAATAGTGGTGGAGAGAGTGACTTAGTTCAGTGATCTTTTCATATTTCTTCTGAAAACATCAGAGGTGTCCCCATGGTTCAAACTATTTTTAGAACTATCGTATTATCAATAATAAGTGCAGAAGATACTCTCACCTTAAGTTTAGGGCCCCCCAGCCTTCTTAGTTAACTTTATAAGGCTAACTAACGAAAATATCACAATCTAACCAAATCACTCGTCAACGGCGTACAGTTGACCTAACGATTGGTTAGGTTAGATCGTGATATTTTAGTTAGTTAGCCTTATAAGGCTAACGGATCAATGAAAAAGCCACCCCGAAACAGGTTGGGGTGGCTTTCTTTCATTAACACAATTCGGGGTGGCTTTCTTTCATTGATTTTGGGGAGTGGCATTGTTTACTAGAAACTTTTAGGGGTGGCTTTCTTTCATTCATCCTAGTATTACACCACCACCCATTAGACCAGTAAGGTCTCAAAAACCGACACAAACAATTACAAAGTTAGTTATCAACTCGGATGGAATGTCATCACGAGACCAGGATGGTGATGTATGGGAAACCTGTCTGTTTTTTCAAACAAAAACTGAAAAACGGTAAACAAAATTTAAGGCCAAAACAAATTTTTTGTCTCAATCTAGAAATATCTTTAAATCTTATTATAAAAAATATTAATATAACTATAATAAAACTAGATTTTATTTTTAGAGTAACTTATTTATTTTTCACCTTTTACCACGTATTAAAGAAGAATTATTTAAAACAAATTTTCTGTCTTAACACACAAATATATCTTCTAAGCATATTATAAAAAATATTAATTTAATTGTTAAACCAGATTTTAGTTTTAGGGGGAACTTATTCATTTTTTATAAAAAATATCCTATATTTGGGCGGAGCCTGTGTTTTACTATATAAAAAGTCGGCAAGCAGCAGACAATTAATTTCACATAAACGTGAATTTATGTTAATCATTTTAGATACATGGGTGGCTATAATCTAGCTATTTACTGTGGGTTTAGTTCATATTACATCCTTTAAGCAGTTTCCCATCAGCTATCGAAAAAGTTGCCAGCTGCGTCAATACACACATCCTACAATACTGTGGCATAAATACTATACAGACGAGTTTATAAATTTGATAAAGTAAAATATAAAGACGACTTAATAAGATGGCTTAATATTTATGGGTAACTCATATTTTCAAGTAAAAATTTTATGTACATGCAGGCCATGAATCTCATAATCGCGGTATAACTTTTAGTAGGATTATATTTTATATTTATGTACTTTATTTATTTTCCATGTGCATCCTCTCTACCCGCGAGTTGATTTGTATAAGAAAATAACTTACCTCTACAACAACGTACACTTGTTTTAGACTAACTTAATTGGAATTACTTGTTGACAGAGATTTCATGGCACTTTATGCGAACTAATTACTGAACAATTATATGCGGAGGATTTCCTATTTTCGGGCGCAGCCAGTGTTTTACTATATAAAAAGAGCGCGAGGAGCAAACACTTTATTTCAGACCATAAACAGAGGGAAATATATACAGGGAAAAATATAAATACATTTCTTTAATTTCTTTAGTAGGTTGCAGCACGAATGTAAGAGCAGAATATTAAATGTCCATTCTTTTAACAGGCAAGTTTGGCAACCTTCTCAGCAGCTGGTGTGAAAGTTGCCAGCGTTGTTCTTTAAGACAAAAAATATTTTTCTAAACTTTCCTTAGAAAGACACGGAAATTTATTTATATGCTAGTGAATTTATGTAAATCTCTCAAAGCATTTTAGATACGTGGGTGGCTATAATTTACCTATTTACTGTAGGTTTAGTTTAACCTTTTACCTTTTAATGGTTCCGTGCGATGATTCCTCATTTCACGAAGGTCAAGCTTGTCGCCACTCCTCTAGAGTTGGCCTGGTGAAGTAGTGAGTTGGTTTCTTGTACTCTCCACCTCACATAGCAAGGGACTCCCGGCTCATCGGGGATTGTTCTGAGCCAGGCGTCTAATCATCTTTTCAAGATGTCCACTGTAACACCATTCGTGTTCCTTAGGTCTTTGGGCAGCTGAGTAAACAGTTTTGGTCCCCTCACAACAAAACTATTTTCTTTCAGGGTTATGGATGTTCTCTGTCTAGCCTTTCATTTGGAAACATTACACAGTCTTCCTTTTCTACTTTCCACTGTTGTTTGGGGAGTTACAGGGTTCAGAGTAAGATTAGGGACTAGTTTCTCCATTATTTTCCAAGTGTAAATAATGGTGTATCTCTCTCTCCTTTCCAGTGAATATAGGTTTAGTTCTTTTAAACTTTCCCAGTAATTTAGTTCTTTGTACCCCTCGATCTTGGCTGTGAAGCTTCTCTGAATCCCTTCTAGCTGTCTAATGTCTTCTTTTTTATATGGGCATGTTAGGACCGAGCAGTATTCCAATTTGGGTATGATCAGTGTTTTCAGTAGAGGAATCATTATATTCCTATTCCTTCGTTTAAAGGTTCTCAGTATCTGCCCAGTTATTCTATTTGCTCTATTTACTACAATCTTATCTTGTGTTTCAAATTTCGCATCATCAGTCATTACAACCCCTAAATCTTTTGCTTTAGAATTTCTCTGAATTTCCTGTCCATTTGGAGTATAATATTCCATCGATTTTAGGTCTTCTCTTTTTCCGTACCGTTACAGCTGAAATTTCTCACTGTTAAACTTCATTTTGTTGTATTCCGTCTACTTGTAGATTCTGTTCATGTCGGTTTGTAGAGATACTATATCTTCTGTATTTTTTAAATTTTTCTACTGATCTTTGTGTCATCGGCAAAGGATGTTACTGTGTTGTCTCTGGTAACGTCCTCATCTATGTCAGTTAGCATGATTATGAAGAGTAGTGGAGCTAATACTGTTCCTTGTGGTACTGAGCTGAGGACCTCTGATTCTGATGAAGATATTCCTTGTACTGTAACGACTTGCCGCCGTTCACTAAGGAAATTATATATCCATTTCCCTACTTTTCCTGTTATTCCCATATATTTCAGTTTACTGTATGTATTATGATTCCATGGTCACACATGTCACTTTGGCAAAGTCTGTGTATATTACATCATAGTTTTCATTACTTTCCAGTGCATCAATAATGTTGTTGTAGTGTTTCATTAGTTGTGATAGGCATGATCTGCATGAGCGAAACCCATGTTGGTTATCATTGAATTTATTCTGAGTTTCCAAAAAGTCATAGAGTTTGAGATGTAAGCGACACTAGCCTATAGTTTTTGGCCTCGGATCAATCTCTTCCTTTAAATATTGGGACTATGTTCGCGCTCTTCAAGATGGCCGGTATTTCTCCTGTGTCTAGTGATCGTCTTCCAAATCCAATATAGGGGCTCAGCGATTGCATTCTTGCAGTTTTTGATCAGTGTGGTGTTGTGACGGTAAATTTGTATGCCGAAATCTCCTGCGAGAATAAGAGCGGAAATTTTAGTTTTAAGATTTTGTTGTTCAGATCTCTAAAGCAAGGTGGTTTGGGTTATGGTTAATAATAAATAAATAAATGAAAATGTTTCAGATTGTTTAACGTTCGTTCGATTTTTATTTTTGTGTTCTCACGAGAATGGTAGAAACCCGAACAGCCTTGTGACCGAGATTTTATGGCAGGGTCGGAAGGCGGCCAGAGCTACAAAGAGAAGGGCAAACAATCGGGCCGAGTTCAGATGTAAAATGGTTTGTTTTCACTTCGCTTCGTGGCTAAACTTTTGGGAGACAGACTTCGAATCCACTTGTTAAATTGGACCATAACGTTGGTCATAAATTTGGGAAACCAAGTGGCTTCGAAGAAAAGAACTGTGTTTTAAATTAATTTCCAGAAAAGGAGGAGTTCTATCTTTGGACGGGAATGTCAATACAATCAAAGGACAATGATTCCGGGAACACCCAGTAAGGGAAGAGTAAAAGCTCCTTCTTTCCTTATGTGTGGAGGAAATCCTTCGTAGGGACGACCTTATGTATTGAAAATGTTTTGATAGGTCATTCCGAATATGGGAAGGCGGAGTCCTTGGAATTTTAAGGTGTATTTTAGATTCTTAAGTCAGTTGTAGATCCGTTCTGAAAGTTAAAAGTGGCTTGTAAGAAATAACTCCTTAACATTTGTGGTGTGATAGAAAATTTCTAAGTTGAATTAAAACTGTCTCACGATTGTACTTAAAATTTAAATTGCCTTCGTTTACGCGAATTGGTGTGTAAGAACTTTATTGTTAGCGACCGGAAAAAAAAAGAACTTAGAAGATCTTAATTAATGTTAGCCGACAGACCAAGAATTTTGTGAAATTTCAATTAATTTAATTTTGTTCAAATTAAATGTTAAACTGTACGTTTGCGACCTATTAGGTTTCCTCAGGGAAGAGTCAATATCTTGTGTTGAAGTTGGTTCCAGGAGAAACCCCGTAAGTTAGTGCATGACTCTTCAGTTATTTTGTGAAGAAATCTAATTTATTGGGCGGACCTTTTTTTGTTTTGTTCTGGAAATAAATCTGCGGGACTCGCGCAGAACTGTTGGGAGTAACTTTCCAAAATTTTTGTAAGTAAACCATTTTTTCAACCTCTTCTTAGATTACGAAATTTGAATTTAGTACTGTTGTTTTTGTTACACGCAAATAACAAACCCCTCTGTATAAAGGATTTTTTGAGACTTAAATAATTGTAAACATTTTCTTTAAATGAACAATTTGATTTTTTCTATTTAACAAAATTTGTAATCAGCTTATTTCTTTGAATGTATAGACTAATTGGAGTGAAATTGAATAAACTTTATAAGAGGGATTGTGTCGTTTTTATGCTACCTTGCAATAGGCCTCTCTTGTAAACTGAGGGTAAATCCGAGTGGATAGGCAGAGTTATCCTGAAAGCAACGAACACGCGCGTAAGAAATAAGTGCAATTGAAAAAGGTGCGCACCACATAAATTAAAGGGTTGCGCACGACAGTGGCATTCCATTTGTCCGGTCCTGCCGCTGAGTGTGCTTTTAGGTTCCCTATAGCTTCTGTCATATCATCTGTCGCAAAGTCGAAGTCCGTTATACTTTCCCCTTGTAGTTCTTCTTCAAAGAGCGCGTTTCTATCGCATATCAGTTTGTTAGTTTTTGGGATACTAAAATATGATTCGTACTGAGCTCTTAATATTTCAGATACTGTTATATCATCAAATAAAGCACTGTTCTCGTTTTTCAAAGGTCCGATAGTTGAATGTTTTTTCGATTTCCTCTTTTGCAAAATTGTAGGAGTACTTTGAGTTAACCTTTATCGCTTCTATAGCGTCGTCATCTTCTTTTTCTGTATGCTTCTCAATTAGTTCCTGTATGGCGTCATCGATACTCTACAGTTTATCATTTAATATTTTTTTGATTTTGTTATCTTTACAGTTAATTTTGCAGTCACTCTTTTTCTCTTTCGGAACAATGACCTCTTTTATCTCTCGAATCTGCTTCTCTTTCCTCCTTGTATTTTTGGGACATGTCTTTCCACAATTTCCAACGTCTTCTCCTCTAAAGTCATTAGCATCTCTTCCGTTGTCTTGGCCTCTAAAATGGTTTTCCAATCTATTACTTCCATGCTGGATGCAACATCTGATATTATAGTTTGGGATATTTCTACATTATCAATTAGGTTGCTGTTTTTTGTGAAAACCAAATCTAGGCAGTTTTTTTACTTGTTTTATTTCTTTGTTAACATAAATTCATCAGCTATAGCTAGTAGCATTTTTACCTGCTCCTGCTCTTGGTCTTCCCGTGTGCCCGCCTTGTCTTGGTGTATACATATATTTTTTCCTATCCTTTTATATTTCATGAATGGGAAATTAAAATCACCAGAGAGAAAAATATTTGGGGTTGGAGAGTGTAAGTAGTTTGGGCGCAAAATTGGAGAGTGCAACGCAATTGCAAATATTGCTCAATGTTACAAGAGTGCCACCCCCACCCCCACTCCTCATAGTGCCACCCCCACCCCCATAGTGCCAACCACCTCCCCTAAAGTGCCAACCCCACCCCCTTTGTTGAAATCACCCCCAAAACGGGGTTACAAGAGCAAAAAGGGGTTATGCAACTTGGAGGCGGAGTTATCGCCTAAGCTGCAATGAACCCCCCAAAGGGAGCCTTAACCTAAGAGGAGAGGTGTTCGCCCGGCAGGAGCCAAGCGCATATTAAGACTTCAGCCGAGCAGCCGCTGTCTTATAGGACCCCTAATCAGCCAGTTGGCTTATCTGGCTGAGTTGACAGTTTGAGCTATTTATGTAACCCTTAACCGCCGTGGTGCCCATATTTGGACACCTTCAAAATAATCGAAATATATTGAATAATTATTGTAATATCGTCTGCTACGCGGAGGTGGCCTTTCTTGAACACCTAACTGTAGATGCCAGATACCTCTTTCGGCAATATCTCGGTTTTTTTTTTATTTCATGGCCTTCTCAAACGACGTTTGTCTTGAGGGAAATGTTAGTTCAAAACCAAAAATATTTTGAAGAATGGAATCATTTACAGGTAAGATACAATGTTCTAATAATTTTTAGGGCAAAAACATATATCCTGGATTGTAAATAAAATTGCTTTTATTTAAAAAATATAGCATAAATATTAGATGTCATTAGAGTATAGTGCTCAAAAATGAGCAGCTAGGCATGGCAAAGTCCTCCTGGGCAAACGTTTTCTTTCATAGATTGAAAATTTTTGGGAAACTATTTTATTTTTTTAGAATAGTATTGATAGATATTTTGTGGACTAAAATTTATATATATATATATATATATATATACAGTATGTATGTTTATATATATAGTTATTGTATATATATATATATATTTATATATATATATATACTCAAACACTCTTTCCAGGAACTAGTGGATTATCCGAGAGGCCAGTCATTTCAATTGCAACAGGAAGCTTTTTTGCTGGAAATCGCACTCGCAAGTCTCTATTTCTTGCAATTGCTGAAACAAGCGACGAAGAGAATGGATCAGGAGACGAAGAAACAAACATTTTGGAAGAAAGAGGACAGTCACAACAGTCGAGTTCAGAACAGGAACAGGACCTTTCATCTTCTAGCACGGTTGTTTTATGTGTTGATAACAGTTCACCCTTGCCAACATCACATGTAAATGGTCGGAAGAAAACCCTTCAAAAGAGAAATCCCATTTGGGAAAAGATTGAAGCACGGGATCCTATTCCACAACATCCAGATTTTGAGGATAATATCTTGGTATCGGAAAATCCTGAAGATTGCTTGGTTAGTCCTTTTCAATTCTTTATGAAATTTATTGGTCTTGTGGCACTGTTCAATCAAGAAGGCTACCTGGTCTATCATTCACCCAGGATAAAGAAATGAAGGCTAAGGGTAGAGGTACATTTGAAGAGTGGGATGCAAATGTAGATGGAATAAGAGTAACAGCAGTAAAATGGTTTGATAGTAGAGCTGTTACAACTTTGTCAACCTTTGCAACAGCAGAGCCTGTTGTTCAGAAAGAGAGGTTTGACCATCACCAAAACGGAAAGATATCCATTATTTGCCCTAGTATTGTACATGAGTATAACAAAGCAATGGGTGGTGTAGACCTGCATGACCAATTGGTATCCTTGTATAGGTTTTCTTTTAAGTCTAAAAAGTATTATCATAGGATTGTTTGGCACCTGTTTGACATGGCACTGGTCAATGCTTGGCTACTGTACAGGCGATCATGTGATGATATGAGTGTTCCTCGTAAAAACCAAAATATTTTGGCACAATTCAAGGCTAGGGCAGCTAAATCTTTGATGTTTTCTGGTAAAGTAACTAAAAAATGTAAAAGGGGGAGACCATCTATAGAAGCCACAGAAGAACCGAAAAGAAAAATTGTTAACCAAGGTTTACCTATACCTGAAAATGATATAAGATTTGACAATCTTGGCCATTTACCTAATGTTGGTTCAGTTAGACACATGTGTAAGATGATTGGTTGCAAAAGCAGAGTTATGACACACTGCCAGAAATGTAATGTATATTTGTGTATTACACAAAAAAAGAAGTTTTGCAGACTTTCATACAAAAAATTTGTAAAGTAATATTCAAATTTCATTATTATATTTGCAGAAAAATGTTTGAATAGTAATAAAAATAAGTCTTAGCTGTTCATTATCCATAAAAATGTTTTGTATTAGTTTTATATTTTAATATCAGTAAAAATTGTTCCAGATTTTGTTTTATTCTCCGTAGATTTTCACATTAAATTTGTCTCGTGTGCCTAGGTGCCCAAAATAATCCACCTTCATTAATTCATTAAAAAAACAAAAATAAATTAATGTAAATACATACATGTCTTATTGACTCCTGTTAGATCACAATTTTCAACAATTTAATTTTTTTCAGAGCTAAATAAAAATTTAGGCGGTTAAGGGTTAATTAAAGCATATATTCTGGTTTAATCAGCCAGTTGGCTTATCTGTCTGAGTTGTCAGTTTGCGCTATTTATTTAATTAAGGCATATATTCTGGCTTAATCAGCCAGTTGGCTTAGAAGGCTGAGTTGCCAGATTGCGTTTATGTATTTAATTAAAGCATATATTCTGGCTTAATCCGCCAGTTGGCTTAGACGGCTTCTTAGACGGCATAAATGGCCTGTATATATTAATAACCTTCGAACGAATTAAAAGCGCACACAAACGCACATACACTCACCGACTGTACGCCCAATAAAGCCCCTATTATCACACACACACACACACATATATATATATCTATATTTCATTAATGGTGGACCGCATATCCGCATCCGCACTTCTCACTGCGGATGTTATGCGGATATTACCTCTAATAAATTATGCAATTTACAATTAAATTAGCTTATAAAGTAGCTTTTTAAGGCCCAGCCATGCACATTTCATGTAAAGTATTAATTAATTATTAATGAACAAACAAATATATAAACCTCAAAATATAAATACCTGGTAACACAGAAAATTCAATGAAACTTGTTTCATTGAATTTTCTGTGGCTGAAACTCTCGAGAAAGTTATTATTTTTATCATAATGAAAATATTAATATTAATTTTAATTTTTATGCATTGCCTGCCATCATAGTAATATCATGAAATTTGAAAAATTGTCATATATTCATAATTCTATATTATATTGATAGATTAACTAAATATCCGCATCCGCATCCGCGGATATTGAAATTAAAGACCCGTATCCGCATCTTCGGATGTTGAAAAACTTACATCCGGTCCACCACCAAATTATATATATATATATATATATATATATATATATATATATATATATATATATATATAAGCTGATTGATGCATGCAAAGCCCCAATAGCAAAATATATACGAGCACAACCACCACACAAAAAAAGCATCACATCACCAACAATCGTCTAAGTATAGACTTTTAGGAGCTCATCCTATCAACAGCACATGGTGAAATGAGGGCTACGACTTTTAGGAGCTCATCCCATCAACAGCACATGGTGAGATGAGGGTTACGACTTTTTAGGAACTCATCCCATTAACACCACGTATCCGATATGAGGGCTACATCCAAGCGTCCAAACTTAGACGATTGGTGATGAAACTATTACACAACAACCCACCAACCACCTCCACCACCCTCTTACTTACCAACACCTGAAACTATTACACAACAACCCACCAACCACCTCCACCACCGCCTTACTTACCAGCACCTGGTAGACCGACAAGGTCTCTATAAATACGAGGCAATTAGACAGAGCTATTAAACATAAACACGTTTATGGGGCCAAGTCAAAAAAGGCAGCGCCAATAGTTTTTCTATTGAGCTTCTCGTGGTTTAACCCTTTGAGTACCACGGTATGCATATGAAGTCTCCTAGGGGCGACTGCCAATAAATGCATATGAAGTCTTTATTTTTATCTTTTTTACTACATAGATTTCATTATATATATATACATATATATATATATATATATATATATATATACATATATATATATATATATATACACATATATATATATATATACACATATATATATATATATATATATATATATAATATATATATATATATATATATAATATATGTATATATAGATAGATATAGATAGTATATAGTATATAGATGAAGTACTGCCACTTTCATTCATTGTTTCATACGATTTTTTACTAATTTTACTGAAAAACACGTGTATAAAATATTATGAATAAAATACATTTCTTGAGTTACCCAAAAACAAATAGTTTTCTTTATCTTTAGAAAAAGATCTTTCGAACGGCAACTTCAGGAAACTACTGGGACGCTGAGAACTTGTCGAAAATGTTGATTTAAAAACGGGAATTTTGGGGAAAAGTTCGGTGCAGAGTGCACACACTTTTCCGAAATCCTGGTAATTAAAGGGTTAACGAGGCCTATTTGACACTTGATGGGACGATCTTTTAAACAAAAAATCGAATAAGATAAACTAAGTTTAATACAAATACAAATTTTCATCATAATACGCAATTTTATCCTTAAACTATACCATGAAAAGCATTATGATTTTTAAAACAAAATAGAAATTAAATTAGGGGTAACTTATTAATTTTTGTCTTTTATCCAATTATTGTGTTTCAACATAAATTTATCTTTAAGACACGATTTGAGGGGTCCCGCGTCTTAAGGTACCTAAGCGCCAAAACTAAAATTCGCCAGAAATCGCCTCCAAAGTTCAGCAATATTCTGACAATAGTATCTCTGTTATTAATTCAGCTAGAACGTTCATTTTTGGCTACATTAGAGTCCTAAGTATGCGAATGAAGATGTTAATGAGTTTTTGGAATAGATTTTCATATTTTATTTTATATATATATTTTTTAATTTTTTTATTTTCTTATTATGCCAAACTTTGGGTGCGATTTCTGGCACAGAATGATTCCATTGATTTTTCACCACTATCACTAGCACGGTGAGACAGTGCTGCACACGTTGATAATAGTTAGAAGCCGGGTGAATAGAATAATCCACACAATATTCAGCAATATGAGCACGAACACAGGACGCTTGCTGAGAGCAACGCGAGACTTAAGGTACTGGCGGGATGTTTGTGTCGTGTCCCTCTCGGCGCGTGGAGCGGGTGACCAATCAGAAAGCAGAGCGGCGTGGCTGCCATGTTTTCATTGGCTCGCGCTCCTACTGCTGTTCCCGCCACCCAGAGACCGAGCGTCCCACCCCCACCCCCACCCCCAACCCAGCCATTTCACCAGGTACATTTTTCTCTTTCCTGAACTTTTGCTGCCTAAAATTTTTTCAATTTTAAACACTTTTTCCTAAATTAAATGCCACTTTCTGAAACTCCTCGCGGTAAAAGCCTCCAGCGATCTCTTCCCCATTCAAATCTTCAACGTAATACATCATAATCTCACCTTTAGGTCTCACAGCCCTAACTTTAAAAATCTCACGTGTCCATCCTTGCTCAAATCCCTTCGCGAATTTATTCCCCGAACGCGACATCCTTACATAATCATTGATTCTCAAACGCGCAGAGTGTGGTGGTGGTGGTGGTGTTCCATCTCTTCTCACCTCTGGGCGCGTAACTCTTTCTAAAACCTCGTTAGGTGTTGTGCCGATCGTACGATGGTGTGAACGGTTGTATGATGAAGCCAATGATTCCAGAATGTCTAGAAATCTGTATGTGTTTTTATGTGTAAAATAGCGGTGCTTGCGTTCCTTTATGGTACGTTGAACTCTTTCAGCTAAAGAAGCCTTATGTATAGAATTGGTAGTGTAATAGCTGATGTTAAACTCTGCCAGGATGTTCTGAAAAGCGCGTCCTATAAATTCTTTCCCCATATCCGTACAAAAATTGCCAGGAATCCTGTTTTCTTTCAACATCAACGTTTTGGTCGCTTTAGCAACTGTTTCAGGCGATTTATTTTCAGGAGAATTAACCACAGGTATCTAGAGAATACGTCTATTATGAATAGGATGTAGCGGTAACCGTCATTCATTATACACTGAATATCTTTGTATGTCTGTTAAATCCGCCTGCCAAATAGAGTCAATCGATGCAGCTGTTGTCTTGGTCGTTTTAAACCTTTTTCTCTCCGGTTTATGTAGTGAATGAGCATCCTGTCCCCGCAAAAATCTCTCAACATCTTTTTTCCTTACACCGTAAGCACCTCTGTACAGTCTATTAACGCCACCATAGGAGGCGGGTTTAGAAATGTCATAATAGCGTTTACTTAATATGTTAGCCATTTGCATATTTTAGTCACGTGAGTAGGGTTGACTGTTTGTTCTCTTCTTTCTCCTCTTCAGAGACTGCTGCTGCTGGGGACGATGGCGTACTCAGTTGTGACACATGCGAGACTTGATCCAAGTCTTTTAACCTATTCAGATTACCTATGAATGTTTTGGGGACATTTATTTGTTGCAGTCTTGCTTTAATATGCTTCCAGCATGTTGGCGAGGGTTTGTCCCACTTTCTCACCAGATCATGAACAATATCAACGATATTGGATCCTTGTACCCTTGTTCCTTCAACATTGACCTCGCCTGTATCGGTCCACTGTATGATGAGATCCTCACTCAATAGATTATAAAGACTTAAACCTTTATTCCTCAATGTATGTGGGAGGCTGTTTTTTTACACATGTTCGATGTGTTGTGTTCCATTGTTCTTTGGTTGGCCATCGTCGTGGCCAGGTCCTGTGTCGCTATGCTCAGCACTACTCGCGCTGTGCCTAATAACCACGGGGAGCTCTGTCGGATGTTCATAATCCTCGTACTCATGAAGAAATTTATGCAAAGCCTCTTGGTACAAGATCCTTTTCTCATCAGGTGACTTTTCACTGTTTAATAGGGCTAGCAACTCGTTTTCCATTCTTTTAAGCCTACTTTTACCGGGCTCTGGTGCCGTGTCTGGAGTCTTTGAACTTTGCAATGAAGCATACACCTCGTGTGGAATCACAACCACCTTCTTCATTATATTAATCTAGTCAGTAAAGGACCCAAAACTGAAAATAAGATGGGCAGGAACGATTCTCCTCTTTGTACAATAATGCGCTTTTTCTTAACCACAGTTTGACTTTTATGAGCGAGCGCTCGTATTATGTTCTTGTAACGACGTAAGCTAGTCTTCTGAGAGGGTTTCATTGGCACATTACATTTTATAACATTAAGACAGATTTCACAGGTGCATTTTAAAAAGTCAGAGTCGATATTTTTAACAAACATCTGTGGCAGTGGCAATCATTGATAGATTTTTATTAATTCACGGTATTTCTTTAGCCTATTTGTCATTCTGGAATATACACCGTTTCAGGCTCACTTGGGAATATATTCGTTCTTAGAAGCACACTAAACGTGTTTCGCCGGTGAAGGTCATAAAGCAAATATCCATAACGCTGGTTTGTGGCCTCTTTATAAACCTCCAAAAACTCCTTACGCTGATTTGGCAACATTTGACTGGCTAACCCTTTGCCTGTCCAAAGCATTTTCATAAGTTTGGTCCAAACGTCCATGCTTGTTTTCAGACTTTTGGTTATAGGAGGTTTATTTGGTTTAGTTGGTGGGTAATATGTGATCATAGAATGTATCACACTAAATATTATTTATGATGCGCTCTGTGTATCATATGTGATGCACGGGACAGGCAAAGGGCTAATACCCCAATTTCTGATGCATCTCTACGTTGCGCGAATAAGACTAGATATTGTGTATTTACCGACACATCGCGCATGTATGTATTTTTAAAAAATAGATTCTGATTGATGAAGAACACGCTTATGTTGAGTTGGTGGGAGAATACTGTAAATGCCTCGGCAAACGTTTTATCCATCTCCAACATGAGATCGTCAATTACAATGACTGTATGTTCATTTCCCTTTAACGAATTAACGTCATAGACCCCCTTGTGGAACAAGATTTCATTTGGTACTCGTTGAACACTGATTGATGCGTCGAATAGCACCATATAACTTAATGTACAAATTTTGAGAACATCTCCCCTTTTCTTTAATGATTTTAAGCATAAACCCAATTTTACCACATCCTGTAGGACCAGATATAATACATGTGGATGGGCTCGTGAACATGAATTTTTCTACAGATTCCATTTCTAACACGTCACACCCCTAAGTGGGTCATTTACAAAATATTACAAATATTGAGTGATGCTCCTTATATTTCAGATCCCATGTAAAGCTTTAGGTCCCCTCCTTCACACTTAGATGTTGCGATTAATAATAATATAATAAAAATAAATAAATAAAAAATGTTTAATTAAACAAATCCAGGCTGGAAATTTGATATGCACTGTAAAGGAGAAAAACGGTTAAGTTAAGCCTTAAATTAGAATTTTTCTGTAAAGAAAACGTTATTTATTTTGGGCAAACTCTACTAATATGAAATAATGAAAGATAGGAAAATATCATGTTTGATTCAAGTTGTTAAATAAGGAAAACTTCATGTCTGTTAAAAGTTGTTTTCGCTCAAATAGACGACATCTGATTCTCTTAAAACTGTATATATGAAAGGTAGGAAAATATTATGTTTTAGTATTTCTTTCAAAGCAAAATAATCAAATTAAAGAACTATTTCATTGCATAGCGTAATCTGGCAACTAATCTTGTACCCTGATATATATATATATATAATATATATATATATATATATATATATATATATACTGCCTTCTAAACACTGTATCGTAAGATCGCGATGAAATAAATCCAGCACTGCGATGATTCATAAGACAAATTGTGCAAATAACAGAAATACTTAATGCAATCTGGCATCTAATCTTATCGGAATATAGTTTTTAACCCCAATCAAACTATAGGTATTATAGGCTGGACCTATAGCTGAATGTAATTTCATTCGTCCTCCATCTTCTGGGTAAAATCAAAGTCTATTATAGACTCTCATTGCCTGAATCACTCCTAGAGTAGTTAAAATTAACACGATACATCACATCGGCAATTCATTCTGAATCTTCCTCAGTCCATCTTTTCCCCTTGTCTATGACCCTATATGTTTTAGAAATGTTGAAACCGTGTAACGTAAAAATGTGTTGTATACCGTAATTCGATGAGGAAATTAGAAACCGTTAAAAAAATTCCATTTTCTTTATAAATATCCATAGAAAACTACATTACTTGTATAGACCATACTAAATGCATCTATAAATACTATTTCAACTGAAAGCGTTAGCTGATTACTGCTTTTAGATAAATTTATGTATCAAGGTGGAGGCTGAATAAATTCGTCTGACATGAACGAGGAAAATATTTACAAACTATACTTTTCCCTTAACAATACGTACATAATAAAGAAATTAATTATACGGAGAACATCGCTTTTCCATTAACCATGTACAAATTAAATGAATAGCGCAGTCTGGCACCTAATCTTGTGGATTATCCCGGTGTATATATATATATATATATATATACACACACACACACACACTGCATTCTAACCATTACTGTGAAAAATATTTTAGCCTTTGCAATAATTCGAATTACTCTTCGCAAAATGATCAAATAAAAGAACTAATTCATTGCATAGCGCATTGTGGCACCTAATTTTGTACCCCGATATATACATATATATATACATATATATATATATACACACACACTGCCTTCTTAACACTATATCGTAAAATCGCGATGAAATATGCGCAGTACTTGGACCTCTACTTTTTATTATTTATATTAATGACTTGGAAGGATGTCTAAATAGTAAAACCTCAATTTTTGCAGATAATACAAAATTGGGACAAAATGTAAGATCTTTAACAGGTGCGATGAAAATGCAAACGGATATTGATAAAGTAGTTGCTTGGACAGGTAGATGGGAGATGAAAATTTAATTTAATATGCCCCAAAAGCTGGTTTAAAATTACAATAAATATAATGCAGTAAATCATGTTAATCCAGTTATTGAATTGTGGAAGGTGCAATAAAATTCAATTTTTTATAAATATCGTTTAGAAAACGATATTTATTGGGGTAAGCCACCTAAAACTTAAAATCGAGATATATTAATGTTTTTTTGCATCAAAGTTTAAGATACTTCGAGGAGTCTATACCTTTTAAAATAATTTTGCATCATTATTTCAGGATATCCTCAATAGTAAGATTTAATATGATCGTGAATGCTGGTTTTAATTATATTAAAAAATAATGCAGCAGTGTTGCTGCAAAGCTGCAAGTAAATGAGGAGAAATGAATAAGTTACTCCGAGACAGAATCTATTTTGTTTTGAAAATCGTATTAATGCTTTTTATGTTATAGTTTAAGGATAAAATTGTGTCTTAAAGATAAATTTATGTTTAAACACAATAATTGGATAAAAGAGGAAAAATTAATAAGTTACCCCTAATTTAATTTCTATTTTGTTTTAGAAACCATTTTAATGCTTTTCATGTTAAGTTTAAGGATAAAATTACGTATTATGATGAAAATTTGTATTTGTATTAAACTTTATTTATCTTATTCTATTTTTTGTTTAAAAGATCGCCCCCACCAAATGTCAAATAGGCCTCGTTAAACCACGAGAAGCTCAATAGAAAAACTATTGGCGCTGCCTTTCTTGACTTAGCCTTATAAACGTATTTGTTTATGTTTAATAGCTCTGTTTACTTGGTCGTATTTAGAGACCTTGTCGGTATACCAGGTGTTGGTGGGTTGTTGTGTAATAGTTTTAGGTGTTGGTAAGTAAGGTGGAGGTGGTTGGTGGGTTGTTGTGTAATAGTTTCATCACCAATCGTCTAAGTTTGGACGCTTGGATGTAGCCCTCATATCGGATTCGTGGTATTAATGGGATGAGCTCCTAAAAAGTCGTAGCCCTCATCTCACCATGTGCTGTTGAGGGGATGAGCTCTTAAAAGTCGTAGCCCTCATTTCACCATGTGCTGTTGATGGGATGAGCTCCTAAAAGTCTATACTTAGACGATTGTTGGTGATGTGATGCTTTTTTTGTGTGGTGGTTGTACTCGTATATATTTTGCTATTGGGACTTTGCATGCATCAATCAGTTTATTTATATATATATATATATATAGGTATATATATATATATATATATATATATATATATATATTATATATATATGTGTGTGTGTGTGTGTGTGTGTGTGTGTGTGTTAATAGGGGCTTTATGTGCGTACAGTCGGTGAGTGTATGTGCGTTTGTGTGCGCTTTTAATTCGTCCGAGGGTTATTAATACATACAGGCCATTTCTGTCTTCTAAGAAGCCTTCTAAGCCAACTGGCGGAATAAGTCAGAATATATGCTTTAATTAAATAAACAGCGCAATCTGGCAACTCAGCCTTCTAAGCCAACTGGCTGATTAAGCCAGAATATATGCTTTAATTAAATATAGAGCGCAAACTGGCAACTCAGCCAGATAAGCCAACTTGCTGATTAGGGTTCCTATAAGACAGCGGCCGCTCGGCTGAAGTCTTAATATGCGCTTGGCTCCTGCCGAGCGAACACCTCTCTCTTAGGTTAGGTCTCCCTTTGGGGGGTTCATTGCAGCTTGGGGTATAACTCCGCCTCCAAGTTGCATAACGCTTGTTGCAACCCCATTTTGGGGGTGCCTTGCAACGAAGGGGTGGGGTGGCAATATGGGGTACCTTGCAACAAGGGAGTGGGGGTTGGCACTATGGGGTATCGGGGTGGCACTATGGGGTGCCTTGGCACTCTTGCAACATTTGCAATTGCATTGCACTCTCCCATTTTGCGCCCAAACTACTAGTGTAGTTCTTTTTCCCAGTTTCTTACCTCTGTAATGGAATCTGAAAATTTTGAGGTTGGCGTGTTTCGGGGTCTGTACATTACAATTAGTATCATATTTAATTTTTCAACTTTTGCTGCTACACATTCTACGTAGCTGTTTGAGGTACTTATAGTCATTTCTGCCATATGCCTTTCACGTGTGTAAATAGCACATCCTCTTTTGCGTCTCACTATTCTGTCGGCTCGGAGGATGTTATAGTTGTCAATTTGTATTTTTTTTTATCAATACAGAACTCACAGTGTTGACAGTTCGCCTGGCAGTCCTTTAGATGGGTTTCCGTGAGACATGCAAAGTCTGCTCCTGCTTCTTGCGTGAGTACTTTCAGGTATAAAACTTTGTCCGGGGAATGATTTGATTTGAGGCCCTGAATGTTGGCTAGGATTATTTTTATTGTTTCTCTATCGTTTTCGCATATAGGTGGTTCCGATTCGTTTTCCAGTGGTGGTGACGGTTTTGTTGCCTTGTTTATATTACATCCTTTAAGCAGTTTCCAATCAGCTGACGGAAAAGTTGCCAGACGCATCAGTACACAGATCCCACCTAATAATTTTATTTATTATGTACAGTTATTTCGGCCAGCTGGTATGTTTTGGGATATATATATATATATATATATATATATATATATATATATTATATACAGGGTGCGGCATAAGTCGTTTTACCGAGAACAATGAAATCACCTTGTTGAAATGGACAGAAACTGATTTTAAAGTTTTCATTTGCTATTTCTACCAAAATCATATAGCATAGTGTATACAAGCATTTTAAACCTGCTTGTGGAATTCAGTAGTGATGCATAGGCCTACTTTGTGATACACTGTAGGAGAATATTATCAGTAGTATGGTTAGTCCCTTTTGAATAGTCCTTTCCTGTTGCAGATGTGAGTTTATGATATTTTATAACAAAAAGAATAGTTTGCCTCACTAAATAAGTTGGAAGGTTATTCTATAAAGAAGTCACACAGTATGAAGAGAAAACCTGGAGATATTAATTATATCAAACATCATATTGTAAATTAGAGATTTTTCGTGCAGCATTTAAAGCCCCTGTATAGCCTATGCCAACAGTTTCAAATGGTCTATTCACTCTATTGTGTAGGAATCTTTCCTCTGGCAAATCAGGTGGACAGGTTTCCTGTAGGGTCTAGAATGAATTCTTCTACATATAATGCATTTCTTAAGAATTGTTTTTACAGTTAATCTACCCTTTGGTATCCAATAAGTTTTTCTAAGTTCTGTTAATGTTTGGGGTACCCACATGTGATGTACTTCATTGTGCTTCTGCCTGAAGATTAATAAGGTTAAGTGATTAAATCTAGGAAGTAGGATAGGCTGTTTGGTTTTGTAAGCTAACTTTGGAACAAACCCATAGGATTGAATATCTTTGAAGCTTCAGAAAGTTTTTTTTTTTTTGTATTAGCTACCAAATTAATTCAAATTCCTTTGTACAAAGTTAATCATGCTTATCAGAAGTTGAATCCAAGTACTATGTCATGCCCAAAGTTTTATTTCTATTTGTAGGTTCAGTAAGACCCTTCCCATCTTTTAAGATCTCTTGGTTTAATCCCTCATCATTTGAAACCCATTCTCTTAATTCAAAATTACCCTGCTTCATAAAATCTTGGGCTGAATTGTAAATTTCAAATATTTCAGGTCTTGTTGAGGTTGCACCTATTACGTTATCAACATAAAAGTGCTGCTTTAAGAAATCTAATGTTAAAGAGTCATTAAATTGATTTAAATGGTTTCTAATAGTTAAAGCCAATAAGCTTGGTGAACGATTAGCCCCAAAAAGGCCTACATTGAATCTATATGTGACAAATCCTTTGTTCAAATCATATGGGTCTTTCAACCATAAAAACCTGAGTTGATCTTTATCTTTCCCATTTTTTAAATGAATTCTCAAAAAGGCTTTAGATATGTCACTCTGTATGACATATTTATTTAACCTAAACCTCAGCAAGATTTTACAAGATCAGAAATCAGATTAGGACGTTCTCAGAGACAATCATTTAAACTGTGTTTGAATCTTTGAGGATGCACTTGCAATCTACCCTCAGTTTTGTTGTTGGGGCATCCTGTCTATACACCCCTCTGTGTGTTAAATAATGACAATCTTCCTTTTTAAAAGGATCAGTTGTAACCTCTTCTATAAAACCTTTTTGTATCTGATCTTTTAAAACATTATCATACATTTTAATTTTGTCATCTGCTTTAAGTTTTTGCATGACTTTATATGGATCACCTTTAGTAACCTTTAGATTATCTGTCAGTGTAGGACAGTTTGTTTTCCAGGGTAGTTCAACTAAATAATGGTTATCTTTGTATTCAATTGTGTTTTCAAAATTTTCTGCCATTAACTGGTCTTCATCTGAGTGAATATTATTATAAATACCTACAGAGTCAAGCAACCATGGTGTTTGTAATCCTTGTTCTAAAATGTCATCTGTAAGAGTTGAATTAATATATTCTGTGCTGATAGTATTGTTAAAAATTGTTTTAATTTTTATAAGATTCACTCAGAAATGTGTTGACATGGCATCTGCTAGTCATGCGTTATTTGTTAACTTTTTGTTTGAGTCTTCATTTAGGTTATATTTTGACAGATCACCTAATGGAGCTATCTCTAATGGTGTATCAGTGGCTATACCCTCTCCTATTTTCACTATGCCTCTCTGGATAAGGTGAATGTAGTCAGCTCCTAATAACATTTGAATGTTGTCTACTATATTAGAGCTTAAATACTTATCAGCTAAGTGATAGTGTTTCTTTAAAAGTTTAACAGTATGACTCAATTTAGGCACCACAAATTTATCTTGTCCCACTTGCTTAACTACAACTGTTTCCAAGTTGTGTATCTTATTTTCTAAGTGGAACCTCAGATTAACTGTCATAGTTATTTGTTTTTGAGTTATCATTCACAAAGGATGTGATGCAGATATCTTGTTAAGCATTTGATGTTAATCCTAGTTTACTTACTAAATCTTTAGTAACAAATGTTTGTTGTGAACAAGAATCTATAAGACATCTGATGGGTGTAAAATTACCTTCTTTGTTTTGTAAATCTAGGGTAATAGTTAGCAGAATAACTTCAGAATTTTTAGCTACATTATTTAAGCAAATTTGACTACGAAAGGTGGTACCAGTGTCTTTTCGTTTATAATTAGATTTAGTCTGAGCTTTATTTTTTCCTGGTATTTTATTTTCATTTTTCTCAGAGTTGCACAGTGAAGTGACATGATCTAAACTAACGCAAATTTCACATTTAAATTTTAGTTTTAACTTGAAATCTTTCTTATAATGACCTGACCCAATACATTTTTTGCAAAGATTAAGATCTTCACATCTCTTAGATCTTGAGTTGTAATCACTAAATTTAAGACATCTTGTACGTCTGTGTTCAACACTGGCATATAATTTACAATGTGGTGTACTGTATATTGTTTACCAGTTGCTATATTAAAGTTTTGCAAAGTGGGAGTCTTGATACTATGGTTACACCCCAAATTTAAGTCAGACTTTGGTTGTTCTAGATTTTGTACTATAGTTGTTTGATTTTTAAAATTAGTCTTAAGTTTTTCTTAGGACTGAGTTTTTGGTGTGTCTGAGGTATTAATTGTGGATGAAACTTTGTTTGTTTTGTAAGTTGACAGTACTGTCGGAAATTCAGACTTTAGTTCATCTAACGTTGGATAAATATCTACAGCCTTACGTTGGAATATTTCTCTAACTTGTGGTGGTAAGCACTCAAAAACAATGGCTTGAATAAACCATGCAGATTCATTCAAGTTAACCTCAGTATTATTTAACTGACCTAGTATTGACTCAAAAAAGCAATAAAATTCACAAATAGCTTGATAATTAATCTTACAAGGTTTCATTAAGCGTCACTTCCTGAATAATTTCAGCTTTGTTAATGTAGTTTCTTTTTAGCAAGTCTGCCGCTTCCGTGTAGCAGGCAAAAATTCAACTAATTTAAGTGCTGGTCCTTTTAAATAATTTAATAAATAGCTAAATTTATCAACATCAGAAATATAGTCTTTATTTCCACTCATACTATCAAACTTTTCGAAAAATGACTGAAATTGTACTCTATCCCCATCAAAATTAGGAATTTGTAGGATAGGTAATTTGGCTTTTATCTCATGATCTGAATCACCATTACTTCTTACAGAAGAGTTAAGAGCATATTTGCAAAACTCAAATTTAAATTAGTTTCTTCTTATTCATGATCTGAATTACCAGTAATTCTTACGGAAGAGTTAAGAGCATTTGCAAGACTCAAATTTAAATTAGTTAAATTTTAAAAAGTTGCCCTAAAAATAAAATCTAGTTTTATTTTAAAATTATATTAATATTTTTTTATATTAAGATTTAAAGATATATTTCTAGGTTGAGACAAAAATTTTGTCTTTAACTTTAAATTTTGTTTATCATGTTTCAGTTTTTGTCTGAAAAAACAGACAGGATTCCGAAACATTACAATCCTGGCCTCATGATGGCATTTTATCCGAGTTGATAAATAACTTTGTACATTATTTGTGCTGTTTCTTGAGACCTTACTAGTTTAATGGGTGGTGGTGGTGGTGTAGTACTGTCTATGGTTGTGAGGTATGGCATGCTCCCATGTATTTTGTTATTTTTGAGATGGGGCTCTGTATGAAGGGGTTTGTGAGGTATTCTAAAGAATGCTTGTTCGCATCTATTTTGTTATAATAGAACTGCGTTAATTCTCCTTTACGTGTGTACGATTAAGTTATTTGCGTGTGTTTTGTTATTTTTCGAGGTGGGGCCATGTGTGTGCGAAGGGAATTGTGAGGTATTCTCAGGAAGGCTTGGTCTCGTGTATTTTTTAGGATAGAACTGCGTTAATTTTCCTTTACATGTGTACGTCATATACGATGTGCGTGCGTGTTTTATGAGGCAAAGCGATGCTAATTCTCCTTTATATGTACGTACAAGGAAATAGCTATGTACGTCATATACGGCTGGCTGCCTTCTAAGCCAGATTCACTGTGATGCTGAAGACACCATTATGTGATGCGCTATGGCTGCGAATGGATGAACCTTCTCTCTCTCCTCCTTGTGTTTTAATTTAGGTTACCCACCTTTTGGGGGTCCGGCCCTCTTCATGCAGACACAGACACACGTCTTAATAAAGAAGTTTTACTTTTTTCTATACACACACACACACACACACACACATATATATATATATATATATATATATACATATATGCCATGCGTGGCTGGCTACGAGGGCAGGAGATCAGACAGCATTTCCCTCCTTCACTAAATCTCGCAAATGAAGCGGAATTGTGCAGAGGGGTCGACTGCAGGTCGATCCTGAACCGTCGTTTGAAATCACACAAAGTATATATATATATATATATATACAGGGCGTCCCAAAAAAATGTATACACACTTTAAATAATTATAAAGGCAGTGTTTATTAAAATACATTTCATTTTCAAAATGTAATAGAATCTACAGACATTATTTAATTGTTTTGTCAACGCCTGTTTTCAAACTGACGTCCGTTCTGGTCCAGGCACTGCTGATAACGCGAAGCAACGGAATCGCAAACATCACGAAACATTTCGTTTGGTATTTGTGTGCATTCTCGTTCAATGGCTGCTCTCAATTCAGCGACTGTTGCAGGTTTTATAGCGTAGACTTTGTCTTTTAAGTATCCCCATAAAAAAGTCTAGTAGTGTGAGGTCTGGTGAACGCGGAGGGTATTCTACGAAACCCCTTCGTCCAATCCACATCCACATCGTGCCAAGTACCACTCGCAATACTCCACTCTTCGGTCCAGATCATCTTCATTAATAGCATGGACTAATCTTGGAATGTAACTTTTCCATTGACAGCGCTTCAAAATGCGTTGGACAGACGATTCTGAAATTCCTACCTCACGACTCGCTTGCCGCACAGATTTTCTTGGACTTTGGTATACGTTTCCAGTACTCTTTCTTGCTTTGTGGGGCTTGTCGATGTCCGTGGTCTTCCGGAACGCTTCTTGTGGACATTCTGAACAGTTCCATCGGCTTCAAACTTATCTCTAATTCGAGTGATGGTAAGTCGCGTTGGTGGATCTGTTTGAAACTCCCTCCTAAACTGTCTTTGCACTTCAACTGCGTTTTCACACTTCCAGTAGCATTTTAGAATGAATTTCCTTTGTTCAAAGCTTAGTCTGACTGCCATTAATAATTCTAATGGGTTTAACTTGGAAAGAAAGAAACATCAATTGAGCTATCAGCTGTTAAAGTGTGTATACATTTTTTTGGGACGCCCTGTATATATATAAATTGGGTGGAAATAAGTCTCTCATCTTGTTGCATGTAATTGCATTGTAATCGGGATTATTTAGGTCATACTACTAACGTGCAATAAAATATTAGATCGCGATAATCTAAGCTAATTAATATTTTTTATCCGTTACAACGTTAAAGGTCGTATGATAGGAGGGACCTATAACTGAACTTGGAGTCAGAACTAAGGTTGGCTCAGGAATCGAAAAAGAGTACATTGGTCTCCCATTTAACCACTTACCAGACCCAATGTTGCTTCACTTCGCTGATCTCACTGGAAACAGTTTGAAGACGTAGGTAAGCCATTTATACTTCCCAGATTAAAATCTAGCGATACATTTATCTGTTTCTGCAAATTCATCATATCTACGTAAATATTCATGTGTTTTATTAAAATTAAATTTGTCATAACTTTAAACATTAAAGTATAGATATTTATAAATTATTACAACTAAAGTACCTCATATTACTGAATTCTAGATTTAAGGTTTGTACTTTTTCTTTATACGTCATTCACAAATTCTAAACTCACCACCTAATCGCAGAATCGCAGAATAAAAGTAGATAAGGAGAAAAATGTTTTATCAGCCAATGGTTTTTAGTTACCAAGGGAACTGAACAAATTGTAAAAGCGGTAAAGAAATGTGATCTATATATTTTATACTTTTCGGAGGGACAAAATCTTTGTCAACGCCTGTATATATGTATATATATACACACACACACATATATATATATATATATATATATATATATATATATATATATATACACATTCAAGGGCGAACATTGCATGCCTCACAGAAACACATCTTAAAGATTGCCAAGGAAACTGCGATAACTGCGAACACTTGATATAAAAGAATTGCATATCGATGGATTCAACTTACTAAGAGCGGATAGAACAGCGAGACGTAAGTGTGGCTGTGCTATTTACGTACATGAGAGGTATATGATAGAGACGGTAATAAGTAAATCCAACAGCATCGTGGAAACCCTTGCAGTGAAAATAGAGAAACTAAACATGGTGCTGAGAGCAGACCCGTAAATAGCTAATTTTGCGCCCGAGGCAAGATCATAAAATTGCGCCCCCCTGTACTTGCGCCCCCCTATAAAATTGCGCCCCCCTATTCCTGTAACACTACATGATCCTCTAAGTGAAGTGGTAAATTGTTTTTGGCAAAAAACATCACAGCATCAAGAACTATTTTCAGAATATGTCTCCATTTTTGTTTATCAGTTTCAATAGCTTTCTGTAGTGCATCATCGATACATTGTCCGCACAATAGTCTTTTTTGTAGGTATTTCTATTTAAAGAAATTTTTACGATCATTAGTTGAATTTTCATGTTCTACAATATGGTTTAAATTTTTCCAGTCATTGAATCCTGTTTTTTGATTTGCAATATTCGGTTTGGAAAAGCGCTGATCGAATAATATGCATGGAAAACAGAAAATAAAGTACTGAAAATTTATAGAAATGCGCCCTTTCCTTAATGACATAGCGTGCTTGGGATAGTAGATACATATTTTATATAGTTTTTCTGCGCCCCTCAGCTTTGCGCACCCGAGGCAAGTGCCTCACTCGCCTCGCCCTTGTTACGGCACTGACTGATAGTCATCTCTAAACCTCAAACTCTAAAAACTGAAATATTTTCGGATGCCACTGATGATATCAGAACCCTAATAAAGTCCGTAAATTTCCTTTTTATAACATACAAAAAGGTGGGTAGAAATATATTTTTACAGCAAGATAAGGAGAGGCACAAGAGAGGACCAGAAACAAGCAAAAATGCTGATGGCTATCACAAACGAGTTTATGTTGGCAAAGGAGATAACAGAAAATACCGAAAAAATAAGTGCCGAGATCTAGTATTGACGAATAGCACACACTTGATTGATGATATAAAAATAACCCCAACTATTATCTCAGACCACAACATAATCGAGTTATCAACAGTAGTATAGTGGCAAAGCCCTTGAGTGCAATGAGTGCATAATATTACGTAATGTTGCAAGTGCCACCCCCACCCCCTTTGTTGCAAGAGTGCCAACCCCCACCCCTTTTATGGCAACCCCCCCCCCCTTTGTTGCCAGCACCAAAATGGGATTGCAAGGGGCATGCAACTTTGAGGCGGAGTTCTCCCCCAAGCTATTCCCCCCAAAGGGGCAGAGAGAGAGAGAGAGAGAGAGAGAGAGAGAGAGAGAGAGAGAGGACCCAGAGCTGGGAGCCCAGAGTTGGGCGTTCACTCGGCTGATTGCCGAGCTCATATGACTCCGGCGGCCGCCCGCCGCCTCTTATATGGTCCAAAACAGCCAGTTATCTGAGTTGCCAGATAGCGCCATTTGTTTTAATTCATCAGCCAATAGAAGGCTGAGTTGCCAGTTTGCGCTATATATTTAATTAAACCATATATTAATCAGCCAATAGAAGGCTGATTTGCCAGATAGCGCCATGTGTTTAATTATTCCTTCATCCAGTTGCCAGATTCGTCATTTATTAAATTAATTCATATATTAATCAGTATAGAAGACTGAGTTATCAGATATCAATATTTATTTAATTATTCCTTATATTATTCAGCCATTTGGTTGCTAAATACCACCATATATTTTAATTTATATTAGGGTGAGTTGCTAAATACCACCATTTATTTGAAATCGCTGCCAATACAGATGAATTTTCACCTTAGAGCTAAATATTTTAAAAGAAATTCTGCTTATTAAATAAATAATTAGAATTTAAACACACGCTCTTTACACAACTAAAATAAATCAATTATTACATAATTCATATTTTTATTATTATTATTATCGCAATTCACGCTAAATCACGAGTAACAGTTGGAAAGGGTGCGCTTGTGTTTATATATAATAAACGAATGAACAACTCGTGCACACACACACACACACACACACACACACACACATATATATATATATATATATAAAATTTTATTTTCAGTTAACTAGAAATAATATTCTGTGAATTTTCAAGTTCATTTCATTATATACGATTTTTGATGCAGTTAAAACTGTTCGAACAGTTTCAATGCTTGTACAAATTTTTTATTTTTAAATTAAACAGGTTTGAATCGAAGTTAATAGTAAAGATGTCGGATTTTTTTAAGGCGCTGCATTTACGATGCAAAAACTATTCAATAAAATTAAACGGGAAATTATCATAATACCTCCATACACATTACTCTTAGCGGCAACCAGTTTCATACATCTATTTTAATTACTGGACCGACACGGAGCCAGGCCATGATATAAACACTTTCGACGAAAGGAGAACGAGTGCTCCGCCGAACAGTCCAATCTTCGAGTCCTGGCAAATTTTTCCGTCCGGTTTTGTACAAAGCCTTTTTACGACCCAAAATTGAAAATAAGATGGGGAGGAACGAACCGCCTCTTTGTACAATATCTTAAGACACCTGCCCAATATAATGGGATACAGCGATTCATGTTGGGTCAGAGCCGTACATGTTTCATTAGACTATGGTGTGACTCACTCCTCCCGCTATTAATTTCTTGTGCATACAAGAAGTTAATTGCGTTTTAAGATAGGTTTTAAAATACTGACTGCTCCCACCATAGCGTGTTTCTTTAGGGAAACTTATTTGCGAGACCTATCAATGGTTAGGCTAAGTTAGGTTGATCTTGGTTAATTATGGCTGGTGAGTTAGTGAGGTAATGGGGTAGAGAGGTAGTGATGTAGGAAGGTTGTGATGTAGTGGGGTAGTGAGTTAGAGAGGCAATGATTAGGTTAGGTTAGGTTATTAGGTGAACTGCGTTATACTGAGGTTAGTTTAGGTTAGTTATGGGTTGTGAGGTACTGTGGTGGAAAGGTATGAGGTACTGTGGTGGAGAGGTAGTGATGTAGGAAGGTTGTGAGGTAGAGAGGTAGTGAGCTAGAGAGGGATTGAGGTAGTGATGTAGGAAGGTTGTGAGGTAGAGAGGTAGTGAGCTAGAGAGGGATTGAGGTAGTGTGATAGCGAGACCTACCAATGGTTAGGCTAGGTTAGGTTGCTCTTGGATAGTTATGGCTGGTGAGTTAGTGAGATAATAGGGTACAGAGGTAGTGATGTAGGAAGGTTGTGAGGTAGAGGGGTAGTGAGTTAGAGAGGCATTGTGGTTTTAGTTTTAAAATGGATAGCAATTATTTCGTTGATATAAACACAGTTATTACCCAATTAAATGCAGCGCCTTAAAAAAATCAGAAATCTTTACTATTAACTTCGATTCAAACCTGTTTAATTTAAAAATAAAAAATTTGTACCCGCATTGAAACTGTTCGAACAGTTTTAATCAAAAATCGTATATAATGAAAGGAACTTGAAAATTCATAGATTACTTCTAATTAACTTTTCTTTTAAAATATTTAGCCTCTTTAAGGTGAAAATTCATCTGTATTGGCAGCGATTTAAAATAAATGGTGGTATTTAGCAACTCACCCTATTATAAATTAAAATATATGGTGGTATTTAGCAACCAAATGGCTGAATAATATAAGGAATAATTAAATAAATATTGCTATCTGGCAACTCAGTCTTCTAGACTGATTAATATATGAATTAATTTAATAAATGACGAATCTGGCAACTGGCTGAAGGAATAATTAAACACATGACGCTATCTGGCAACTCAGCCTTCTATTGGCTGATTGATATATGGTTTAATTAAATATATAGCGCAAACTGGCAACTCAGCCTTCTATTGGCTGATGAATTAAAACACATGGCGCTATCTGCCAACTCAGTTAACTGGCTGTTTGAGACCATATAAGAGGCGGCGGGCGGCCGCCGGAGTCATATGAGCTCGGCAATCAGCCGAGTGAACGCCCAACTCTGGGCTTCCAGGTCTGGGTCCTCTCCTCTCTCTCTCTTTCTCTTTCTGCCCCTTTGGGGGGAATAGCTTGGGGGAGAAATCCGCCTCCAAGTTGCATGCCCCTTGCAATCCCATTTTGGGATTGACAACAATGGTTGGTACTCTCTCTCTCTCTCTCTCTCTCTGCCCCTTTGGGGGGGGAATAGCTTGGGGGAGAACTCTGCCTCCAAGTTGCATGCCCCTAGCTATCCCATTTTGGGGTTGGCAACAAAGGTTGGTACTCTCTCTCTCTCTCTCTCTCTCTGCCCGTTTGGGGGAATAGCTTGGGGGAAAACTCCGCCTCCAAGTTGCATGACCCCTGCAATCGCATTTTGGTGCTGGCAACAAAAGGGGGTGCCTTGGCAACGAAGGGGGGCGTGGCTTAGCAACAAAGGGGGGTTGGGGGTTTGGCCATAAAGGGGGTGGGGTGCCTTGCAACAAAGGGGGTGGGGGTTGGCACTCTTGCAACAAAGGGGGTGGGGTGACACTCTTGCAACATTATGTAATATTATGCAATATTATTCAACATTGTTGTATTGCACTCAAGGGTTTTTCAACTATACTACTATCAACAAATATGGCGATAACATTAAAGGACAATACACATATGGAAGGAAGAAGCAAATTTGGGGCTTTTAACCTAAACTCGAAGACCATAAATTGGGAAGAAATCAGATCACACATGGCCCAAATAGAGTGGAGAACAGTCTTAGAGAATAAAACAACTGAAGAAATGCTAACAACCAACCTTGGGAGAAAAAACGTTGAAAATTTTAGAAAAATATGCTCCGAAAGCAGAGCCAAAAGGAAAGAGAAACTGGCTTGTGAGGCAAAAAAGAAGAATATTCCGCAAAAGAAAAGAAAGAGAGTCGCGGGAAAGTTAGCTAATTGCGGAGACAACAATGCCAGGAAAGTAATACAAGAAAAACTGGAGAATATCGATAGGGAAATACAAACCCTGATTAAGGGCCATACAGAGAGGGGAGAGGAAAAAGCGGTAGAAGCAATAAAGGAAAATCTAAAATACTTGTATAGCTATGCAAAAAGGAAAACAAAAACGCGCGCTACCATCGGGCCCTTAAGAAAAGGAAATAATGAAATAACGGACGATCTAAAGAAAATATCTGAAACATTGAGAGCCCAGTATGAATCAGTCTTCAGATCCCCAAAAAGTGATAAAGCGATACCTGACATAGATGCATTCTTCGAAGAGAAATTGCAAGGAGAATGTATAACAGACTTTGATTTTACCCCAGAAGATGTAGCGAGAGCTATAGGACAAATGAAATCACATTCAGCTGCAAGTCCGGACAAATGGAACGCACTACTGATTAAAAATTGTAAAAATGAAATAGCTACACCCTAATACTGGATAGGGAGAAGATCCCTAGACACGGGGGAAATACCGAGCATTTTGAAAAGAGCGAACATTGTCCCTATATATAAAGGAGGGGATAGATCTCAAGCAAAGAACTATAGACCAGTGTCATTGACGTCCCACCTCACCGAAATATTTGAAAGAATAGTCAGAAAGAAAATATGACGACTTGGAGACACTGGAAAGATTCAACGAGAATCAGCATGGATTCCGATCAGGAAGATCATGCCTATCACAACTTATAGAGTACTATAACAATATTCTAGATGCACTTGAAGGCAATAAAAACTATGATGTCGTATACACGGATTTAGCTAAAGCTTTGGGCAAATGTGATCATGGTACTGTATAATAGCACATAAAATGAAACACATGGGAATAACAGGCAAAGTGGGAAAATACTGTAGATCTACAACTTCCTCAGAGAACGTCTACAGGTCGTCAAAATTCAAGGGGTATCATCATCAGAATCAGAAGTCCGCAGCTCAGTACCACAAGGTACATTACTAGCTACACTCCTGTTCATTATCATGCTAACAGAGAGACAGTGGAGTAAACAGCAAAGGTATAGTAACATCCTCTGCGGACGATACAAAGATCAGCAGAAAAATAAGCGATGCAAATGAATCGGAGGCCTTGCAGAGGGACACGAACAAAATATACAAATGGTCAGAAGACAAAAATATGACTTTTAGCACCGAGAAATTTCAGCTCTTGAGATATGGTAGAAATGAGGAACTTAAACAGACTACGTATTATGCTCCAGATAGAGAGGAAATTCAGAGAAACACGAAAGCGGTCGACTTAGGAGTAATAATGACAGATGATGCCAAATTTGAGACACAAAATCAAATAGCAATAAACAAAGCAAAAAGAGTCGCGGGACAGATACTAGACCGTTCAAAAGGAGGGACAAGACAGTAATGATTCCACTGCTGAGAACACTGATCATACCAAAACTTGAATACTGCTCAGTTTTGACGTCCCCATATAAAAAGGAAGAAATTAATAAACTAGAAGAAACGCAGAGACATTTCACAGCCAAGATTGATGGCTGCAAAGAACTCAACTACTGGGAAAGACTCGTAAACTAAAGCTGTACTCCCTGGAAAGAAGAAGAGAGAGGTATACCATAATCTACATATGGAAAATGATCGAAACCTGGTACCAAACCTCATACTAAACCCAATTGCCATCCAAACAACGCTGGAAAATAGGAAAGGCAGAATGTGTAGTGTTCCCAAATTAAAGGCCTGAGAAGGGACCTCTTCAACACTGAAGGAAAATAGCTTGGTTGTCAGGGGGCCAAGACTTCTTAACCAGCTTCCAAAGGATCTCAGAAACGTTACAGGGGTCAAAGTTGAAGTCTTCAAGAGAAGACTAGCTGCCTGGCTTAGGACGGTACCAGATGAGCCGGATGTACCTGGTTATGTGCCGGGGAGAGCGCAAGAGAGCAACTCGATTCTCCACCAAGCCAGGACTAGAGGCGGGGCCACCAGCTTGACCTTCGTATGAAGAGAGACCAACACACAAAACCTGAACGAGGTTAACGAGGTATATATATATATATATATATGTAAAGAACGACGCTTTGTATAGGAGAATTATCCGCGCAAGATGAGAGCGAAAGAACGAAACAAATGAAAAAATGAGGTACCCACCCGGGAATCGAACCCGGGATCTTCCGATTGCCGGTCAGATATGATAACCACTACACCGGGAAGATCCCGGGTTCGATTCCCGGGTGGGTACCTCATTTTTTCATTTGTTTCGTTCTTTCGCTCTCATCTTGCGCGGATAATTCTCCTATACAAAGCGTCGTTCTTTACGAAAATTATACTGCGTGTTTGCAGTTATAATGTATATATATATATATATATATTATATAATAGTTTAACGAAAGAGGAGATTGTAGGTCCCAGTCGACCAGGGAAGTACTCCGAGGCTGAGGGCTACTTCCGGCAGGAGACAGGGAGTACTCGATTTCCCGTTTCTCCTGTCATTGTCCTCCTTAGCGATCTTTTTCTGTCTCATCTATCCTGTAAGCAGTCCAGCATACTCTCAAACACACACTTCTCTTCCTATTCCTCACTACACATACATACATCTTACACACTGAACAATCTTTTCAAACTTAAAAGAAATTGCATTTTCTTCGGGAGTCTCGGAGTTCCCTAGGGAGGGGACCATAAATATCCCCACTTTTGGCTCCCTCGCTGCCGATACCGGGAACGCAGGTTCGTTCTGCTACTGCCTATTCGCGATGTCCTGGGCCTCTGCCCGTGGATCTTGATTTTAGCGCTCTTCTTCTTCTATGGGGAAGGGTCGATTTTTGTGGGCATTTGCCCTTGGCCCTTCCTTCCTGCATAAAAATAAAACACCATACATAAAATTTTGATAATAAGCTAAGCAGAAGAATAAAATGGAAATATTTTAACTTTCTAGAAATTCAAGATATTCAGAATATCTCGGGTTGATACGTTTCACTGCTCATATTTTATTTAACACGAATAAAACTGTACAATAATAATTTTCATTTGCTGAATATATATGAAGCTTATATGCTTTAAAACTTATTTAACTCGGAATTTATTGAAGGAGGAAAACTGACCTGTACTGAATAGTGTTAAATACTGTTTCGTAATGTAATTTTAATTAAAAAGGTTTACCCCTCGTCAAAACCTGTAGTTCGCATCTCTCGCTTTTTTCTTTCTTGAAAAATTGTATAAAAAAAAGGTGTTTTCAAGGTCAGTAATGAAATTTCTCTGTAAAGAAACTAAGTGTATGGATACATGAGTTGCATCTTTGCTATACCTAGAAGGGCAATATCGTAAGAAGCAAATTGAAGTCCTGCATGCTCACTAAGGTTTGATTCTTTTCTTCAAGTGATGTGATAGCTTGTGGAAGATTTGAAAAATTTGCAGCAATGAACGCCAGATCATTGCGAATGTTTTTTTTTTTTCATTAATTCTTTAACGATTTTGATTGCTGAGGCATCATCTTCGTCAAAACATTCAACAATTTCTTGTATTTTTTCGAAATTGTTGGCATAATAAATGGCATAATAAAGTAGACTAACTTGGCTTGTTCCGGGTTTAGCTCTCTGTGAGGCAGCTTTATGTTTAGCTGTTTCTACATGCTGTAGAATGAAGTACCTCTTCTCAGTATTTAGTGATGTTTCACATAGTTTAGAGAATAATACTGAACCATCTGTGCTAAATACGTCATTTCCAAATTCTCTGACGTATGCGTTTAATTTTACACTTTTCGATGCACTGACTTTAGACATTGTGACACGTGCGTACAACAGATAGTGAATGACCATGTATCGCGCAGGGTTCTACGACGAAACCACGGTTGCCAGTTAGGAAATAAATTCACAAATGTAGAACAATTAACCCTTAAACTAGTCGCATTAAGAGTTATTGTAATTTCAATCGTATTTCGGCTAATGACATCATATTTTAAAATTCCTTTTTAATTAATGAAAAATATGACAAAAATGGCGCTCTACCATGATATAGGCAGTTACCTTATAAATAGGCGGAAAAGGCCTTTTATGACATTTTGCCTGAACATCCGGGCCCTACTTATCATATATATAATAACAAGTCCATGGTTAACTTCACTTCCTTAATATTGCTGAGGAAATTTAGATATTGTTAAAGTAATGGGTGAAGAGGATTCTAATTACAAAATAATTTCACTGGTCTCTGCTTGTGCACGGTAAATATTTGTAGAAGGTGCAATTTTATGATTCATTCATGAAGAATGATCAAATCGATTACCAGTTATAAGTATGCTTATACATAAAGAAGTAGCGTGGTCGTTTTTTAAAAGTTTCCTATCCATTATTAAGACTATTACTAGGAAATATGATACTCACTGGCATACTTGCAACAAACAATGAACAGACTAATTAAAAAGGTAAAGTCCTCTACATTCGCGAGTATGAGTATCTGATGGAACTAGAAAACTGTAATGAGAGGTTTACCAACTGAACATACGTTACATTATTTTAATAAAGCTTTCTGTATAGCAATACATCAATCTGATCCCTAGAAACTTACGGTTAAGAATGAAGAAAAAATTAGTTTTGTAACAAATTTGCTTAAAGTGTAGAAAAGTGCATCTTCAAATTTCAAAAAAATTGTACACTGACGACAAATTTCATAAGCTATACAAATATGCACTAATTAAAATGGTACCTTTTCACTTTAATGTACTTTTCTCATAAACACGTATTTGTCGAAAAAATCGTCCTAATATCTGTAACGAATTTGCATAAATTGCTTAGAAAACATATCTTCAAGCTTAACAAAAAACTTTGCGCAATAGGGTGTCCCACTTATGACCTTTTTTTCAGATACATTGAACATACCTTTTTTCCTGTTAGAAATGGTTCACTTTTACTAAATATATCAAAAAAAAGATTCAATTTAACAAGTTTGTGGTCCCCGACCCACCCCCGAAAATGGGCCCCCCTGAAAATGCTAGAAATACCCATTTTTTGTATTGTAATCAACCTAAATGAACAAGATTTTTGTCAAATATCAACATATTTGATATCAAAAGAAAGGTAATTCGAAGCGTTATTCAGTAAGGTACAAGAAGCAGTAGTAGGGTGTTACCGCCCGCCTTAGAGCATCATCCCAATGCAGCTTTGCGGCGATGGGCCTCGAAAGGATAAGACAAATAAGAACTTTATTCATCTTATCGAATCGAAGTGGGAACAACTTGGTTAACATTAGATTAAAATTATATAAATTAAAATACTTTAAGCTTTAGACAATGTTAACAAAGCCACATCGTTTTTTTCTTATTTATTTCTCAAAAATAACACAAAAAAGATCTTTACCAATAACATAAGAAAATAAAGGTTAAAACAAAAGAAAGTAATCTTAGGAACCTTTTGCACTTAAAGCAATGAGCAAACGTTTATTCGCTTGAAACAAAGCTTAAAATAAAAAACAAAAACAAATAATCTTAGTTATATTTTAACCTCAGAGCAGTGACCAAATTTTCCTTCGTCATGTTTGGGATTGCATGTCTATTTTGTTGAACGACCTGCAAAACTTGTTGAAACTCACTTTCATCCTTACAATGCCCATGAAAATCTTGCATTAGCTTCACGCCACGCTCTGCCGTGTCATTTACTACTTTGCAGACGAAATAAGGCCCCTCATTCTTTTAAAATCGTCATAATGATATGGGTTTTTTAATCGATTCCCTAGATGAGTTGAGAAGTCTGAATAGGTACCAAGATCTTGGACCTATGAGGCGATGAAGTCTGACACCCTGCTTCAGAATAGGGAAGAGAGGCTGACCTGGTGTGAACTCTTGAGGGGGATCATATTTTGTTAATTCTTTGGCCATCTTAACCTTTTCTTCATTATTAACAGAGCCAAACAAAGCCATGGGGACGAGCTCTTCAATCAAGTACCAATAATGACCTCGAAAAATGGCTAGGGCAGATTCGGTAACCTCACTGTCTATTTTTTTGTATTTTATCAATTCATTGTAGAATCTAAGATCATTTACAGGAGCATCGGATGGTTTAGTACAGGACAACCAATATTTTCCATAAAAAAGGGATGTAAACTGACAAAATCTTTTAAGTTTTTGAATAGTGACATCATCGTAGCCAGCTTGGTGAGAGAAGGCATACATTTTAGTGGTGTAAACGATTGAAGCCATCCATCTTGCATGATGGAAAGCTCGTGGCTTAATCCAATGAATTCCTCTGGAAGGCACTTCATTCAGAATGAGGAGAATTGTCTCTGCCAATTCTCTATGGTCATCGCGAGGAAGGGAACTCTTTTGGCTAAGAATTTCATTCATGAAACTGATGCTAGATTCTCTCATATCTCTTAAATACCTATCTTTTATTTTAAGGTGTCTGTGAGGCAGTTTAGTGTCAATATTTTTCCAAACACTTTCTCTAAAGTTCTTGAAGGCTTCATTTTCAGGTAAATTAGTTTTGCCAAATATTCTGATGTAGACAGTAGCCAAAATCCTCTCAGAAATATAATGACGGCATGCCATCCACAGTAATTTTTTTTTCCAAGAAGTTCTTCCACCTTTTTGGCATGCACCTTTTTTCCATCCGGTGTTTGAGACAGTTGTATCAAATACTAGCCCATACACATTGTCTTCTAGCTTCCATTCTGAGATGGTTTCAAACACGCTTTTGCTTGAGCTGATCCGGTACTGTCTTTGATTTTTGCTACGGAGAGTAATTTCTCAAAATCATTTTCCCCAGTAACTAGTATTGCCAATCTTTCCTCCTTTCCACCTGATAAATTACAGATCATTTTGCATCCCAATGGATCAGAACATACTAGGAAGGAACGAAATCACCTTGGATGTCCTGCCACGTTCTTTTTCTTGATATTGTAGCTGCTCGAGCTAAAGTAGTTTTGATATACTCATTTCTTCTATGTTTTTGCCACGCTCTGCGGCGACAACTGATGCAAAAACTGTACGTTGCCTTGTGGAGAGTCCAAGATGATCTGCCGTTTCGATACTAGTGTTGATTGATGCAAACTACTTGGTCTTGGTTTTGATGCGCCTGGCTGAGGTTCTGGAGAATGATGCTTTTCGTTCAGCTTCTTTCATTTGTCGCTTTCTTTCTTCATCGAATCTTACTTCTTTCCTTTGCACTTTTCACACATAAGCTTTATCTAGAGGGCCAAGACACATCTTCCTCTCCCCTCTTTGGTCTTCTAGGAAATTTATGTCCTCTTTAATTTGTTCCTGAGTTCTTAGGGAATCCGTTCTTATCTCATGAAATACGTTTTGTGTATAAATATCAAACAGATCATTCAACTGACCCAAGTAACTTTGTTTTTTGGTTTCATAACATTTAGCTTTTTTGCCCTTTATTATTGTTTCATATAATTTTATCAAGTTTAGTAGCATGGTTCGTGGGGTTTTATGTCTTACGACATCCTTTGATGGAATGCCCGCCTTTTCCCAAATTGTTTGAACTTTTTTCAAAACATTCAAAATGTTTTCCTCTTTGGAAATATTAGGGCCTTGCATTTGTGTTCTTCTGAGGTAGAGAAAATGCTTCAAAACGTCTCCTTTTGATGACAGCATGCATCCCTCTTGGCCACTTAGATAATTAATCCTTTAATGCACCAAGCAAAGAGTCGAAGTTTGTTGGATTGTTTCTTAATACAGCTTTATTTTTATTAATTCTTACAATACCTCATAATTAAACATATTTTATCTAAATACCTGAAAAAAATCACCAAATGGTTATTTCCACAATAAACTCTTGCTATTGCGCCTTTCTTAGCTAAAATAAAAAAAGTCCCTTTCTTAGTTGAGAATTTGAGCCCCACTAACCTGATCAAATGCCTTTTACTGTACCTTAACCCATAACATATTGAAATTGAATCTTTTTCTGATATATTTAGTATAAATGGACCATTTCTAATAGGAAAAAAGCTATGTTCAATAAATCTGAAAAAAAAGCCATAAGTGGGACATAATAGGTTGATTACAATACATACAAAACATGGGTATTTCTAGCATTTTCAGGGGGCCCATTTTCGGGGGTGGGTCGGGGACCACAAAATTGTTAAATTGAATCTTTTTTTGATATATTTAGTAAAAGTGAACCATTTCTAACAGGAAAAAAGATATGTTCAATGGATTTGAAAAAAAAGGTTATAAGTGAGACACCCTATTGCACAATGACTACAAATAGCAAAAGCGTTCGAAATAGACAGAAATTATGATGGCACCTTTCGAAATTAAGAGATTACAGTATTCTTAAAAGTTTAAACCAACGACGATAGCATCGACGAAAAGGCCATAAGAGAGAGTTCATTCACTGCGACTTTCGGTCGATGAGCAAAAATCATATTCAAATTATGTAATTATAATTTAATCCAGGAGGAAATTGAAACAGAAATTTACTGATAGTCAATGAAAGGCTCGTGAGCACATTTTATAAAATATTTTCACTGAAACCTTGATGGCATATTTGATCTTTGGTGAAAAGTAATCAATGAAGAGGGTTGGAAACTGGTACAACATTCAAGCTAACTAATGCGGCCCAATGTTCTAACTCCTGAATTATTATTAACCAGCACCATCGGAAGTCGAACCCCCGGCCTCAGTGCCTTCATTTCGTTTGAACGGAAACAGTAGTATCACTTGAGACCAACGCCCTTAACTCAGTGGGTAACGCCGTTTCTCTACATTCAAAGTGAAGACGTTGAGGGTGAACGTTTGACTCCCGATGATGCTGGTAATAATAATAACAGGAATTAGCGCAATCGGCTGCGTAAGTTGGCCTGAGCGTCGTGCCAGTTTCTGCCCCTCCCCACTGATTATTATTATAATATACTTGTTAATAATATTGCGAGCTGCTCGTACTATGTATGAGTGTACGGTGAGACAAAACAAACTTAAATTTGTCTAAATCTTAATTTGTATGAACACTTTAGCATTTTAAGTATTATTTTTATATTTTAAAACCTTATTTATTTTAAATAATAAGAACTGTGAAACACGAACGACAAATCTGCAAGTTTCCAAATGTGTTGCGGTACTGTAGCCTATATATAGGCGACAAGCTTGACCTTCGTTAAATGAGGAATCATCGCACGGAACATTCGGAAGGTTGAAAGGTGTATATATATATATATATATATATATATATATATATATATATATATATATATATATATATGGGATTCAACTCAGAATGGTCCCCTGAGGTTTTTCATGATACACACAGACCGTGCATGGAACAAGGAACTCTTCTGGGAAAATTAAATTCACTATACTGTAGTCCGAATAAATAATGGTAAATGACAAACACTATAGTTTTTCTTTTTCATGATGTAAACCCGACGGGCAACGGATCTCTCGCAAAGAGGCCCAAAATATATAGCTTCCCTCACCAACTATCTGTAAAGCAGATAGAATCCAGCTTTGGGACAGGATCTAAGGTTTAAAGCATTCCAGCTCAACTATATTCAGAACCTCAATATAAGCAAAAGACTCGTTGCATTCACGTCGGATTGAAAACATCAACGAAAAAAGGGTAACTATTGTATTTTTAGCCAAAAACCAAAACGCTCAATTTTGGCAGTTGAGGTTTAAGTTTTGGTTTTAGGCTAAAAATAAAGTAGTTACCCCTTTTTCTTTGATGTATTCAATCCGACGTGAATGCAACGAGTCTTTTGCTTATATTAAGGTTCTGAATATAGTTGGGCTGGAATGCTTTAAAGTTTAAACCCTAGATCCTGTCCCAAAGCTGGATCCTATCTGCTTTGCAGATAGATGGTGAGGGAAGCTATATTTTTGGGGCTCTTTGTGAGTAAACCGTTGCCGACGTCGGTCTAATATCATGAAAAAGAAAAACTATAGTGTTTGTGATTTACCATTACTTATTCGGACTATAGTGGATTTAATTTTCTCAGAAGGGTTCCTTGTTCCATGTACGGTCTGTGTGTATCATATACATATATATATATATATATATATATACAGGGTGGGCCGTAAGTTTCCATACATAGGAAAAATAAACATTTTTTTATGGACAACCATTTTTATTTATATAATATGCTCTACATGGTTGCCATTGTTTTGAAAACACATTTCAATACGTGTTCCCCACTGTTGATGAACACGCATTAGCACAGTTGACGTTATGCTTGTAATGGCGTTGGTGATACGTTCCTTTAGATGATTTATGTCTCGTATCTTTTCCTGATACACCATGGCCTTCAAGTGCCCCCAAAGATAGAAATCAAGGGGGGTGAGATCTGGGGATCTGGGAGGCCACTCCACAGGACCACGCCGACCAATCCAAGCATCCGGAAACTGCTGATCCAAATACCGACGCACGTGAAGACCATAATGAGGTGGAGCTCCATCTTGCTGGAAGTAAACTGGGAAGTTACCTTCCTCGTTTAGCAGGGATGGGAAAATCTCTTCTTGCAACATGTTAAGATACCTTTCGGCATTAAGATTTCCACTGACAAAAATTGGTCCAATAATTCTGTCACCCCTATCCTGGCCCACACCATCACTTTACCGGCACCTTGCATCTTCGTCGGACTCAGCCAGTTAGGGTTAGCATTACTCCAATAACGTATGTTTTGCCGATTAACCTCTCCATTGACGTAAAAATTTGCTTCATCAGTAAACAAGATCTTACGTCAAACGCATATTCTTAGGGTATCTGAAACATAAAAACAAACGTTTAATTTTTCCTATGTATGGAAACTTACGGCCCACCCTGTGTATATATATATATATACTTTCTATAAAATAGAAGATTCAATTTGTTTAATGTCACAAGCCAATTCTGAAATATATAGTTTAAATTAATACTTTAATTTCTAATTACACCACAAATTAGAAAATAGAAACAATTAATTGGGTAAAGAGCAAAGCTGTTTAAAAGTGTTACCGGATAATGTCGTGAAACTTTAATTTCAATTACGCCGTTCCATTCTCGTCAAAACAAAATTCATTTGATGAAAACCTTTTTGTAATTATCTTTTGAACGTTTTTATTTCGTTTATATAATTTCTGTTCCATTTATAAAGACATGGACAGGTGTATTCGAAAAAATGATGATCTCAGTTGAGTTCTTTTCCAGTTTCATAATGTCAAATAGTCTATAACCTCTAATTTGATACTCCCCTAGAAAGTTATATATATATATATAATATATATATGATAAAAACGAAGACGTAGAGCAAAAAAGTCATTATATTTGGCTGCAGCCGACGTTTCGGGCAACTCTACCCATTTTCAAGGCCTAATAAATAAAAGCTAAAATTAATACATTACAAAAATATATGAATGTCGAGAACGAAAACTAATTTAGAGTACAAAATTAAAACTGTTCAAGAATAAAAATTAAAATTACAAAGCAGAAACAGGCATAAGCCAAAATCAAATCAAGAGTAAAAATTATATACTTGAGAAAAATATACGAGTGATAAAAATAAAACTTAAAACTAAAAACATTCAAACGTAAAATAGTTAAAAAACTTTACTAATAAAAAGTTAAACGGAATACTGTAAAAAGTTAAACGAAAAATCACAAGAGTAAACCAACATACCAAGCTCACTTGACAGCCACAAAAAACTGAAGCGAAAAGGAGACAGGGTCACAAGGGAAAAATTTTTAGTATGTAGTTATTCTAATTAATATAAAGGGGGTAACAGCTAGAATCAATATTTAAACTGGAGTTCAAAAATTTAATACACAAAGATTCGTAAATACGGAGGGAGGACGGGTATTTTAATAATTTAAGAATTTTAAAATTGTTAACAGAAATGTCAACCTTACACTTGATAGAATGATTTCTAATAGCAGACTGTTCCTTTTTCGACAAAACCTTTCCTGTCCTATGGCTAATACCCATATGGGAGCAAAATCTCGCCTGCAAAGAACGAACTGTACTGCCAACGTAGTTCCCCTGGGAACACTCAGGGCAGGTAAACAAATAAACAACAGAACAGCTCATTGCAGGGGGGATTTTGTCCTTACATCGGAAAAAACATCCAAGGGTATTATTATTTACAAAAGCAATCTTAAAATCAGTGTGAAAATAAAAGTTCCTCACAATACTCAACAATTGCTTTTTCACAAAAGTGTTAAAATGGTAGATATCAGGTAAAACAAGATATTTACAATTCTTAGGAATATCATACGTTGGGATAAGGTCGGGGGAATATACATTATTAAGAAATTTACCAATAACACCTACATTCCTACAAGATCCCGTGGAAAACCATTTTTAAAGAAAATATCAGTAACTACGGATGATAGGCTTATCACTAAGACCCGGATGTTTAGGCACTAATAAACTACAAAATAGGCAGGCCAAAAGGCAAAATAAAATACAGAAAAAGGCAATAAAAGGCATTTATTTTCTTACGACTCAAACAAAACATATCAACAAATGAAATACAAAGAAAGAAAAATTGCATGAAAAAAATGTTTTTATTGATTGCAATAAGTGACACGCACTTTTTTCAAATTTTCAGTCGTTACAGTATGCCTTCTATCAGAGAATAGATACTTTAATATTGAGAAGGACCTCTCAACCTCACCTGAGGTGACTGGGGCAAATTTGAAGCATGCTACTATTTCCGGATTCATGTCATTTACATCTACATCGCTTATTCCTTCAATAACTTGTCCTATCTTCTTTATTATATTTAAGTCTTTGTTTGCAGAGATCACCCGTTCACATTTTTGTTGTATGGCTTTTCCTTTATCTCCTGGAGTCTTACTAATTTCTTCAATGATGGTGGAAAAAACAAGTAAGCCACTCACTAAGGTTTGATTCTTTTCTTCAAGTGATGTGATAGCTTGTGGTAGACTTGAAAAATTTGCAGCAATGAACGTCAGATCATTGCGAATGGTTTTTTTTTTCATTAATTCTTTAACGATTTTGATTGCTGAAGCATCATCTTCGTCAAAACATTCAACAATTCCTTGTATGTTTTCGAAATTGTTGGCATAATAAAGGGCATAATAAAGTAGACTAACTTGGCTTGTTCTGGGCTTAGCTCTCTGTGAGGCAGCTTTATGTTTAGCTGTTTCTACATGCTGTAGAATGAAGTACTTCTCAGTATTTAGTGATTTTTCACATAGTTTACAGAATAATACTGAACCATCTGTGCTAAATATATCATTTCCATGACGTGTGCGTTTAATTTTACACTTTTCGATGCACTGACTTCAGGCATTGTGACACATGCGTACAGCAGAAAACGAATGACCATGTGTCGCGCAGGGTTCTACGACGAAACCACGGTTGCCAGTTAGGAAATAAATTCACGAATGTAAAACAATTAACCCTTAAACTAGTTAAGAGTTATCGTAATTTCAATCGTATTTCGGCTAATGATAACATCATATTTTAAAATTCTTTTTTAATTAATGAAAAATATGACAAAAATGGCGCTCTACCATGATATAAGCAGTTACCTTATAAATAGGTGGAAAAGGTATTTTATGGCATTTTGCCTGAACATCCGGGCTCTACTTATCACTGATCTTCAAGTTATAGAACCATTAAGCAATGGCGATTACAATATAGTAGAGTTTGTCCTCTCGGTAAGTCACTCGAAATCAGCTAACTCGATTAGAATTCCTGACTTCCAGCGCGAAGACTTTTGTAAATTTAGTAATGAATTGCCACACGTCAATTGGGAAAACGTAATGGGGACCTCTAACGCAAAAATAATGTGTGAATCGTTTGAAACAGTGTTTAGGACTATAAATGAGGAATGTGTACCGTACAAGATTAAGCCTGCGAAAGTAAATAACAAGCCCTTGTGGTTTACTTCTAGAGTAGGGGATATTATAAAGACTAGAGATAAGGCTTATAGGCTACATAAGTACGATAAAGACAATTTGTGGTTACGAAACAACTATATATCTTGAAGGCATGAAGCGAAAAGAGTAATAAAAAAGTCCAAGCGCGATTTTGAAATTTTCATACCTCGTGATAGAAAAGTAAACCCCAAGCGATTTTTTCAATACGTTAACAGCAGGAATCCGGTAAAGAGCGTGTTGGGACCGTTGAGAAATTCTGACGGTGAGCTGGTTTCCGAAAACAAGCAAATGGCTACTCTGCTAAATTAATTTTTTACGTCACTTTTTACAAGAGAAGATATAACGAATATCCGTACGGTCATAGACATAATGCCCTTCGATAATAGTAATACTTTAGATAATATTGTGGAAAGCGAAAGGGAGATACTGCACTATATTTGCAAAATGAAAATACTTAAATCACCGGGGCCGGATTCCATATATTCCATACAACTAAAAGAATTAAACGTAAATAGAGATAGCTTTTCAAAATAGCACAATATAGTAGAACTAGAAATAACGAGTGTAAGCTGATTAGTAGAAGGTTCGAGAGAGCATTGTCAAAAACTTTTGATGTTAGCATTCGGTAGTATACAGCAATAGAATAAATTTGTTGAAAGCCAGACTTCCCGCAATTCAAAATTAACGAAGTTATTGATTTTTTAAGTTTTAACCATTTTTTGTTTCGCGACCTGCCAGCAGGCATAAGACATCCTCGCTCTCAGATAATTTTCTGGAAATATGTGGACGACCAATCAGAGTGCACATTTTTTTAACCAATAGTAGGCTATTAAACACTCAAAAACAACCACGCCTTAATGAACCAATGACAGCTAATTAGGAATTTTAAAGCTATTAAACTCAAAAACAACCACGCCTTAATGAACCAATGACAGCTAATCAGGAATTTTAAAGAACTTATCAATTTTTTTTCGACCGTTTAGTCACGGAAAAACCTCGGCCTTTGGTACAGCTGAGGTCTTTCTTTCTTTTTTAATTTTTGTCGCGTAAACATGTGGAGTAAGATTTGTGAAAGTTGTGACCTAGGCTACGTTGAAGTGTTGAAAATTTTAGGAGACGATTCACGAGCGGTTCACATTTTTCAAGAAGACGGTGTCGTTCCCCGTACGCGAAACTGTCCAGAGTGTTCCCAGCCCCTTTATTTCCGTAGTGACCGAGACGTTTTCGTGTGTAAACGCAAATTTCCAAAAAACAAGCAGAAGAGTTTTTTTCCGTGCAAATTTACGAGCTCAATAATAATAATAATTTAGGGTGGATCGATTTTACATTTTTTTCGATTTCCATATTCTAATAGAGACAAGAACTTGCGCATGCATAAGAAAATAGCCTCTGCAAAATCTTAGCTTAATAGGTAATCATCTTCTGCCCCCGGCAGAGCGATGAAAATCATATTTTAGTAGTCAAAAACGTATTTTTCTTATAATTTTTAAAATATTTCAATATGCATCACAATTATTCCTAATAACTATAAAGTCGATGAAAAAGACCTCATATGATCGTTTTTCCAAGCGCGTTGTCCTACGTTAATATCTTTTGCCCCCGGCAACAACGTCAAATGTTGAAAAAATAGGTAATTTATATACATATTTTCAGATTGGCTCTTTGTCTTAAATAATGCATTTATATATTTCCCATAGCATTTATATCGTTGCTTAGGCATGAAATAACACACACGCAAAGTTTTATGACTGGATGGCTGGATACGAGATGATGTCAGTTCAGTGATTGATCGAAATAAGATAAGAAGAGCCAGAAAAAGAGTTCGTTCTGAGCATCAGCAAGATGACAAGATCACGCTACCATTACAGGGCATTTTCTTTGACGGACGTAAAGATAAAACAATGACACAAGAAGAAATAGACAATGTGAAGCATAGAAGGACTGTGGTAGAAGAGCATATAGTTTTAGTTCAAGAACCAGAATCCCAGTACATGGGGCATTTCACTCCTGCATCAGGTTCTGCCACTGCAATAACATCAGGTATCATCAACTTTCTAGAGACTAACAATATTAGCACGGACGACATTGTGGCTATCGGCTGTGATGGTACCGCAGTGAACACGGGTCGAAAGGGTGGAGCCATTCGTATGATTGAAATGAAACTACAAAGGCCAGTTTAGTGGATCATATGCCTATTACACGGTAATGAATTATCACTGCGACACCTCATTCAAGACTTGGACGGCAAAACAACTGGGCCAATGGGCTTTACTGGACCAGTTGGAAAACAACTGAACGACTGCGAAAAACTTCCAATTACAGAATTCGATGCCATTCCATCTCCCGACATTGACATAGATGATGCCGAGTTGAGCACTGACCAAAAATATTTGTTAGGCATCTACAGAGCAGTGTCGAGCGGTAGCTGCTCTTCAGCTCTCGCGGCTCGAAATCCAGGTAAGATGGCGCATTCCAGGTGGCTGACAACAGCAAATAGATTTCTGCGCCTCTATGTTTCAACCAGTGAACCCTCCAGCACCTTCAACGAAATTGTACGATTCATTATGACAGTTTACGCACCAATTTGGTTTAAGATAAAGAAAAACTCCAGTTTCACTGAGGGCGCAAAACATTTTTTCGAAATGATGCGTCTCTCTCAGACCATGCCTCAAAGATCTAAGACAATCGCCAACAAAGTCCTCCGTAGAAATTCTTTCTTTGCTCACCCAGAAAATATTTTGATCTCCATGCTACATGCCGATGAGCAACACATAAGTGAATTGGGATGGAGAAGAATATTAAAAGCACGATCAAAACAATCACCAACGGGGGAAATTCGAGCCTTCGCCATGCCTGAGCTGCTCTACGATAGTCAAAACTATTACGAAATGATCAACTGGCAAACGGCTGAGGTGACCGAACCCCCCGTTACAAAAACAATACCTGATACCCGAATAAAAGAGTTTGTTGAGACGGGAGACCAGCCTGATGGACTGATCCCACTATTCCCTTGTCATACTCAAGCGGTCGAGAGACATCAAATTAGTAACCGAAGCCTCTGCCAGTGTAAGTGGAATAGAAGAGAGGGACGGATTCATCCGCTCCCGTCTTCACTCCCGAACAAAAATTCCACGATTTGATTCTAAGAAAGATTACCGTATGTAAATCGACATGCAGCCAAAGGAAGGGTGGTTGGGGCTGGATAGGGTGGAACTCGACGTACAGCCACCTCCTCGTGGTGAGTTCTGGGTTGCTAATTTTATAAAATTAGCAAGCGAGGAGCTGTACTTAGTACTTATCGTACTTATAACATCGCATTAACGTAATTATAATCCACATTTAGACTTTTCTCGGGGACAGAAGATATTACTCTAGAGTCATAAAATTTTGCGTGTGTGTTATTTCATGCCTAAGCAACGATATAAATGCTATGGGAAATATATAAATGCATTATTTAAGACAAAGAGCCGATCTGAAAATATGTATATAAATTACCTATTTTTTCAACATTTGACGTTGTTGCCGGGGGCAAAAGATATTAACGTAGGACAACGCGCTTGGAAAAACGATCATATGAGGTCTTTTTCATCGACTTTATAGTTATTAGGAATAATTTTGATGCATATTGAAATATTTTAAAAATTATAAGAAAAATACGTTTTTCACTACTAAAATATGATTTTCATCGCTCTGCCGGGGGCAGAAGATGATTACCTATTAAGCTAAGATTTTGCAGTGGCTATTTTCTCATGCATGCGCAAGTGTTTGTCTCTATTAGAATATGGAAATCGAAAAAAATGTAAAATCGATCCACCCTACGCTGAGCTGAGTCAATATCTCTCTTCAAGGGCACGTGACTAGCGAAGTCACACATTCCGGCAAGTGTGAATCTAACTTTCATAAGCGTTTTCCTCCGAAAACATTTTTCCCAATCCTACTGTGAGCAATACCTACAGTTAGCGCCGCAAAATAGCTCCACCTCGAGTTCATAATTTTTTATGTTAGCATTCGGTAGTATGATGATTGGTTAGGTACAATATATCAAAGTTAGGTCAACTGAATGCCCAGTTAGGTCAACTGAATGCCCAGTTAGGTCAACTGAATGCCCAGTTAGGTCAACTGAATGCCCGGTTAGGTCAACTGTACACCCTTGACGATTGGTTAGGTTAAGTCATGATTAGTTGAACGATTTTTTTTTTCGAAATCTCTTCATTTAGATTAGGTTAGGTTAGCAATAACGGTAGCGAAATTTACTGGAGTTATTAGGGTGTGTTTTCATGTGCTTTATTCAGAAATGCTACTCATTTTCCCCGTTTTTACTTGAAAATAAAACGACAAAAAAAACACCCGATTTTTTTTGTACTTTCAATTAAATGCGGGGCAAATGAGTGGCATTTCTGAGGAAAGCACATGAAAACACACCTTAATAACTAACTTTCATCCCGAAAGTCGAGGTGGGGCTATTTGCTGCATATTTACCAAACTTTTTTACGTATAGAATAATAAATAGCTGGAATAGTTTGCCGGTAGAAATAATTAGTAGTACGTCTATCAATATGTTTAAAAATCGATTAGGTGCATATGTTGATAGATTGGGTATAGTTTAAGGTAGTAAAATTAAGGTTTTTGTGGTTCGGAACCCACGTAAAATTGTATGTCCCCTCTGCCACCACGGAGGACATGCGCAATACACAATTACAAACACGGTTAGGTAGACCAGCCATGAGTTGATCCTAGGGTCTTTGTTGGTCTGAAACATTATATATATATATATATATATATATATATATATATATATATAAGGAACAGCAATACAATTGCAGGAACCAACATTTTCACTTTTTATTGAACCGACTAAACGTTTCTGAAATTCACCTTCCATCTTCAGTAGCTACAAAACACATTATGAAGACATTTAAATAATTAAAAATAAATATTTCTAAAACAATGTATAAAATTACAAGAATTATCCGATATAGACATACACGCAACTTACTCGTTATATTAATTAAAATCTTCCATTAAAACTAAAAGGAGTAAAACTTAATTTAAAAACTTTCATAAAAAACAAAATAAGTAAAACTTAATTAAATTAAAACATTTTTAACGTAACAAAATTACTATAATTATTATGTGAGGGTTTTATTTTGTTAATATTGAGGGACTCCATCACTCATAGATCCAAAATGTTATTGGTTTAGTTTATCTTAACATTATTACTTCTTAGCACCTGTATGTAGTACGCTTTTAATGTGTAGGGTGGCTCAACGCACGCAGCTCTACTTGACCAAATGGAATCAAAGGCTTTTCGTCTCATCATTTCCCCGCCTCTTACTAATTGTCTTTAATCGCTCTCTCTTCGCCGCAGTGTTGCCTCACTCTCTCTTTACTATTGTTATTATAACAAACACTGCTCTTCTAAACTATAATTGCATGCCTCCTCCTTTAAAGAAAGCTTGTAGTACCAGACTTTTGCCACATTTTCATTCATTTTCTGTCCAATTCTCTAACGCAAGGGTTAATCGGTATTCTCAATCTTTCTTCTAATTAACCAGTCAACTCTGGAACAATCTTCCTCAATCTATCTTTCCCCTTGCCTATGACCTCCAATCTTTCAAATGCAGTGTCCAGACATCTCAAAAACCTCTTCTTCCTCTATCGGGGGAGGGGTGTTTATGCGGACGTTTGACTGGGTGGCCTAGTGGTTAAGACGCTGGGCTGCTAGTGGGGCGTGGTTCGGATTCCACGTTAAACTGTAGGTCTAAGATGGAGTGAAAAGCTTGACCTTCGTCAGAATGAACAATTCGGGCAGAAGCTAACCAAATATATATATATATATATATATATATCGTTTGAGCTGTCAGATTGCGCTATACAGATATTCTTGACAGTTTGCCTAGAAACACGTCAGTCGGCTTAGAAGGCGTAACCAGCCATTTGGTATATACATATTTTCCCTTCTCCCCAGTTATTCCTAAATACCGTTTATATATACAACCAAACGAAATAAATAAAACACCATTACATCATTCTGTTTATTTTGACGAGTTAAGGGAAAATAATTCATGTAATATATAGGAAATAAATATACATTCAAAAATAATATACAGCAAAAAATACACACATTAAACGAAGGATATATATATATATATATATATATATTATATATACACATTCTTAAATAATAATATTAGTACACGATAAAACTATATAACCATTTAATATATGTACGAGCAAATACGCCCTTATATATACACAAAAACACCTAAACTTATAAAAAATAATAATAGTAGTACAGGATAAAACTATATACCCATTAATATATATATATATATATATATACTAAAATCACAGAATAACACGTGATCTTATTAATAAGCAAACAACCGCAGGGAAAAGGAAAAAAAACACGAAATCCGAGCGCTTTCGTGATATATTCACATTTTCAGGGAAAAACAAGAAATAGGGAGATTTTACAAAATAAATGAGTTAAATACACACGCGAAAAATTCCCAATCGGCAACTCAATTTAAAAACCATAAAACACTCTCAAGATTTTTTTCAATAGATAACTTAATCTGAAGGCTGCTAAATTATTGAATATAAACGAACTATATAGATGAAATTAAACAATTAACATGTACAGAGAACAAAAATTATTATAACCGTTATTAGAAATAGTATTTAATTAAAGCAGGCATAGGCGTAGGGCCTATTGTTTTCTTGGCCGCATTCTTGCCCCTTAACGGTTTGCCTTGGTTAAATTATTTTAAGAACTGTTAACATTCTTATGTGTACATTTTAATTGTAATATTTCTCTCGTATATAATCTTTGTGTGCTAGGGGGTTTAATGGACTTTTGAACAGGCTGGCTATTGGGCGAGTTTCTTTCAGATTGTTTGTAGAAATTTGGAATATTCTGTAAGACGATGGCACCATTCCTTTTGTTTTCATCAAATTCTTGCCACTTAATTGCCTGCTTTAATTAAATATTAAATACTAAATATTAAATACATGTTAATTGTCTAATTTCATTTATATAATTCTTTTATATTAAATAATTTAGCAGCCTTCAGATTAAGTTATCTATTGAAAAAAATCTTGAGAGTGTTTTATGGTTTTTAAATTGAGTTGCCGATTGGGAATTTTTCGCTTGTGTATTTAACTCATTTACTTTGTAAAATCTGCCTATTTCTTGTTTTTCCCTGAAGATGTGAATATATCACGAAAGCGCTCGGACTTTGTGTTTCTTTTTCGTTTTACCTGTGGTTGTTTGCTTATATATATATATGAAAATTATTTCACGAAAGTAACACGTGAAAAATATTTATGATGAATAAAACCACGAAGGAAAGGAAACAGAGAATGGTGCTCAAGCGCTTTCGTCTAATGACATCTTCAGGAACACTGAAGTAAATAAAGAGTTCGGGACTATATATAGGTCACAAAAAAAAATATATATATATGTAATAAATCTAGAAATAAAAATTGTGGGAGGAGCATAAAAATTTGTAAGGAAAACTACCAATTTTAGAATTTTGCCCTTCTTGTCTAAATCCGTTCTGAACGAATTCAACACAAGATCAAGTGGATTGTTTACAACCAATTTTATAGATAATGCCTGAATGATATATAGGTCACAAAAAATAAAAAAAAATATATAAAAATAAATTGAAACAAAATTGTAAGAGGAGCATACAAATTTATGAGGGAAAACTACCAAAGTTTTAGCACTCTGCCCTTCTTGTCTAAATCCGTTCTGAATGAATTCAAAACAACAGGATCAAGTTGAAAAAGACCTTGGCTCATGTTAAAGTTATTTGTAAGTTGGATAATAGCAGACTCAAGAATATTTCTATTAACAATGTTGCTAGAGTGAAACAAAACTGAAGCATTATTCCAATCAATACAGTGGGATAACTCTGACAAATGGACAAAAAGGGCACTGGACGACTGTCCCGTTCTAACGAAATATTGATGCTGTTTTACACGCGTGTGCAAATCCTTTCCCGTCTGACCAATGTAAAAGGAATCACATTGTTTACAACCAATTTTATAGATAATGCCTGCATTATTTGTAGGGCTATTTTTTACTATGATATTTTTCACAATATTGTTAGTAGTATGGGCGCAAATGGATGAGTGCAAGAATGTTGCAATGAAATATTGATCACTGTAGCAAGATGTTGCAAAGGGGTTATGCAATGAAGGGAGAGGGGGAATGTTGCAAGAGCAACAAAGGGTTATGCAACTTGGAGGCGGAGTTATCCCCCAAGAGAAAGAGAGGAGAAGGAGAGGAAGAGAGGTGTTCGCCTGGCAGGAGCCAAGCGCATATTGAGACTTCATCTGAGCGCCCGCTGCCTTATGAGGTGTAAATCCGCGAGTTGGCTTAGAAGGCGTAAATGGCTTGTTCAGGTGTACAGGTTGAGTTGCCATATTGCGCTATTTATTTAATTACAGTGTATATTATTGACAGTTGGCTTAGAAATCCGCCAGTTGACTTAGGCGTAAATGGCTTGTTCAAGTGTACATTTTGAGTTGCCAGATAGCGCTATTTATTTAACTAAAGCATATATTCTTGACGGTTGGCTTAGAAATCCCTCAGTCGGTCTAGAAGGCGTAACCAGCCATTTGGTATAATTAAATAATATCGTTTACAACCAAAAGAATTAAATAAAACACCATTACATCATTCTGTTTATTTAGACGAATTATTGGAATCAGAAATATATAGAAAATATACAATCAAACGATGGAATATATATTTGATAAAAAAAATAAAATAAAAAATAATAATGTATAAGAAATATGAACGAAGAATATGTATATAATAAAAAAATAAAAATATAACCATCAGTATGACAGTACAGGAGAAATATATATACCCAATTATGTTGAATAATTAAATATATTGAAAATAAATACATACACTATCTTCTACTGCACAAAATAAAAAATAAAAAATAAGAAATACAAAACGATGGAGTATAACCATCAATATAGCAGTACAGGAGAAATATATTATATATTATATATATATATATATAATATATATATATATAATTATATATATATATATATATATATACACAAACAATTATGTTAAATAATTAAATATATTGAAAATTCATCAAAATACATTCACTTTGTTCTACTGCGCAAAACACTAAACTCACACGTAATCGAGTCTACACTCACATCATTATTTCTTTGCACTACGCAGTAAACGCGGCTTAATATTATTTCACCACTCAAGTTATAGGGAAACTGGGAAACCTATACTCTATATAAATGGCCTTCATATCGTTCAGTACTACTTTTGTGCCCACTTTACATCCGGTTGGCAAGTTATCTTTAAATACGTCTAGAATACAATCAAAAGCACGCACAAAGAGGTCATCGTCAGCCACAACGTCATTATTAAATACAAGTTTATAAACACTCCTTTCCAATCGAGGGTTTATTTTTACTAACCCGAGCTTTTCAATCATGAACTCTTCTTCACACTGCATAGTGGCAGTTGAAATAATCTTCGAAGTCGTTACGACAGCTGCTCATTATATAAAGAAATAGTTCTTCAGGGTGAACGGTGTAGGTGAGCTCAGCCCTGTACCGCTCAAGTGCTTTGTACCAAAGTTCATGATATTTCAAAGAATCTAAACCTTTTAAATAAGCATCCAGCTCTAGACCACTCTCGCCTTGTTCAGTCCTACACTCGGTCAACTCATCGAGCAGTGTATGCGTATTCAAGAACAATATCAAAATAAAGCATATTCGTAACACGCGCGTCTAAGATAGGCTTCAGCTTGCGGAATCCGACGATTTCAAACATTCTGTCGAGGATGAAACGGTTTCGCGTAGGGACAAGAGCGTTATTATCAGAAGCATTCTTCCACATCAGCCGTATATCAATGCATGGCGGATCGTTATTTATATATAAAGTACAAACAACGGCATATGAGGGGGTGTCACTAATTTTCTCTCTTCTTGTACCTACACCTGCAGGAATTTTATAACGATCCTCACTCCACTTCTCAACTACCACGAAGACTCTATTCATCTCCTCAACACTTAAATAAACATTACCTTTACCAGGGTTTGTCTTCAAGTCGTTTCAAGTACACAGTTAACGGCACCGGTTTTACGCCTGAACACACGCAATTACTTCGTCACGGACACATCGCATACGGCATTGAAAATGCTGTTCAAAGGAAGCTCCATCGTATTCTATTGTGAGGAGTGCACGTCCTGACGGTTGAAGCTCTGAGATGACTCTTATTATTATTATTATTATAGGTTTGTTTATGGTGCGTTCAACCACTTTGGATCATTTACACCTGCAAAGAAAGAACTTCTATCTACAAATGGAAGGAAAAAGTTAAACCATCTTCAGATCTGTGGCCGGCTCCAGATCACAGGAAAATGATGATGAGGCCTGTTAGTATTACTAACTAGTGAAGCATGAAGTCATAGTTAGGGATACTTTATGAAAAACTAGCTGAACATAAGAGGCTGATTGTTAGATTAGATGGAAGAATATAAATTGACTGACTTTAAGAAATCTAAAATGAGCTTAGAAGGCACAAGGCAAGATAAGACAGTAGAGAGGGTGAAATCAAGCTGTTCTGCAGTGCAAAATGAATGAATATCAGATCGAAGTGAAGAGAAAACTGAGCAATCAATAAAAATATTTTCCAGTGTGAGAGTCATATTACACTGGAGACAGGTAAGAATGGGACAGGCACTAAAATAATGCTCATGTGTCAGGAGACACACCCCTAGTCTGAGCCGGGATAGGACAGTCTAGTCTCTTCTGCTACCTATGTATATATGTTCTCAATCCTGAAGAAGGGGTTTAACATCGCAGAGAAAACTATTGCTGCCACTTGCTGCGCACACAAGAGACTGTCAAATTCCGAACCTCCTACAGGGAGAGTCGAAGACTGACCGCCTTTCCCGAGTGCACAGCAGACTTGGCTGCCAAGTCCACCACCTCATTGCCCAGTATTCAAACATGTCCAGGGACCCCAAAAAGAACAAAACTGTTATGTGGAATAGATCTTAACAGAACAATAATTATATTGACCTGAAAATAAGAAGTATTTCCTGACTTCATAGCATGTAGAAATGAGAGAGAATCGCAACAGACGAGAAACTTACGATGTGTAGAATTTACAGAAACAAAGTGAATTGCCTTGTAAAGGGCATACAGTTCAGCCGTAAATACTGAGCAATGAGGTGGCAACTTATAATCCATTAGGGTACCTTCAAAACTAAAGGCACAACCTACTCCAGTTAGGGACTTTGAACCCACTGTAAAAAGAACCTTGTAACCTAAATATAGATATGATGCTTTCAATGAAAGAAACTCACACTGAAAGTTATTAGCACACGTTGTAGATTTCAAAGCAGAAGACAATCTAAGGTCATAAATGATATCTACTGGAACCCAACTTGTAATTAGTGGTAGAGAACTTGTAGCAATATCCTCTAAAGAAAGGCTCATTTTAGTTAATCCATCTTGAAACCGGCCAAAGAATGGAAATGGGTGGGGTCGCAACCTGTAAAACTGGTAAATATGAAATCTACAAAGAAAGGCCGGATGGGATGCTGGTCATATGACAACACTTTGGCACCATAGTTGATACGCAGCTGCTGACGACGGAGGCTTAGAGGAAGGAGAAAGGCCTCTTCATTTAAGGTGTCAAACCTGGTGCATTTGAGGGCTCCAATAGCCAGGCGAATAGCCCTATACTGAATTCTGTCTAATTTTACAAGTAGTGATGGGGATGCTGTATCATAGAGGAATGAAGCATAATCTAATTTGGACCGGATGAGAGATTTGTAAAGCTGTAATAGAGTCTTCCTTTTAGAGCCCTATGTTCGATTGGACAAATACCGCATGATATTAAAGGCACACTCACAACGCTCCACAAGGGAAGCAATATGGGGATTCCAAGTGAAGGTTCTGTCAAATGTAATACCTAGAAATTTATGAGAGGAGGCAAAAGGAATCTGCCTAGTCAGCAAGACAAGAGGTTGAATGAGTTGAGGGACCATAGGAGTTTGAGCCATAGTCTGTGGAGCTGTATTTTTAGCTATGAGTGACTTAAACTCCAATAAGCACCTCCAAAGTAAGGTATCATCTACAGGAGGGACCACGGGATGAGCTATCCCAGTAAGTCTGCCTTTTGACCAAGGACGATCACTACTGGAATCAAGTTTTCCTTTTAACCCATCTGTACTATGAAGTGGTTCTATATCTGGTGACAAAGCAGAGTCTGAGGAGGGTTGGTTAAAATCAAAGAATGAACATTGTGTACCACAAGACTTGGTTTCTACGGGCTGGGAATTAGACAAAGAACCAGAAGCTGCTACTGGCAATCCAGAAGTCTGCATCTTACTTGAAGGTGAAGGAGACCCTCGACCCACTCCAACATAAAAGACAGACTGAGATGACCATGGACCCATCTTAGCAGCATATAACTTACGGGCTTCAGTAAATATAATATGATTATCCACCTTTACTTTGACAATCTCCTTCTCACGTATCCAATGTCTACAAACTCTTGAAGAGCCTAAATGTGATCCCTTACAATTTACACAGGTATATGAAGCCAAGTTCTTCTGACAGGATCGAGTACCATGAGACTCGGCACACTTACCACAAGAAATTTTATTAGTGCAATTACGCACACCATGTCCAAAACGTAGACAATGGAAACACTGTAAAGGGTTAGGATAATAAGGGTCAACATGGTACCGGAGATAGCCACAATGAATATACTCAGGACAAATACCGCATGATATTAAAGGCACACTCACAACGCTCCACAAGGGAAGCAATATGGGGATTCCAAGTGAAGGTTCTGTCAAATGTAATACCTAGAAATTTATGAGAGGAGGCAAAAGGAATCTGCCTAGTCAGCAAGACAAGAGGTTGAATGAGTTGAGGGGCCATAGGAGTTTGAGCCATAGTCTGTGGAGCTGTATTTTTAGCTATGAGTGACTTAAACTCCAATAAGCACCTCCAAAGCTAGTAAGAGTTTTATCACTACCCTTCTTTAGTCGTCGAATGCCAATTACACTCTCTAATTTCATTTCTAGTAATAGATCATCTGTGCTCATGTGAAACAATTCTGGAGCATAAATGATATCCTGAGTAGTACACAGATTTTTCGCAATTGAGACTTCTACTGGCACATTATTAAGAAGAGTAGTTGGGTTCAAAAGATCCCTAGTTTGAGCTGCATTGAAAGTATGGACTAGCAAGCTACCGGAACGGCAGTAGGTGACAGACCTTACAGGTCCACCATAAATACATTCAATTGATTTTTTATTTCCAAAAGGGTTTAGGCGGGTGAGGGTTGTACAGCCTTTACTCACCACATACAAGTAAGAGACATGATAAGGAGTTAAAGTAGGTAGAAAAATCTTGGTAGTAGGCAATGAGGAGTCACTCGTCGAACCCGAGGACGCATCTTCCTGACCAGGAGACACGAACCCCGGAGGAAAATCTCGAACAGCTTTCTCTGTCTGACTGATAACTTCACTCAAACCCATTTAAGTCCCCATCAAGTGCAGTCGAGCTGTTTAGGTCATGCTGATTTTTACGCTTCTTGCTGGCAGAAGTACAGTTTTTCAATTTATCACCCATGCCTAACCCGCGCAGAGAAAAGTCGGGCCTAGGCCAAAAGCCTAAGCCCAACCACTAACCTCACAGTAGTAAAACAGGCAAAGCCTGACAGTGAAGAGGCCCAACACACCACAAATAGTGCAAATGAGCAAAAGATAAAATAATAACCGAAAGCTAAACAGCAATAAATATACATGGCAAATGTAATAATATTAATACAAAAGCGCAAAAGTCAATTCGCTAGAGCACAGCCAACACGTCCGATCACCACGAAAGATCACCGACAAAACCCGAGATGACTATGAGCAGCCGGTGCGCGGTTTGGCTCGGAGACATGTGTAGGAAACGAGTCACACGAGTGAGTCAAACCAAGCGTTCATGTTTCGTGTACGGATTTGTTCCAACATGAAAGAGTCACATGAATACTTGTGCCCCATTATACTGGCCAATCGTTCAGAGAATTTTTCTATCTGCGACTCACGAAGTAATATCGGCTTTAATGTTTTATTACTCCTACTTCCCAGAATGCGCACCAGACATTTTCGTTCAGGGGGATTTTCATGAACTAAACACATTTTATTTACACTCCGGCGCACTATTTGAGAGAAACATGTGCCCATATTTATTCTTTTTGCCTATCAAACGATACTCGTCTCTAAATTCTAATAACAACTCACGCAGGCCTTTAGCCACAACCTCACTGGAAACCTCGTCATGATATATATTAATGTAGTGGTAAAAATATTTGAGTTTGTCCATTATGACAAGATTTACATTCTTAGCCGCAGGGTACGAGTACTTGGTATGATGCAGCATGACATAATACCGCTTGTCAACCACTCATCAACAAGACTCGCTGACCATATCCGTTGCTTCTCTTCTGCACGTGTTGTTTCTGTCACTTCACGGTATATGTAAGCTTTAATGCAGTTTAGTCCTACAACATATTCCATTACATCGTTTGTGCCACGAAATCTTGCTTTTCTCTCGCCAGAATAGCCGTAGAGTATTTGAACCTCTTGTACCTCAAGCTTCGCACGGTTCAATATAGCCTTAAGTCTCAGAGGAGGGAGGGCAAGGGAGTTCATCAGTATCTACCACATCTTCAGACTTTACCGAATACCACTTCATAAACTTCAAGCATGCAATATCAAAGGTAGCCGTCATTCTTTTTCGTCTACGGGAGATTTCTTCAAACACACGTCTGAGACCCAAGGCTTGCAGCAGTCAACTGAGCACGTAGGGGTAGAGATATGCCCAGGTAGTAGCAGGAATCACGTGACCTTTGCTCTATCATACAGGGGGCGGAGCTTAGGACGTTTCCTGTACACACACACACACACACACACTTAGGAGAAGCTGAAACGCTAATTGAAACACGATTTTTTAATAAACATATCGAATTATTCAAGGTGTATATATAATATATATTCAAATATGTATAATAAATAAAATAAACATATCGTTAACAAGTAAATAGGCACACATATATAACAATCAAGGGTTATGGTAGCCAAAGGGTACGGTATCATAGGTACCATTCACCTGGTAACGTTTCCTATAGGTGTTACGACACACTTTCGTACCCCTAATTTACTTCACACCCCAGCTTCTGTGCCCGAAAATTGTGGGTTCCTACAGCCAGTTGGGGCGGTTGGTCGCCCTCATCTTCCAAGCACACTAGCTCCTTCAACGAATCAAAGTTAACGATCCGTCGGTTCTCCTGGTCAAGCGTGATGCCTTTCGTCTTCACGATATATTTCATTTCTACCCCCACCCTCACCCGTACACCATACGTTTTTGGACCTGTTGAGAAAAAAGAGTCGGCGTATGCGATGTCACCATACTCATCATTGATTTCCTCAGTCAACTCTTCGAGGAATTCCCCAATAGTCGGCATGTATTCACCCTCCCTCCATGTGAATATCACACTATCTGTGTCTGCGTACAGAACCCTCCGCCCAAAGGAATGCAAAAGACTCCAAAGTTTGATGCGAGCGTATGCGGTTGTGAAGCTGGCTTCAGGTATGTTTGTAACACCCGATGTGTCTGTGGCCAATTCTGTAATGTTGTACTTTATTATGTACGTATTACCTACATTCACGATCTTCATGACCTCTTTTTTTCGGGAGCATTGGCATAATCCCACAACTCGTTATAACTTTGGGCTAGATGAACGTTCCCCTTGCCTGTATTCTGTGCAAATTTTCCCCAAAGGCTATTTAGACACAACTTTGCACTAAAGCGCTTGCCCGGGTTCTTTACAATTTGGGAACGATCAAGCTGTATCCCTTTCCGGTCACGGTAACGTTGAACACAAGCCTATTTTTCATCTTCGGTATCAACTCTTCGCGGATACCCTGATGCTTCTACCTTATCCTTCAAAAAAGTGTTTATATATGGCGTGAAAAGGTTGGGTAGCTTCTGGAACCTCCACACCTCATATATCTTCAATATTCTGTAGCCATGGCGAACGGCTAGGGACAGCTCAGGGCTTGTATATACGCCTCTGATCTTCCGCTGGTTGGTTGTGTGATTACAAGCCCTCATTGTTCTCCTCTGCGCACTTCACGCAGAGGGGAAACATGAACTTCTGGTCTATAACGACGGGTAAGATCGCCATCCATAAACCCCGAGAGGTGAAAACTCAACGAAAGAAAGACTGAAATATTGCTTGTTCAGATTTGTTGAGAACTCTTCGATGGTAGGTAGGGCTGGTCCCACCAGCTTTTCAGGTGATCCTACGAGGTACGGATTGTTCTTCATAACGTTGGGGTATAAAAAACAGAACTCGTATTAATGGAGTTTCACGCTCTCTGTACGCGGAAAGTATAGCTTGAAAGGATTTGTACGCTTTCCAAACAAGCTATCACCGCATTTGAGAGGATCCAACACCATTGAACGCTTGATGGTGTTTATTTCTTCACGGTACTGTCCATCTGTTTCCATCCGTGCATCATACTCATGCTCCCACAAGATCTTGTGAGTGAACTGGGTACCTATAAGCTGATCGCGGGTGCGGATCCATGCGAGACTGTCGGCAGGAGATCTACCGTAGATATCTCCTACGATACCACACTCAGGACGGGGGCATCCTTGCAACCAGCAACCGTTAAAGGAGTACACAGTCTTCTCACGAGTGGCACGGTTTTCGCATAGACCATCAACCCAAAAAACACGATCATTGACCTTAATGGGTACTTCACCCGTGTTGCGGGCATGTTTTATGTATACACAGGTTTGCTGCTGTAGGTGTATGACCCAATAAATAGCCTTGTGTTCATAACTGTGAGGGTTGTTTCTGTGAATGACGGCTAAGGTGTCTTTAGGCATGAAATTGTTCTTGAACACAGTAAAGCACAATGAGGCGATCGTGGTTGCGACTTGCAGCGGATCGCAGTTGAAATGGTCTCTGTACATCCTTCTAAAGGCCTGGAAACATACTCTAAGTACGCGCACATCATTCACGCAATAACGCTCTCATTCATCAGCTATACTATTGTAAAGATTATCTTCATTGTAGTATCGGTCAAAATCTTCACGCTCGTAGTTAAAGTAATGTATGGGGGAGGTAGTTCTACGTAATCTAAAGTGTCGCTAGTGAGGAAAGTGTAGCTTGGGTAGCTTGGCTAATTTACAACGTGTGAATAATAAAGTGTCTTTAAACTGTACATTACCTGTAATTTGCATATGTATAAGTTTGTTTCCTCTTTCCAAGGGATCGCCTGTAAATATCTCCGATGACTCATGCTCAAGCAGTTCCGTATAAAGGAACTGTGTGTAAAATTTTGCCCCTTTATGGGCAAGAATATACACTCATTTTTTCGAACTTGTCCGCTAACTTGACAATATAGGACAGAAAGAGTTTCATAGGGATGTCGTGTGCGATCGTTTTAAAAACGCTTGTTTGTTTGGCACATTTGTAACACTCATCACACTCGACTTCCATACATTCGTGGCAGATAGTCTGGCTTACAAGTAGATGTAGGATAACCTCTTTGGTTTCAGCATCCATATATGTTTCTATATCGTAGTACATAGTTATACAAGGTCTATTTTTAGGCTTAGCATCTTTCATATAACATACATGTTTTATATTATCTGCCTTATATTTCTCATGGCATGTAGGATAGTGAATTTCATCACATTTATGCTTGAATTTCCCCCACTTATCCATCATATGAAACATACCACATTCACAGATTCTCATTTTCCTGCACGTGCCAATTGACTTATGGAGCTGGAAACAGTTATTATTGAAAACTGTGCGTCTACACACATTACAGTCCCTCTTCTCAGCTTCAACTACACGACTTTCACATTTGGAGCTTTTACACTGTGCACATACCATGTGGTATTCCTTACAATGTTCCACTATATCTTCCGCAAACTCGATACACCCCTTACACAAATCATGATGTCTTCCATATTTTCGACTTTTATCTTAACTCGCGTAAAGGTCCCTTATTTTACGGATGGGGAGATACGTTGTTCCTTACAACCCTAAAATAAGTAGGGGTCTTGTACGATCTCTCACACAGCTTTTAAAAACATACACAGTCCTACGACGATCATCCATTCGAAATACAACTATACGAACATTCATTTCCTGCCCTACCGTTCTCAGCTCTTCAGGACCCAAATTACAATCAAACTCAAGCTTGCAATCTGAAGTCAGTTTACGGGGCACGCTGCAGAACAGTAGTCAACCAAATTTTTTGCGTCCGTGTATTTAGTACAGTAAACATACGAACCAAGACTAATGCTATAAAGCCGCAACCACGATCGTCGTGTATATGCCGTATGTAAATAGCCTGAGAATTGAAGTTAAGAGTATATGGTGTGGCACTATGACCCGCAACACGGAATACACGATTAATATCTATCTCTACAACTTTGAGAGGCCTGGATTATGCGGCCTAATATATAATCTATATCTACAACGGCCAAGCGTCTGAATGGTGTTACTACCCGAAAATCATCTACATCGCCGTCATCTGGCCCGAACCCGAAGGGCAGCCGCATTCTGACTTCACGGTCGTCGCAGTTCTGAAGGGCAAACTCCACAATACGTTCAACTACGCGTCGCAGACCGTGTTCAACACCATTGCTATACAGGGATTCAGGGTCAACTCTGACTCCGTACTGATTTCTATTCAGGTCCGGGGTCGTTCTACAGAACGAGAAGCTGCTGCTGTTGTGAAGGATGTGCCGGAATTGAACAGGAATAAGGGGACGTATTTTTATTTGAGGAAGGAGCTAGTGTGGGGGTTGTGTCGTAAGACATAGAGGGTTGGGGCTCTTTTACTGGGGGTCATGCCTCCGCTTTGAATTGTCGCTGGTGTGGGTTCGTCAGCGGGGATGGAGTTTGTGCCCACAACTACAATGTCATCGGGATTGTCTGTAATATCGATGATGGGGACCTGATGCTGTGCCTTGTCGTCATTCACGATTCTGTGGAAGAAGAGGAAAACAAGACTAGAATGTAAGGAACACCACTTAAATTTTTATTATATTTTGTAAATGATCCACTTAGGAGTGTGATGTGTTAGAGATGGAGTCTGTAGAAAAATTCAGGTTCACGAGCCTGTCCACGTATATTATATCTGCCCTACAGGATATGGTAAAACTGTGTTTATCCTTAAAATCATTAAAGATAAGGGAGAGATGTTCTCAAAATTTGTGCATAAAGTTATATGGTGGCTATTCGACGTACTAATCAGTATTCAACGAGTACCAAGATGATATTCTATTCCACATAGGTGTATATGACTTTAATTCGTTAAAAGGAGATGAACATACAGTCATTGTAATTGACGATCTCATGTTGGAAATGAATAAAACGTTTGCCGAGACATTTACAGTGTTCCCCCACCATCTTAACATAAGCGTATTCCCATCAACCAGAATCTATTTTTGAAAAATATACATGCGCGATGTGTCGTTCAATGCACAATATCTAGTCTTATTCGCACAACGTAGAGATGTGTCACAAATTGGGGTATTAGCCAATCAAATGTTCCCGAATCACCGTAAGTAGTTTTTGGAAGTTTATAAAGAAGTTACAAGTCAACGTTATGGATATTTGCTTTGTGACCTTCACCCGCGAAACACGTTTACGGTGCTTCTAAGAACGAGTATATTCCCAAACGAGCCTGAAACGGTTTATATTCCAGAATGACAAAGAGGCTAAAGAAATACCATGAATTAATAAAAATCTACCATCTACAGATGTTTCTTAAAAATATCGACGCGGACTTTTTAAAATGTATCTGTGAAATCTGTCTTAACGCTATAGAATATAATATACCAATGAAACCACCTCAGAAGGCTAGCCTTCGCCGTTAGAAGAACATAATACGTACACTCGCTCGTAAAAGTCAAACTGTAGGGAAGAAAAAATTAATTATTGTACAAAGAGGGGGGGGTCATTCCTCCACATCTTATTTTCAGTTTTTGGGCCTTTACTGACTAGATTAAGAAAATAAAAACCCACTCTAATAGACAGAGTTTATTTCCACGACAGTTTCGACGCCCACTGGCATCCTCCTCGGGTGGATACAGAAACACGAATGAACCAAAACAAGAGGGAAAAACAGTCCAGGGACCGACCGTTAAGAAATTCGCACCTAGGTTAGATCCCATTCTCCCGACACCGGAAGGGCATTTTCATTAAGTACATTCGCGCAAATTTAAAACTATCTTCCTGTTCTAAACATACAGATTCTATTATTTATTTTATTTTTTTTTACATAATTATTACATTTATTATTAAATTTATTACATTTAATATTGCATAATTATTTATTACAGAAATTATAAATTTATTACATTTAATATTGCATAATTATTTATTACAGAAATTATAAATTTATTATTACATTGGTTATTACATTGTTGTTTATTATACAGAACTTATAAACCGAAAAACGAATGAAAAAAGCCGATTAGGAAATAATCCAGAGACCATTGAGAAATTCGCACCTAAGTTAGATACCGTTCTCTCGACACCGGAAGGGCATTTTATTACAGGGTCCGGTTATAAGTACATTCCCACAAATTAAAACTATCTTCTTGTTCTATACATACAGATTCTAATATTTTGACATAATTACTGCATTTATTATTGCATTTACATTTTTTTTAACATTTATTATTATTACCTTTACCCTAATTATTAAATTTATAATATTACCTTTATTATTACATCTGTTGCATTTATATTTATTTCCACATTTATTACTTCCATTATTACATTTACTAAAAGCGAGTAAGGAAACAATCCAATCCAGAGACATTTAAGAAATTCACACTTAGGTTCGAACACGTTCCCACGATTCCGTAAGGGATTTTTTGACCAAGAATCTCATTAAAGGGTCTAACTTATAAGTACCTTCACACAAATTAAAATTATCTACTTTTTCTATACACACAGATTCTATTATTTTTCTTTTGACATAATTATTACATTTATAAAGTACCTTACTTGATTCCCAATCTATAGCATGATTATTTTGGCTGGCCTTCAAATATTCGTCTACCGTGAAAAGTAAATTGGTTAGGAATAACGTTGCAAAAGAGGAACAAGCCTGTGTCTACAGCATTCCCTGTAAAAGTTGTGATTTAGTATACGTGGGAGAAACTGGAAGAAATATTGAAACCCGTATTAAAGAACACAAATATGCCTTCAGAAGTTGTAATACTAATAATGCCATTTTTTATCACGCCAGCCAAAATAATCATGCTATAGATTGGGAATCAAGTAAGGTACTTTATAAATGTAATAATTATGTCAAAAGAAAAATAATAGAATCTGTGTGTATAGAAAAAGTAGATAATTTTAATTTGTGTGAAGGTACTTATAAGTTAGACCCTTTAATGAGATTCTTGGTCAAAAAATCCCTTACGGAGTCGTGGGAACGTGTTCGAACCTAAGTGTGAATTTCTTAAATGTCTCTGGATTGGATTGTTTCCTTACTCGCTTTTAGTAAATGTAATAATGGAAGTAATAAATGTGGAAATAAATATAAATGCAACAGATGTAATAATAAAGGTAATATTATAAATTTAATAATTAGGGTAAAGGTAATAATAATAAATGTTAAAAAAAATGTAAATGCAATAATAAATGCAGTAATTATGTCAAAATATTAGAATCTGTATGTATAGAACAAGAAGATAGTTTTAGTTTGTGGGAATGTACTTATAAGCGGACCCTGTAATAAAATGCCCTTCCTGTGTCGGGAGAACGGTATCTAACTTAGGTGCGAATTTCTCAATGGTCTCTGGATTATTTCCTAATCGGCTTTTTTCATTCGTTTTTCGGTTTATAAGTTCTGTATAATAAACAACAAAGTAATAACCAATGTAATAATAAATTTATAATTTCTGTAATAAATAATTATGCAATATTAAATGTAATAAATTTAATAATAAATGTAATAATTATGTACAAAAAAAAAATAAATAATAGAATCTGTATGTTTAGAACAGGAAGATAGTTTTAAATTTGCGCGAATGCACTTAATGAAAATGCCCTTCCGGTGTCGAGAGAATGGGATCTAACCTAGGTGCGAATTTCTTAACGGTCGGTCCCTGGACTGTTTTTCCCTCTTGTTTTGGTTCATTCGTGTTTCTGTATCCACCCGAGGAGGATGCCAGTGGGCGTCGAAACTGTCGTGGAAATAAACTCTGTCTATTAGAGTGGGTTTTTATTTTCATATTTTGACCTTCACGTAGTAAAAAGTGAAGTTTTTTGCATTGACTAGATTAATATAATGAAGAAAGTGGTAGTGATTCCACACGAGGTGTATGCTTCACTGCAAAGTTCAAAGAATCCAGACACGGTTCTAGAACCCCGTAAAAGCAGGCTTAAAAGAATGGAAATTGAATTGTTAGCCCTATTAAACAGTGAAAAGTTACCTGATGAGAAAAGAGTCTTATACCAAGAAGCTCGGCAGAAATTTCTTCACGAGTACGAAACTTATAAGAATCCGACAGAGATCCACGTGGTTATTTGGCACAGCGCGAACAACGATGAACATTGCGACATAGGACGTGGGTCCGACGTTAGAGCTGACCAACGAAAGAATATCGGGTCGGCCCCACAACATATCGGGCATGTATTAAAATGCAGCCTCCCACATAGTACATTGAGGAATAAAGGTTTAAGTTTTTATAATCTATTGAGTGAGGATCCCCATCATACAGTGGAGCGATACAGGTGAGATCATTATGGAAGGAACAAAGGTACAGGGCTCGAATTTCGTCGATATCGTCCATGATCTGGGGAGAAAGTGGGATAGATCCTCACCATCAGGTTGGAAGCATATTAAAGCAAGAGTACAACAAATAAATATCCCCAAAACATTGATAGGAAATCTGAACAGGTTAAAAGACTTGGAGCAAGCCTCGCATGTGCCACAACTGAGCACGCCATCACCCCAAGCAGTAGCACCTCTGAAGAGGAGAAAGAAGAGACCAAACAACAACGGATAGCCCTCTCCACGTGTTTCTAAAATACGTAAATGGCTAACTCTATTATGACATTTCTAGCCAAGCCTCCTACGGAGGCGTTGATAGACTGTACAGAGGTGTTTATAATGATGGAGTAGAGAAAAATGTTGAGTTGTTTTTGCTAGATCAGGATGCTTGTACAGTTCATAAGCCGGTCAGAAAAAGGTTTAGAACAGCCAAGACAACAGCGGCCTCGATTGTCTCTATTTGGCAAGCGGATTTAACAGACATGCAAAGATATTCAGTGTATAATTATAACTACCGCTCCATCCTATTCATAATAGATGTATTCTCTAGATATCTGTGGCTAATTCCTCTGAAAAATAAATCGCCTGAAACAGTTGCTAAAGTCAACAAAACGCTGATGTTGAAAGAAAACAGGATTCCAGGCTATTTTTGTACAAATATAGGGGAAGAATTTATAGGCCGAGCCTTTCAGAACATGATGACAGAGTTTAATATCAGCTTCTACCAGTGGCGGCTCGTGACTAAAAATTCTAGGGGTGCTGTCTCTAAGAATGGGTTGAAATAATTACTGAAATAAAAGGATGAGCATTGAGCAATGAATAAAAGTTTCAAAAGTTATTGAAAAAGTTATTCAGTGAGCTCATCCTTATATTGTTCTTGATTATTTCAGTTGTAAATAAAAAATTTAGAGGTGCTGCAGTTCCGCAGTGCCTACCGACGAGCCGCCACTGGCTTCTACACTTGAAATTCTATATACAGTATAAGGCCTCTTTAGCTGAAATAGTTTAACGTACCATAAAGGAACGTATGCATCGCTATTTTACACATAAAAACACTTACAAATATACATTTTGCAATCCTTGGCCTCATCCTACAACCGTTCACACCATCGTACGATTTGGACAATACATGACGAGGTTTCAGAAAGAGGTACGCACACAGACCGTGAGTTGAGAAGAGATATTCATAGAAATCAACCACACTCTGCACGTTTCAAAATCAATGATTATGTAAGACTGTCGCGTTCGGGTAATAATTCGCGAAGGGATTTGAGCAAGGTTGGACACATGAGATTTTTAAAGTTAGGGCTATGAGGTCTAAGGGCGAGATAATGCTGTATTACGTTGAAGATTTGAATGAGGAAGAAATCGCAGGAGGCTTTTACCGCGAAGAGTTGCAGAAAGTGACATTTAATTTTGGATAAAACGTGTTTAAAATTGAAAAAAAAATTTAGGCAGCAAAGGTTCAAGAAAGAGAAAAATGTACCTGGTGAAATGGCTAGGGTACCCAGAAAGCTTCAACACCTACATAAAAGCTGATGCAATAATGAAGCTTAAACAGTATGCAACGGCGCCTAACCATTTCTTCGTCACACTACTGTTGTCTTCTCTCTCTGTACATCCTAACAACACCCTAGCCAACTTTGTAACAGAACTCCATGGGCCCGTTGAATTGGATCGTAATTCATATGAGGTGGAGATATGTGAAATTCAGCTGGACACCCTCTTTTTAAGTATTAATTATAAAGAACCCGTTTTTACGGTTCTTAGAGACCTTGATTTGTGTGAAAAAGCCGGGGTAACTCGCGATGAAACCATGCGTACCGCTCGGAGTGGGGATGCACGGTATTACACTACAGTAGTAACACTAGGCCCGGGCCGTTATGGTGCGGCTAAGGATGTTGTGAGAGACTTAAATGTTAGTTTAAAAAGCTTAAATCTTCCGGCTGATTTAGTATAAAAAATCGTGAACAAAAAAACCCCTGCACACACTCTGACCCGAAAATCACAAGCTAACAGAAATATTAAAGACAAAGGGCTGTTCAAAATTATAACCGAAGGGCGATATGGATCAGCCCTGCAATGAGATACCTTTTACGAAGTACAACAGGATTTTTCCAGTCTAATGTATCATCTGAAATTGGAGAAATTGGGTGGTGGCTATCCACCCCAAGACATGTACTATATTTACAGCAATACCATGGAGCATTAGATTGTTGGGGATACTCAAGCGCGCCTGCTTCGTATCGCACACATTCCCAATCATAGAGGATAGAGCTTGATCATTACATATGACAAACCTCATTATGTTAATGTCGCGACTAATCTATTAACCAATATCTCAATATATATAAGAACAATTGAGGGGAAAAGTTTCCCATTCGGTGATGGGAGCTTAACGGTGAAGCTCCACTTTCGTGGCACTGAGTTATAATGGAACGAAAGCCTTTCACAGTCTATCGAGAGGTGAGATACCATTGTGGGACTGACCTTCAAGCCCACTCCCACGATGGTATGATTGAAAAAATACGTACGGCTGTCCCCTTGCTGAAGAGGTGTGTCAGATATCTCGGGTGGAAAGCGCTACAATCAGGTTTTAACACGGTAGAAGACATAATGGCGGGGGCTAGACCTAAAGAAGCTTTAAACAAACACTTAAAGCGTACACGGGACGAAATCATCAAAGATGCAAAGAGAAAATGCGTGGTGGTAGAAAGAAGAAGAAGAGGGATGTCCGGAAGAAGAAGAAGGGGTTACCAGCACGTGGCGTGAAACGTAAAAGGACATCAAAGAAGAAGTGCTCTAAGCGAGTGAAACCATGGTTAATAAATTTTTTAAATGATATAAGCTAAGAACATTACTCTCATGAATCATAGTTTGCTTACTACTTGTCGAGAGAGGTGGCTCTATTTCTGGCTCGTCTTGGCACGTTTCATCCATCCGTATAGTAGCTCTTTAAACATTAGGGAAGTCTGATTTCGTCCGTTATTAATGTCTGTTTGAAGGTTCGCAGACATTTTATATGAGTGACTTCCAAAGGATATTTTATATATTTCTTTGAGCTACCCGATGTTATAATGCTATATAATAAATGTCGGTGGATGAAAGAATAATATAGGGTAAGGAGTGCGTTTTGAAGGAGTCTTTTTAAGTTTAAATAATATGAAGAGAAATCTTAATATTTTGGTTTTGATATATTGTACAATTGCCCGCATATGTAATGTTCCTCGTCTCACAAACATGTGGAAACACCGCAGTGATAGTCAAGGACCCCAACTAGGGTGGAAGGTTGGGTGGAGGGGGGACAACCGAGTCCAGCAACATATAACACAGACATATATTGTATTAGTGATGTATCGGATGTCAGATTTCAGACATCCGCGGATGCGGATGTTCATGTATAAATTTGTCAGCTTGATAATATGATACTTTAAATTCATACTTAATTTATTGACTTTCGACTTTTGGTTAGGTATAAATATTAGATATTCGATAATATTAGATATTAGATAATATAATTTTGTAATTATAATTTTCTTACATACACTCTTCTCTTTTAGGACGAGTTTTCGCCATACAACTGTGTGTTACCAGAATGCGGGACGGGGACCCAACTCGTCTTGCATCCCACCAACCACTTTCTCCAACCACCACCTTTTGGAAAGTAGTGTGCTTATGACATTGTTATGTATTGCAGCATGAACAATTACTTATACAAATACACAACAGATAATGCCAGATACATTAAAGATCAAATGAAGGCTGCACAAGTTTCAGTATTTGAACTGCGGGATGCGGATTCGGATGTGACATACATCACTATACTGTATATCTAAAGGACAATTGAATGTGCAGTCACTGACATACAGATAATTATAATGTAATGTCTGTGTTCACAAAGATAAATAATTAATATGAGAGTGAACAGCGTTGAACTCTATGTAGTTTATTAGTCTTAAACAGTAACTAGTATGAAAAGTTAAAACATGCCTACATGAATAAGATGGCTACTTATCTTCTCATAGTTAAATTTCAGTTGAAGCCAATACAAGTACCGATGTGATTGATGTTGAAATCTTCTAGCTCATTTCAGTGTCGTTATTTTACTGAGGTTATTGCACAAACGAAAACAAATGATAAGAATATATAATATAACAATGGATACAAAAGGCTATAAACAACAGTAGTCAAGATGGCTCATACGAGAAAGTCTGTTTAAGAAGCTCTGATAAAAGATGTAAGAAAATTAAAAAAGGTATATGAAAATTTTAAAGCATAGCATAGGAGAGAGATTGGAAGGAAATAGAGAACTTTAAAGATAAAGCGAAAATTTAAGATTAAAGAGATCTGGTTCCGAATGAAATTCGACAACACTCTTATGCGGTATAAATGTTTCTAACGGGGATTTAAAAGAATGTAAGCAGCTGGCCTCTTTAAAAGGAGCCGATTGAATTACTTTGAAATATGTTAGTGACATTCCACCCGACAAATTAACTGTACGTCTGAATGACATACGTTTAGCTTTATCAGAATTAAGGTGCTTACCCACTAATATGAGAACAGTACCCTGAGTGCCCCTACATTTCTGCAGTCAAAATGTTTCAGACATCGAGATTATCAAAAGCTTTATTCATTTATATATATAAATAAATAAAGATTTTGATAATCTCGATGTCTAAAACATTTTGACTGCAGAAATGTAGGGGCACTCAGGGTGTATATATACACACACTAACTTTGCAAACATTAAATGGTTCATAGGTGATTTAATTATGTAAACAGTTTTTAAAACATGAACTATAGATAAAGTGAAAACCTAATGATGACGCAGTCCTAGATTAGTTTAAGCGTTGTATTTATAGCCTTGAGGTGTGCTTCGGCGTTAGCATTAACGCCGCTAATTTTAAAAACTGTTAGCGATAGCGTTAGCTGCGCTAGAATTTATTTGCATTAGCGTTAGCGGCGCTATATTTATCAGTTAGCGCGCACAGCTCTGGTCTCATTCATTAGCGAAGCTAAAATTTCGGACAATTTTAAAAAACACTTATTAGAATTTTACAAGGAAATAACACACACAACCTTTGGCCACATTGAAAGCTGTCTTCCAAGCTAAATGGAAGAAAGAAGAACACGAAGATTTAAATAATTTTATTACACAAACATATAAACTCGTAGGAGAACCCCTCCAAGCCGCAGAAAATTCATGCAACATTACATTCACTTCACAGCAAAGAAAACTAATAGTAGCAGCATCCATTTACCAAAACCAGAACTACCTGAAGGATAGAGAGACTCCCATACACTACATTCAGCAACAACAACAACAACCCAACAACCTCATAAATCTTGGCCGATGCAGGGAACACCAACTCAGAAACAAGCTCCACAAACCCAGAATGCACGCCCTCCTCCCCAGTGCTTTAATTGTGATAGTTTTGGGCACATGATGAGTCAATGCAATTATCCCCCTTATTGCCCCCACTGTCATGAACATGGTCATCGCCGTGGCGACCGACAAAAATTTGCTGACAAAGCCCGTGCAGGGTACAGGCCCCACTTCCAGAAGTCAAATCACCAACCCTCCCATAAACCCTCCAATTCTCAAACACCAGTTAATTCCCAGCTTCAACAGACCAACGAAATAGATCATGACCACAAGGTCAACCACACAATTACCCGATGTCCAGACCCCAATATAATCAGCAAGGTCGGATGGTCCGGTACGTAGAAGTACCGGTTAAATAACCAGTTTCCCCAGAGTACACTTCTCAAGAAGACCCTCCAGTGTATGGTGATCCAGTAGCATATGACTCAGGTCCTCCCATCGAAATCAGTTCAAGTTCTTTTTTAGATCCCACTTTGAAGGCAGCAGTTCAGCCTCCTCCCTCCTAAATAGCAGTAACAAACCCACACACACCCATAAGCTACCCATCAGGATTATCGGTGCGAACCTACTAGATTTAATAATAAATTGCAGCACAGATAACCGAGATGTAACCGCTCTCCTAGATACAGGAGTACATGCGACATTAATTAAGAAACAATGGGCAGATGAGTTACAAAAGAGTACAGATTATAAATATGAAATTAAGGCACCTTCCTGCCAAATCAGAGGAATTACAGGCACACCCATATCTACTGTACATATGGAGAAATCGAATTCTTCATATATTTCGAAGTTGGTAACGCGGTATATCCCGCAAAATGTTGTATTGTGGATGCAGAAGCCACCTTTCAAACAGATATCTTACTAGGTATGGATTTCTTCAAAGGGAATCAATGGGAAATTTAACCAGCCGGAAAATTAGCTAAGTGTAGAAATAGGACACACCCTCTCCATGAAAATAATAGAGAGGTGCTGCACGTTCAGCCTAATGCTAACAGAATCAGTTTAGTTCGGATTTCCGAAAGAATTAGGAAACCCACGCCAGTTTATAGCAGTTCAAGTCAGTCGGTTGCATCCAGAGAGACAACCGCCCCAGAAATCAGCCCCCAGAGTAATCAGTTCCAGTTCTTGAATCCAGCAGGATCCACAGCGTCAGTTTCCAGTCAGTCAGTTTCCAGTCAGTCAATTTCCAGTCAGCCAGTTTCCAGTCAGCCAGTTTCAGTTAACTCAGCAGTTGAGATTCGAAATCCAACTGAAACGATTTTTCAGCCAATAAGGCAAATTTTAATCACCGAACCAGAGTCAGATTCACAATTTTTCATATGCCCTACAGAGCATAAAACAGTAGCACCTTATGAGATTTGTTTCCTCGCGAGAGTAGTAAACGGTCAAGGAAAATTATTAGTCAGATCGCACTCTTATTGCAGAGAAAAGTAATTTCAAGAGAGATGTTCTTATTGCCCAAATTCTTAGTCATAGTCAGAATTCAGCTATCCCTGTTGTTTGTTTAAACAAAGAAAAAAGCCCTCTTGAATTAACTTCAAATCAGAGACTAGGAACTGTTTTCACAGTAGAAATAAATTCAGATTTCCCCACCAGTACTATAAATCATGTTTCCAGTTTCTTTGAGTTAAACCCTTCATCATTAAGAGAAGAATATAAGTCTGGAACACTCCCTTCAGGAGTCACCAGCCTTACAGGATCCCAAACTACTGGAATCACTTCTCGAATTCCTGATAAGATGTAATTGCCCTAAAAGGGAATATATATATATATATATATATATATATATATATATATCAGGAGAAACCTGATGCACCAGAAATGCATCTTCTGCACGCATTAATTCCTTGAACGTGACCGGAAGTGAGGTAGAGATATGCTTATGATGGATTACTGGGTCAACGAAACCAGATGCGCAGGGATCCGGAACGCTGGCGGAACTCTGTGTAAAAAGAGCCATGAATTTTTTTCCTCCTCAACTCATCTCGTCAGGAAATGTTTGTTTGTTTGTTTTTCTTTTTTTTAAGCCTATAAATATCTCTCATGAAAGACCATGAAACCTCATAAAGGAATGTGAGGAACCCAAGGAGGATCCCTCATAAAGGACGGTGAGGAACCTGAAGCGGAAATTCTCAAATTGATCCATTTCTGTCTCCCATTTTGCTGAGATACTACTCACCTGTAAGACTAAATTGTGTCTTAGTTAAAATATCGTATTTTATTAAGAATTTAGTAAGGTTAATGTATAGGGTGTCTCAGAAGTATTGGAGGGGTTTTATTTGGATATAACTTTTTTGTTTGGGGATCAAATAAAAAAATGTTTCTAACACTTGAAAATATATTTATTGCGATTTTAATTACAAATTTAATATCTGGTGAAAATCTTCATTTTCATTGCGTAAATCTAAAATCGCATTAGCGTACGATATCCGACTCTGATGATCTTGTGGTTTAATTTCTTGAGCAATTTGAATTTTATACGGGTAAAGATTGATATCCTCTCTTAAAATTCGATGTAAGGAACTTCTTGAAATGTTTAATTCCTGGCTGCGTCGTCGGACTGATGTGGATTTTCCTCAACGCTTTCACGAACCATCTCAACCCGAGTTGGACTTCGGCTTGTCCGAGGACGCCCAGTCCGTGGTTCGTCTCCCTGACCCTTTCCCATAAGAAATTTAGTGACGTACCGTCGAATAGATCGATCAGAAGGAGCAGAACGTGTGTTGAATTTTAATCGAAAAGCTCTTTGAGCGGCATGTTGGAAGAGTTGTTTGTCAAACAAAGTTCCACAATAGCCACTCTTTGTTGCACTGTCCAGGATTCCATTTTCATTAATCGCAGCAAGGGTACTTTAATAGAAAAATAAAAATAAATAAATTAATCAAAAAAGAAAAAAGTTATAGCCAAATAAAATCTCTCCAAGACTTCTGGGACACCCTGTATACGATATTTTCAAATATTTCACTTAATCTTGGCAATACGGAAATGAGGCGATAATTGGATGGAGTATTTAGGTTTCCTGACTTAAATATGGCTCATACTCTGGTTTCCTTTGGATGGTCAAGGAATACAGTATATCTTGTGTTACTGATTCATTCATTAGTTTACTGAGGGGGATTGCAATTTCATCGGATACTAATTTGTATATTTTAATGGGATCGTATTGATGTCAGAATCTTTATTTTTCAGATTTTTTATTGAAAAAGAAATATCGTTCGGTTGGATTGGATCACAGAAAATGAGTTTAGAGTGTTTTTGGTATGTATTGTCCGCAGAGAATGTTGGTATTTGGAATCGAGGCTGCAGCACTGGAACCGATATTTGCAAAGAAGTTGCTCAATAAATTGGCTATGTGTTTGGGATCAGTGTGAGAACTTCGCCTTTTGTGAGGGAGGACATGGGATTTGTCTTCACCTTTTGTGTATTAATTAAATCCTATAGAGTGTTCCATAAAAAAACATTCCATGGAAATATTTTTGAACAATACTGATTTGTTCTCTTTTTTTTTGTACGCTTGTTCAGTAATATTATCAGTTTTCTTTAGTTTAAAGACAGTATGTTTGCGTTTAATACTCAATGAGTGCTGAGTTGATTCATTGTTTGTTGTATTTAGTTTTGGATATAACTTTTGACTTAAGAGAAAAGTTTGTGTTGAATATATCCATTAGTGTGCTTGAGAATGCTTGAAATTTTGTTCCAATGTCGTAGTTATTTTCAGTTATTCCAGTCCAGTTTAAAGATGTTATTTCGCTAAGGAATTTTAGTTTATTATTATAGCTGTAAGATCTATAGTAAACTTTCATATTTTTCTCTGCGGAGAAATGGGTGATTAGCAGGCAAGTGCTCTGTGATATTTACTATAATTATACCTACCTGAGATGTGATCAAGCGGGGACTGTACCCATGCAGATCTGATTTAACAGAGTCGAATTTCTAATGTCATTGTGAAGTCTAGTTGGCTTTCTAATAGCTAATTTAAAACCACTTGCAGTCATAATGTTGTGAAGGAAGCTTGCATTATTATTTGACTCTTCTTTTGCAGGATTAATATTTAAATCTCATGAGGTAACACGATTGTTACCGACTGGAGGTTAGAATTCTATTGACATTTATATTAAAAGGTTGTACGTTAGCGGCTGGTGGTCTGAAGATGCATAAAATTAAATATTGGATGTTATGAACATACATTTCAATTGCACGTGTTTCTGAAGTATTTTTTATCCTTGTCATACATATGTAGTTCAGTAATTTTTCCTCAAATATTTTACTGCTCAGTTCTGGATTCATTTTGGTTGCACTAGCCCGAACTCTTTCTAATTTATCAGTGTCTTTTCTCAAGTATAAGATGTCTAACTTAGAGATGAACCCAGGGTTGGCTTACCATATATCAATAGGCCTCGGTCTAAGGTTAGCTCAGGGTTCAGGCTTGCAGGCTGGTTCTTAAGCTTAAAAAACTTTACTAGCCAAGGTCTAGCCGAATAAATAATATTAATAAATGCATGAAAGACACTTGGAAGATCTTAGCCTACATGGAATAAATGAATAAATGCACAGATATTGTAACTGTTTCCTCCTCTTTTCGAGAGAGCCTATAAATACAAACATTAAATAAAGTGCGTCACAATTTCAAAATATTTTTAACCACATTGCGCATGCGTCTAGGCGCAAAGAATAGAAAACTAACTTAGTATACAAATGAAATGTTCAATTTTTACAAATAGCTACTGTATTATTCACTCAGAAAGCTAAATTCATTACGAGATGTCGAGCAGACATTTCATATATCTAACCAAACGTCTAGTACGATTTAGAAAGTACCCTGGGATGTTAAAAAAGAAATTATTATTATTATTATTTAAGCAGGTTTTAGTTCATATAATGCACGTGAATTTATGTTGGAATAATTTTAGGTCAGCTCTCAATTTGTCAAGTGGTTTGGGAGACTGCGAATGTTTAAGTTTAGGAGAGACAGGTTGCCATTGTTGTATTTCTTGTTTAAAAGTTGTCTAATAAGACATGGTCATTGTTTACATTTTCAAGTTCAGTAGTTTCATTTACAGTGTTGAGACCAGAGTAGGAAAGATTACTAATTTTTAAAAAATCTCTGATTACGATTACGGTTACGATTACAGCGGATCGTTGTTGTAACGATTACAATTACTTATTTGTTTATGTGTTGTGATAGTGAATAAAGATGATCGTAGAGTGAACTGTAGCGAAAATTCAATGTAGATCGTGAAAAAACTTTTCTTTTGCTTTACGGAATGCCTTGATTCGTTTATTGATTTGACTTCACATATCACATCTTTGAGAACAATTCATCTTTGCATTTGATCATTAACAATGCACGGAAGGTGTTAACGCCCAAGCCCGCCGCCCTGTCCCGGTAGAAGTCCCCCACGATGGAGAAAACACGTTCAGAAGGAGTCGAGGTTGCTGTGATTCCAAGATACTGGAGCGCTAAGTCTCTCAGGGGGCAGTTCTTGTAACGAAGCCAGTATTCCAGACGGCTAGAAGAATGCGGCGATAGTTCCTTCCTTACGTAATTGTCACCGTCATCTTCAAGGGCATTTTGTTGGGTCAGCTTTGACATGAAAAAAATATAAAAATATCCATGTAATCGATTTTTCCTTCGGTTGACCTCCACGATTACGATTACTGAAATAATATGTAATCATTTACACAGATTCTGATTGAGAGTACTTAAAGTGTGGATCATGATGTAGAGATTAGAGTAATACGGTAATATACTGTGTATATATATATATATATATATATATATATATATACAGGGTGTCCCGTAAGTCTGGACCCATAGGGAAAAATAATAAAATTACAAAATAGTCCAAAAAAATTTTTATAATATATTTTTTTATTATTTTTATTATTATTTTTATTATTTTTTTATTATGATCTTACTCCGCTGGAGTTTTATTTGTGGGGCCACTTGAAAGCCAAAGTGTACGAGGTCAAACTTCAGAACATTTTCCACCTTAAAGCACGCGTTGTGGAGGCGTGTCAAGAAATTTCTGCGACTGTGATTCAGAAAGTGCTGTCGCAGTGGAGATTGCGTCTTCAACTATGTGTGCGACACAACGGCGGACACTTTGAACAGATTATGTAATAAATTTTTGGACTATTTTGTAATTTTATTATTTTTCCCTATGGGTCCAGACTTACGGGACACCCTGTATATATGAAAAATTATTTCACGAAAGTGACACGTGAAAAGTATTTATGATGAATAAAACCACGAAGGAAAAAAGAAACACAAACGGGTGCTCAAGCGCTTTCGTCTAATGACATCCTCAGGAACACCTGAGGATGTCATTAGACGAAAGCGCTTGAGCACCCGTTTGTGTTTCTTTTTTCCTTCGTGGTTTTATTCATCATATATATATATATATGGCATATCCATAGGGAAAGAGAAAATTATTCAAAGGCCTTTCGTATATTCAGCACTACACCTCCAAAGGCCTTGGAATAATTTTTTCTTTTTCACTGTGAGTTTGCATCGCTCATTCATTTTATGTGTTTAAGTGTGAAATTCATCCCATATATATATATATATATATATATATATATAAGCAAACAACCACAAGGAAAAGGAAACACAAAGTCCGAGCGCTTTCGTGATATATTCACATTATCAAGGAGGAACAGAAATGTGATAATGTGAATATATCACGAAAGCGCTCGGACTTTGTGTTTCCTTTTCCTTGTGGTTGTTTGCTTATTAATAAGGTCACGTGTTATTTTGTGATTCTAGTGCATATATATTATATATATATATATATATATATATATATATATAAGAGCTGATTTCTAAAAGGCGCTAAGCCCATAAAACCAGTTTCTAAGATATTGGCACATTTTGTATTTTTTTAATGCAATCTGTCTTTAAAATAGTTTTTTTCATATTAATGTTGGGAGTGAATGCCATTAAGCAAAAAAAAGATGTCTGAATAAAATCTAGTATACAGGATTAATTTGTAAACACGTTTTTTGTTTGTAAATGGTGGTGCACTTAGCACATTTTGGAACACAATCAAAGACATGTTGTCCAAAAGCATTTTGGATTACACCGAAACAAACACAAAAAAACAGCCGTACAAAACCAGTATTATTCATTTCAATATCTCCACTAGTTCAATCAGTTCAATCAATCATATCAAATTATATCAAGCCAAAATGTCATCCTGACGATGAGCCACACACCACTTTTGAGCCGATACCATGCCATGCATGTGCTGGACTCAGCATACATAGTGTTCACCACACATCATCATTTATCTCTCACTGTAGATGCAGGTACATATAATTATACTAACATTGTAGTTTATAGAGGGCACTGTTGATGAATTTGTGCATTTAGACCCTTTTGGAAAGAAAGTGAATTTGACTTTGCACATTTTGGAAACAGTCATATTATTATGTCCGTTATGAAAGGGATATAATACCTTTTGAAACTAATCGATAACATACTGTACCTTGGTGCATATAGGCATGAACTGTTTTTTAGTGGTATAAACTCAACTTTGACCAAAAGTGGACTTAGCACCTTTTTGGAAATCAACTTTTCATATATTGTTTGTGTGTTACTTTTGTGAAATAATTTTCATATATATATGTGTGTGTGTGTGTGTGTTACACAAAAACCATGCATAGAACAAGGAACTCTTCTGGGAAAATTAAATCGACTATAGTCCGAAAAAGTAAAGGTAAATAACAATTACTGTAGTTTTTCTTTTTCAGGATGGAAAACCATTCTGAGTTGTAACATACAGTATATATATATATATATATACACACACACACACACACACACGAGGGTACTTCAATAAGTATCCGCACTTTTTATTTTAGTGATAATATAGTATATGAAAATGAAAATGAAAAGGTTTATTGGCAGACTGTAGTCCATATGACAAATATTATTAATACAATGACAGTTCATATACTAAGGATAGAAACATACACAATTGATTAGGAATAATACTGTAATGTCGAAGTTAAGTGGAGCTACAGACAGACGTTTTCGTACCAAGAATTCCATAGCTTAGAGGATAAATGGCAGGACTCATGGATAGCTTGGATAATCGGGTTGGTTGATTTTTTAATCCTTTTCATTAGACTGTATTGAGCACGTCTTGTTACCTCCGGGAAGCTCGGGACATTGCGGGTAGCAAACATTTGCGAAGCTGAGCATCTCGGGGGTAATTTATGTAAGAGTCTAAAAGACTTGTTGTACAGCAAATTCAGAGTTCTGCCAGAACCTTTTTTATAATTCACACAGAGTTGCTGTCCGTATATATTACTGCAGAAAGTACAAAAGAGAGTGTCTTTAGCCTCACTTGTACAGAATCGAAAGTGCCTTATGGTCATATTCGCTTTAGCACACAGGCTTCGAGATTGTTTTCTTATATCCGAGTCATCACCCAAGGAGCTGGTAATAGTTTGACCCAAATACTTAAACTCTTGTACTTCCTCAATTACTTCACCATTCATTTTAAACCTTATATCAGCTGGCCGATTACAGCTTTTAGGATGAAATTGCATAACCTTAGTTTTTGTAACATTAAAAAGAATATCATGTTTCTGCGAATACACTTCGCAGACTTTTAGTAGCTGATCCAGACCTTTAACAGAGGGACTTATTAACACCATATCATCGACATAAACTAAGTTATTTATCCTTGTATTATCTATACAACATCCTACTGTTGCCTCATTAAGAGAAGCAATTAATCCGTCAATATACACATTAAACAGCATAGGGGAGAGCAAGGATCCTTCTCTCACCCCGCAAGAGGAGCCAAAACACTCGGATAGTACATTGCCCCACCTAACGGTGAAAGATTGGTGGGAATACCAAAATTTCAATACGTTTAATATGTACATGGGAACTTTCCTGTCTTCTAGTTTTTCAAATAAAATATTGTGGTTCACCCTATCATATGCCTTACTTATATCTAGGAAACAGCTATAAATAGTTGAATTACTGTCAATGTATTTAGATGTTGTTTCTTTAAGTACATAGATACACAGGTCATTTGAGTGTGACCTTTTAATCAGAGTAACAAGAGTTTTTCTAGTAGTTTCGAGAAGCAGGAAGCGACAGCAACAGGCCTGTAATTATTGCTGGACAGAATGTCTCCGAACTTATTTTTGACCAGGGGCAAGATATATACCCTCATGAACTCTGCAGGGATATAGCTATGAGCAAGCATGGCTGATAGGAACAATGATATATGCAGACATACTACGTCACTGGCATATTTTAAGTGCTCATTCGATAAGTCATCTACCCGTGACGCAGAACCAGTCTTTAACTCTTTAATTAACCTCTTTACTTCAGAAACTGATATCAAAGTATTTTCCCTTGTCCCTCCCACAGCCGTTTGGCTGCAATCTATCTTAAGATTATCCCTACTCACACTGTTAAGAATGTTAGAGTAGGTTTTTCCACAGCTCTGCAATTTCATCCTCCCCCGACACACCATCGATTGTCGGAGGGAAGACATTTTTGACACCCGTTTGATTCTTAACAAATTTCCAAAATTTGTTATTATTGGTATTTATGCGAGCTTCACAGGCTTTTGATGTTCGAATAGACTCTTCTTCCTGTTTACATCGCCTTATGCCGCCTTATACTGACCCCTACTTCTAAACATATTCATGTATACAGGTCCTAATCTTGGTCTACCATGAAAGCACCACAAATCATAGACGTCTTTCGATTCCCTCTTCAGGGAGGCAATAACATCATTCCATCCAGGAATAATCTTAGTATGATAGTTGTAAGATTTAATCAGGGGGCTTCCTGCTTCTCTTAACAGGGATATTATCTTACTATAATACCTATCTATGAGTTTACAGTGAGAATCTAAATTATTAAAAGGGTGACTTGTTCTGGCTCTGTATTCTATTCTCTGTTGCATGTTAACATTAGACCAATCGACGCGATTATTCTTACCTATTAAGTTCTTGTTGAGTCGTTTATGGTCTATGATCAGAAAGAAGGAAATCATGCAGAATATGAACTCTAACAATTCGATCCTTTAGATTATTACTAGCGAGACGATGATCAATCCACCTGGTGGTACCACTCATATCACTAACATATCGTAATAACGAGCCAAACTGAGATCTGTACGCTTATTTAGGCTAGCAACAGTATAGGCTTATTTAGGCTAAACGTAGCTGTCACATTAAGGTAGGTTGATTTTGGAACTATGATCTTGGACTAGTCTAGATAAAAAGGTATTAATGTATAAAAAACGTTGCACCAACTCATATTTGTGAAAATGATTGTATTTTTTGAGGATTGTTAATTATTTTTAAGTTGTAAAATTGCCGAATTTTGCGCGTAAAATCGCGCTCGCGGCATTCGCGCAATGTAAACAAACAAAATATCGGACCTTATTTCATCAAAATAATCAATTAAAATTCGGCTTTTTTAACAAAACGATGCTTGAAACTTATTGTAAATGCATTATAGATGCTTATTAATGTATTATTTTGTATTTTTTAATGATATTTACCTATAAAATGTGTATTAAATTAAGTTATTTTATGATGCGTTCATTTAATTGTGTTTATTTTCAGATATTTCATAAAAAATGGGTAAAAAACGGAAGTCTGCAGTGTTAACTCGAAGTGATAGTGCCAAAAAATTCAGTGGCCAGCCTTCCCCTTTGGATAAAACAGAGCCTCCTACCCTCCGCCAAGTTATTCAGTGCAGTTATTTCCTCCAAAACAGCCACCCGGACTTGAAAGACTATGATATTGCTAAAATGATAGCAAAGGATGTGATTGAGATCTGGTAGGCAGTGAACCCGCGGCTGCCCCTGTATGAGGAATATTATGTAGTGAAATTGGTGGATAAAGTGTGCTTCAATAAAGCAAAAGAGATAAACAGGAAATCTCTTTCTACAGTCCAGGAGCAGAATCTGGAGGAAAAGCTGGATAAACTTTTTGACATTTCTGCGTGCACCTGTAAGCAGAAATTCAGTGGCCAGCCTTCCCCTTTGGATAAAACAGAGCCTCCTACCCTCCGCCAAGTTATTCAGTTCAATTATTTCCTCCAAAACAGCCACCCGGACTTGAAAGACTATGATATTGCTAAAATGATAGCAAAGGATGTGATTGAGATCTGGCAGGCAGTGAACCCGCGGCTGCCCCTGTATGAGGAATATTATGTAGTAAAATTGGTGGATAAAGTGTGCTTCAAGAAAGCAAAAGAGATAAACAGGAAATCTCTTTCTACACTCCAGGAGCAGAATCTGGAGGAAAAGCTGGATAAACTTTTTGACATTTCTGCTTGCACCTGTAAGCTACCTGTTCGTCCCTGTGATGACATCATGACAATGCTGTGAAGTGCAAGAAAGAAAATTGTCAAACACAGCACATAATCTGCACTTGTCCTCCCAGTAAGAAGGTAATGCTATTATTTTTTAAACTTTTAACTGGCCTAACTTAGTGCGATTAGGTGCCTTTTAAATGGAAGGAAATTCAATGCTTGTAATTGAAAAATATCCGCATTTTCCTCCTGTAATCTTCCTTCCCCCCCCCTGGTAATAGAAATTAATAATCAATTTTTTTTCAGGATTTTATCTCTTATTTTAGATCCACTATTTAATATACTTTAATATTTCAGGTTCCAGCAGAGGAGAGGGAATACTTGAGAGATCAGAGGGCTAAAATAGGACCCAAGGGCTCTTTTCAGCTGGGATCTGTGGATAAAGCTGCTGTGAAGAGAGACCAGAGGGCTGCAGCTGAAGCAGAAAGATTACAGAGCCAGATTTAACAGCAGCAGGAAGTGGATTTGGCCACTTTTGCCTCCACACCTTCACAAGATATTTCTTTTGAATCCAGCTCAGGAGAATCAGGAGAGGTAATATATATTTTTTCTATCTTATCCCATTTTTACCCAAATTTATCCCTACTTTTTGTCCCTATTTCCCCCCCTTTTCCCCCCCTTTTCGCTTTAGTAATTTATTCTTTTTTTCGCCCATTTTCGCCAACTTTTTACCTGAATTTTTACCCATTTTTTCCCCCTATTTCCCACTTTTTTCCCCCATTTTCGTTTAAGTAATTTATTCTTATTTCCGCCCATTTTCGTCGATTTTTACCCATATTTTTCCCTACTTTTTCCCCTATTTTCCCCCATTTTCGCTTTAGTAATTTATTTTTTATTTTCATTTCAGTCATCTGGTGGTGAGGCTGAAGAGTTCAAGCCAAGGAGGCACCCAAGTGGAGGTTACAGCTTTTTGAAAACCCCCAGATATGCCATGGAACTGATCAGGGGTGATGTTTCTTCCAATCTTGGGGCAAGTCTTGCTAATGCCTTCCTCCTGGACTTACAAGCTATGGACCTGCTTAGGCCTGGCCTTGATGTGAAACAGATAATAGTTGATAAATCGAAAATGGACAGGGAAAAAGCTAGAATGAAAGTGAAAAGTGATGAAAAGCACAATGAGGGTTTGGAAAAGTTAGTCTGTATTGGGGTTGATGGGAAAGTTGACAAGGACACTTTGCTGTACAGAGAAGTTAAGGATGAAAATGGGGAGACTAAGCTGAAGAAAGGAAAGGGGCAAGAGCACCATTTGACTTTCACAAAGGGGCCGGGAACTGAAAGTGGAACATATCTTACTCACAGAGTCATCCCAATTAAAGGTGCGACTGGAGTTCTTCTTGGTGAAGAAGTTGCTAGTGTCTTGGAGGAGTTTAACAGTGTTCATACCCTGAAAGCTGTCCTCCTTAACAACACAAATACAAACAATGGCTGGGAGGGAGGCCTTGTAACAGCTCTGGAAAATAAAATTGAGCGGAAATTGCACACCATTGGCTGTTCACTCCATCAGAATGGCATTCCTTTCGGAGCTGTTTTCAAGCATCTTGATGGCAGTACCAAAAGTCCCACTGCTTTCACTGGTCCGCTGGGAAAACTGTGAAATTGACTACCAAGATCTGCCACAAGTGGAATTCACCAAACTCAGTGGCCCCCTGGATGACATGGAATTTGCTGGGGAGACACTGAATGATCTTAGTAGCGACCAGAGGCTTCTTTTGGAGTATGTGCTTGGAATTTCCAGGGGCAAAGTCAACCCAAGATTTGCTGCCTGGAAAATTGGACCATTAAACCATGCAAGATGGTTGACTTTGGCAATTAGATTGATGTGTCTGTGGACCAGAGGTGCTTACCCTCCAGAACTACAGGATAAGCTTTACCAGGCCATCAAGTTCATTGTGGAAGTGTATGCTCTCATGAAAATTCTGTCCATCAGGTAACCATTTATTAATTTTAAAAAATGTGAAAAAAAAATTTGATTATGGGGATTTATAGAACTCGGTTTTTTTTTTAAAATTTAAGTTTAATTTAAATCAGCAATTCTGAGACTAATAGGGATTAAAGGATCTTTTCCGTTTGACACACATGGTTCGATTTTATTTTAAATTTCTACACAGACGTAGTTTTGCATGCCGATTACGAAAATCAGAACCATTTTTTGGAGAAATTAATAATAAAAAAGTTACAACCCTTTAAAGTAGTTTATTAGACCCACCCTTCGTGCGGGTCGCTGGTAGCAAAAATTAACCAAACTATCACGACTTAACCTAACCAATCGTCAAGGGCGTACAATTAACCTAAAAAATAAATAAAAAACAATAAATTTTTATTTATTTATTTATTAATACTATAAACACCCAGGAATGTCTGTCAGTCAGTCCGTCACGCTCAGTTTGTCAGTCGGTCACGCTGAGGAACGTTTATCGGTCACGCTCGGGAACGTTTAGGTTAAGTCGTGATATTGTTTTTTATTTACTTTTTTAGGTTAATTGTACGCCCTTGACGATTGGTTAGGTTAAGTCGTGATAGTTTGGTTAATTTTTGCTACCCGCGACCCGCACGAAGGGCGGGTCTTAGGCTAGTTGTAACTTTTTTATTATTAATTTTTCCAAAAAATGGTTCTGATTTTCGTAATCGGCATGCAAAACTACGTCTGTGTAGAAATTTAAAATAAAATTGAACCATGTGTGTCAAACGGAAAAGATCCGGATTAAATCTTAAACTGGAATAAAAAATAAATTAATTATTATTCTTTCAGAAGTGGGGAGCCAGCCAAGAAGAGGCTGAAGAAGATCACAGCCATCAACATTGAAGCCACCCACTGGTCAGAACTAATCAACCTTTCTCAAAGTGGCATCTGTGAACCTGCTCTCACAGAAGACTTTTCTGACCAGGAGCTTCAAGAAGCATTGCTGAATGGCACCAAGCTGGAGCTGCCTGATCTGCCTTCACATTCTCAGAGTGCTGAAAGGGCCGTGAAGCTGACATCTGAAGCTTCCCATACTGTTTATGGACTCGAATCAAGGCACAAACACATTCTGGCCAAAGTCCTAAGCCGCCAGATGAGGCCTTCCTTTGTTTCTAAGGGCTCTTACAGTGAAAATTATGATGATCTTGGGATCTAAATGTGTCTATTTGACTCTGTACATGTTTTTTTACTTTTTTTCAATAAAATTGTAACTTTTTTCAGGATTTTTTTATGAAAATAGCATGATTTTTTCGGCCGAAAATTGCGAAAATGCGATATTTTTCGGTACGATTTTTTGACGATTTTTGAAACGGTTTCCTCAAAAAACAGTTAAAGCTAGGGATCTGAAATATTTTGTCAGTTATTATCATATTAAGCCCTAACTATCTCGACTAGTCCAAAGTCGATATCTAAAAAAATGCGGAAAATCAACCTACTTTACTCTCACATATCGTACGAGTAGTGAGCATGGTTGCGCCGCTTTCAATTTGTACTCTGCAAGAACAGAGATCCGTGGTTCGTTTTTTGTGGGCAGAAGGTGTGAAAGGAGCTGAAATTCACACGCGTTTATGCGCTCAGTATGGGAATAATGCGTTTCCACGGCGAAGTGTGTACGAGTGGATTCAAATGTTCAAGGAAGGTCGGACATGTGTGACAGATGCTCAGCGCTCAGGACGACCAACACCAACCAGTGGTGACAAGCAGGAAGAAGCAAGAGCCATGATTTTCAATGACAAAAGGTTAACAATAAAAGAAATTGCATCTTCATTAGACATCAGTCAAGGGTCAGCCTATTCGATAGTTCATGACATTCTTGGCTTTCACAAGGTTTGTGCAAAATGGGTGCCCAAACAGTTAACAGAAGAGCACAAGCGTAATCGTATGGACGTCTGCTCTCGTCTTTTGGGACGGTATCATAATGAAGGTCAAAACGTTTTGGAGCGCATTATCACTGGAGATGAAACCTGGATCCATCACTATGAACCAGAAAGCAAACGACAGAGCATGCAATGGAAGCATTCAACATCTCTCGTTGCAAGGAAGTTCAAAGCGCAGCCGTCAGCAGGTTAAGTTATGCTAACACTGTTTTGGGATACACGAGGCCCTATCCTTGAACATTATCTAGAGCGTAGAACTACCGTAACAAGTGCATCGTATTCTGACATGTTTCGGAATGAGTTACAGCAAGCAATTCGCACAAAACGGAGAGGGAGATTGTCGGAAGGTGTTATTCTGTTACACGACAATGCGCGCCCTCATACCGCTGCACAGACTAGAAAATGCCTTCAAGAACTTAAATTTGAAGTTCTCAACCATCCAGCCTACAGTCCAGACCTGGCACCTTCGGATTTTTACCTATTTGGACCACTAAAAGACGCTTTGAGAGGTCAGCCATTCCAAGGCGATGATGACCTGAAAGAGGCGGTGCATGACTGGCTATGCACACAGCCAAAAACATTCTTTTGTGATGGCATTAGGAAGCTTGTAGATCGCTGGACTAATTGTATTGAGAAACAGGGAGACTATGTTGAGAAGTGATGTGTTTATAATCTATCAGATGTGAAAATAAAATTGTGAAAATAAAAAGTGCAGATACTTATTGAATTACTCTCGTGTATATATATATATATATATATATGCAAAAATATTGTTTTTTGTTGTAAAGGAAGGACGTACGTAAGGACGTAATATTATACATGTACCCAAAATGAGAGTGTAGAATTGAAAAGTTACAAAATTATAGACTTATAAAAACTTAAAATAAAAAATTATAAAATTTGGAGGTGTATGAAAATTGAAAAATTATAAGATTATAAAGAGATGAAGACAGCATAAATTTATGTTTTATTTTTAATTATTATTATATACTTGCATAAGAGAATGATAAGTTTACCTTTGAACACGGTTACTGATGGCAGTTCTATCTGTAGATGTTGTCGAAAGTTGTCGAAACCACATTGAGTACGAATCGACACACTGTCCTTTCTGGGATTTATGAGTGTGTATTATCCAGTCTCGTACATAACGATCGCTACTTCTATCTAAAAAAAATTCTCCTTTTCTTGTATGATTCGGCATCACAAACAAGCCGAATTTCCGAATGTCATTAAATAAATTTTCATTGAAAATAATTTATGTTTTATGCAAATTACACTGGTATGCATCAATTTTGCTGTCAAAGGTTTTGTAAGGGATTCTTATAGAGTTTTTCCTGCTGATTTCGAATCTGCAATCCGTTTTTTCAATCAGCTCAGGTTATCCGGCTATGGCCTCATAAGTAAAATAGAATTTTTCGTGATTTTGTCAAAGCGGAATTGGAACAGTAACATCTATCATCACTTGTTTCACTTGTATAATATCTTTTTTTACTTTTCAGGCATATAGATAAAATATTTCATAATGAATAGAACGTGTAAAAATGATCCCAATAGATTCTGCTACATATGTGGGACGGTTACCATGCCAAATAACCAGTCCCAAATCACTAAATTTGTGAAGACAATGTATAGAGCATACTTTGGAATTAAGCTAGGGGACCAGGACAAAAATTTCGCCCCTCATATGTGCTGCAAGACGTGCATTGAAAATTTGAGAAGATGGAGCAAAGGCAGAGCGAAATCTTTGCCTTTTGGAATTCCCATGATTTGGAGAAGGAAAGGATCACGTGACAGATTGCTATTTCTGCATGACAAACCTCCAAGGTGGGCTTATAAATTTATTTTTCTTAAATATTTTGAAATCCTCGTATGAAACTTGACATGATATTCACCATAATGTAATATTCACCATATATAGCATAATATTCACCATAATGGTAATCATACATTTACATATACATATTGTTATAGAAAATACATTTACACATACATATTGTTATACAAATTACATTTACATATACAATGATTGTATATTTTCTTTCTTTTTGATTCATATTGTCCCCGAAGAGACAATATGAATGAAAAAGAAAGAAAATATACAGACTCCATCGACCTATTTCATATCTTACAGACCGCAGCCTTCCCTCACGAGCCGCCACTGTCTGAATGCTTCTTCTATTTCATATGCAAGTTTTATATCCATGTTTCTGTGTTTCTATTTTCAGGAGTTAACAAGAAGAATAAACACATTGTTGTATACCCTGACATTCCTTCTGCTATGAGACCTGTACCCCATGGTCCTGGAATTCCAATACCCGACCCACCTCAAACCCTGGACTTCGATGATTCTGATGATGAATCAATGACCAATGCCAATGACCAGTCCCAGTCGTATATACTTCAAAATACCGCTTCAAATGAGCCGAGGCCTCTCAACCAGGCCAAACTTAATGATCTTACCAGGGATTTAGGACTTTCCAAATTAGCTGCCGAGATCTTGGGCTCACGACTTCGAGAGGACAACTTGCTGGCTCCGGGAACAACATTCTCCTGGTATAGGAAACGAGAGGAAGAATTCCGCAAGTTTTTTGCAGTGCACGAAAATACCTCTTCCTTAGTGTACTGCTGCAATGTTGAGGGGCTAATCGAATCCTTGGGCTGCCATATAACGCATCAGAATGGAGTCTATTTATAGACTCGTCTAAACGAAGTTTGAAAGCAGTACTTCTCAACATTGGGAATAGGGTTGCATCAGTCCCTGTAGCACATTCCGTACAACTTACTGAGAGCTATGATAACATGAAAATTTTACTGGATGCTCTCGTATACGACCAACATAACTGGAGGATCTGTGGAGATTTGAAGGTAATACTAATATCATAAGTAAACTATTGCTATTGACTATGTTGTTTTTCCAAAGGTTATTTGAGAGCGTATAAGAACACTTAACTTCCCCACAGAAGTGATACAGTCCAATGCATAGATTTTTTTATCTGATAGAACAAATTCTCTAAATTCTTTAAATATTTTCATTTTTTTTCAGATTGTGGCATTTGTATTGGGAATGCAAGGGGGATACACGAAATACCCATGTTTCCTCTGCAAATGGGATAGCCGAGCGGATGAGAAGCACTATGCACAGCGTGAATGGGCATCCAGAGAGAATTTTGAACCTGGGTCGCATAATGTCGTTTCAGTGCCCCTTGTACCACCAACAAAAATTTTGCTCCCACCACTTCATATTAAGCTGGGCTTGATGAAAAATTTCATCAAATCAATGAATAAGGAGGGTTCAGCATTCCGATATCTCGAGAGTAAATTTCCTCATATATCTGATGCTAAACTAAATGCTGGGGTTTTAAATGGTCCTCAAATTCGAACTTTGATCAAGGATACTCAGTTCGAAAACGCAATGACTCCAACTGAGAAGAATGCCTGGCAGGCATTCAAATCAGTTGTCACTGATTTTCTTGGCAAGCGTAGAAGTCCAGAATACGAGTCCGTTGTCGAAAACTTGATGGAAGCTTTCAAAGCTCATGGGTCGCGCATGTCCATAAAAATGCACTTTTTGTGGTCCCACTTGGACTATTTTTCTGAAAATTGCTGGGATTATAGTGAGGAACAGGGTGAACGATTTCACCAAGATATCAAAATAATGGAAGAGAGGTACCAGGGAAACTGGGATATCAATATGCTGGCGGACTATTGCTGGTGTTTGAAGCGAGACGTGCCCGAAGAAAAACACAGACGGAAAGCCAAAAAAAACTTCATTCCTTCCTCAATAAACTTTTTTCCATATTCATTGTATGAATAAAAGTATTTATTCACACAATGTTTTCATTTTTCACGAGTGTTCTTATAATATTACTCGTATCTACAGTGTTTAAGCTAAAAAAATCAATAAATTTGGGGATAAAATTGGACATAATAAATGGCCAATAGAGAAAAAACCTGACCTGATTGAGGAAAACCAATGTCATTTTCGAATTCAGCATGGTCGAATTATATAATATGAGTTGAAAAAACCCTCACAGCAGACAAAAAAATTTCATATGCATACCAGTGTTATATGACAATTATAATTTTATATTATTATTCCAAAACGATTTAAATTCTATATGTGTTAATAATTACACTCGTAATTAAGTTTTAAACGAAATTACATCTCTTATCAATACTATTTGCGGTTTGCCAAGCGGATGCTTCGCTGATTACGTCATAAATGTAAATATTGATGTTTTGGAGATTGTGATTAATAAAGACTGACTTCCTTTCGGAGTAGCCCTTCCGTTAAATTTAAATGGTTGTTTGAAAGTTTGGACGCCCATGAGCTCTCGTCAAACTACCCGTCTCTTCAATTGGGTTTTCATTTGAGAGAGTCGCATTTCGAATTAGACCCAACAAGTGCCTTCCACATCATTAACTGCAAAAGAAGCACTGGGGTACTCCACAGTCTAGGTAAATAAAATTCCAAATTATCCTTCCTTCAATATGAAAAATAATTTTAAAAAAGATACAAATTCTTTGAAAATACATATTTATTTAACCTGTTTTTCTAAATACCTTTACTAAAAATAACTTTTTAGAAACTTTATATGAGAAAACCTGTTTCTCTATGTTCGCTTTTAAACTTATCCTTAATTCTGTAGTCGATATTTCTCGTAATATCCGTATTATGTACGTAAACATTTAATGAAATCTGTTAAACAATTCAAAGTCTTCTGGGGCACTCCGTAGGAGATGGATCCTGTCTGTGACGTACGAGAGTCTTGTTCCATAAAGTGTGTTCTGTTATTCAAGAACGAGCGGAACTATCTCGAGGGCTGTCCACTGAAGCCGTTATGTTCGAGTTTTTTAAAATATAGTTTTAATATAATAATAATAATATAATAATAATTGCTGTTGTTAAGGTCTCTTCGTTACATCAACAAGGTTATATAACGAAGGGATCTACAATTTATATTTCTTTTCTAAGTGTCAAAATATGTATAAACAGAAATAAAAGAGTTTAATTTATAAACTATTATTTTCAGCTTTTCTTTAAAAATATTAAGTATTTTCACATTGGGGAAAATAGTTGGGTCCGAGAGATATTTAGAAAAATGTTCAGAGGTAAAACGCCATTTTACATTGATAAACACCTATTCAACGTGTCTTCACTGTAAGGACCGTAGATTTTAAACGTGCTCATAGTTTTGACAGTGAAAAAAGGAGTCAGAAGCATTTAAAAAGCGTTTATATATTAAACACTGTTTTTCCAGTGTACATCTTTTGATTGTTTGTCGAGTATGTTTCACAAATTTCTTTTTCATTATACTCTATACATAAACAGAGTTAAATTAAATTTTGGTACTTACATATTATCGGAACTACCAAACTGTTTATCTTACGTATTATCGGGACTACTAAACTGTTTATTATGTATTTTCGCTCTCGTCATTTTCGTTTAAACTAACGAAAATATCACAACTTAACCTAACCAATCATCAAGGGCGTACAATTGACCTAACCGGGCATTCAGTTGATTTAATCGGGCATTCAGTTGACCTAACTGAATGCCCGGTTAGGTTAACTGAATGCCCGGTTAGGTTAATTGAATGCCCCGTTAGGTCAACTGTACGCCCTTGATGATTGGTTAGGTTAAGTTGTGATATTTTCGTTAGTTTAAACGAAAATGACGAGAGCAAAAATACATAATAAACAGTTTAGTAGTCCCGATAATACGTAAGATAGACACTTTGGTAGTCCCGATAATACGTAAGTACCTTAATATTTAATTTCCTCATTTACTTTTAATAAAAAACTTGGATCACTTGAAGTTCAGGGCCCCCAGCCTTCGTTAGTTAGTCTTATAAGGCAAACTAACGAAAATATCACGACTTATCCTAACCAATCATTAGGTCAACTGTCCGCCCTTGACGATTGGTTAGGTTATGTCGTGATATTTTCGTTAGTTAGCCTTATAAGGCGAACTAAAGAAGGCTGGGAACCCTGATCTTCAGGTGATCCAAAAACTTAAATTTGTTCTATGTAAACTTTCAATTTAGTTTTGATTCTTTTCGGTTGGCAAACTGTAAAATAATTGCGAACTCGTTTTACATCCTTTCGAGCTGTTGCATATAAGGTCATGCACGGTCCCCTTTCGTCTCTTTCCACTTTGTTATGACTTAAGAGTGCAATGCGCCAGTACGAGAGAAAAAAAAAGCTTTTGTTAACGCCTCTTCAAAGAGGGCTTCAATAAAGCAAACGGTAAAAGTTTAATATATGGTCGTCTTTCATTACACAGGAATATAAAATGATTTGTGAAATTTGAAACGTTATAAATATATATATAAGTTTAATGTGACGTTTAACACTAAGAAATTTCAACTGTTAAGGTATGGAGAAAGGGAGGACCTAAAATCCATGGCCCCACCCCCACCAATTTTGACAGAATATTTTCGTTAAAACTAACGAAAATATCACGACTTAACCTAACCAATTATCAAGGGCGTACAGTTGATCTATTATTAATTATAACATTGTTTGTTTCTGGAATAGTATTTACTATGAGGCATAGATACAAAGTATAAAAATATATATTTATTAAAACATCAATTTTTTATGTTACTCTGGAGGCCAAAATGCAACTATTGAACCAAGTATGGCTTCAGAGGGATCTTGCTGCACCCCCTACTGATAATACCATTTCAAGCCCATTTCCACATCACCGCTTTTGGTGGATGATACCCTTTTCTTGCAGGAATGTGACGCTTGATTTGTCATCGTGGCAAATAACATGAAGTCGCAGTAAATTCATTCTGGCTGAAAAAGCAATAATTAAACTGTGCAAAGGATTGGTTTGAATGCACAGTTTAACCGGGCATTCAATCTAATAGATCAACTGTACGCCCTTGATAATTGGTTAGGCTAAGTCGTGATATTTTCGTTAGTTTTAACGAATATATCCTGTCAAAATTGGTGGGGGGGGGGAGACAACCTACAAGTATCGCACATTGAAATGGATGAATGTTGAACGAGACAAAGACGGACGGATGGCGGCGTTTAAAACTTGCAGAAGTGATGTTGCTTCCGGGGACATGGAATGTGGTAGTCCTCAACGGAGATGATCCAACTTCGTGTATGATTGAACAGAGTTTTGAAGGACGGTGGGCAGCTCTCCGACCTTCGTCGGAGAGCGAGTGGAGTTACACGACGAAAGTTTTGAGATGAAGAGTGAGTGCTCAGTGAAGCCTGAGCAATGGGCAGATGAGGAGCAAAAGAGAGTTCAAGCATGGAAGTGCTGAGGAACGAGTTAGAACGTGAGAGGGAGGCCAGGGTGAGGCTTGAAGAAAGCGTGATGCTCCTGACGGCAAAATTAGAATCCATTGAGACTCCAGTTACGACCCCTCCTGCCTCAGTTTCTACAAATAATATAAATAGTACTAATAGCCCTCTCTCTTCCGCTAGTTCCCAACCCTTCGTTCGAGTGCGTAACGGAGCCCCATTGAGAAAACCTAAGACTTGTCTACCAGTAATAACAAGCAATAAGTTTTCTGTTTTAGGTTTCGAAGCTGCTGATGAACCGGAAATACGACAAGTTGGCGATTCCATTGTTCGAGGGCAGCTCGAGGAATTCTGTGGGAGAAACCCTCGTCGTAGGCGCCGTTACTGCTACCCTGGTGCAAGGGTGGAGGATATTCTTGTGGTTCGGAACCCACGTAAAATTGTAGGTCCCCTCCGACACCACGGAGGATATGCGCAATACACAATTACGAATGCAGTTAGGTAGACCAGCCATGAGTGGATCCTAGGGTCTTTGTTGGTCTGAAACATTATAACATTATACCATTATAACATTTTTATAGGCCTTGGTAACGTCCTCTGGCGGGCATTTCGGGAAATAAAACAAAAGCTGTGTTTCCTTTGTGTGCCTGTCCTGCTGACGTGTTTGGAATTTATAGCCTTGTTTATTCTTTCAAACCATGAGAGAAGCGATGGAAAGGAATTTCCTTTATGCTCCTACACACACACACAAACAAACACACACACACACACACACACACACACACACATATATATATGTTAACCCCTCCGTCTATGGCCTGGGTTGGTTCGAAGTCGACGGGGGTTCTAGTTAGGTGGCAGCAACGGATGTACTACTTACTGTAGTTTCCTTCTATATTACACTCCAAGTTCTTCCATAGTGGCTCGGAGGATTCAGGGAGGCTTACTAAATTCTCTGAAGATTCCCTGATGCTTCTTGTGACTTATCAGGGAAGTTTAATGACTAAGTTCTGAAGAGAGTAAGGCTCGAAGGAGAAGATAAAGACTATCTTTTACTGTAATTTACTGCTAAAATGTACAGGTGGTGCTCAGCCTCTCAATTGATCTCTGAATGAATATGGAAGAGGTTTGTGGGGTTTATATACCCCGATTTTAATAACATAATCATTATTAAATATTGAAGAGGCTGTATTATTTTTGCACAATAGTTAAAAAATATAGCAATGGCTAAACAGATAAACAGGATATAGGAAGAGGAAGCCATATTTTTTGCTTAAACCGCATATTGTAGGTCTGCTATTTTTCCTGATCCGCCGAGTTAATTAGAACGGAAATTGAATCATGCATTCTTATATTAAGATATGCATATGGACAAAAATTACAAGATTAAGGCAAGACATGACTTCCTCTTTTATAACGAAGAGAGAATGCATCTAATCTAAAAAATGATTACAAATTTTGAAAAGAATAAGTCACCAATTATGAATTATTTGGCAACCAGGAAGCAACTTCAAAATTTATTCCAGTGAACAAAAAATAATAAGAAAAATAACAATATTGCTGAATGCACATTCCTACATGGCGACATAATGTCGGGTCACATTGTAATTTTGGTCGATGATAAATATGATTATAATTACCATTTAATTCATTTATTATCGTTAACTCGTTAACTATAGTTTCATTAAAGTACATTAATTTCATCATATTATATTATTATAGTTAATTGCAATTTACCACAGATAACTATAGTTTACAGTGTTTCATATTTACATTAGGATAACTCTTATTTTGAGATTTAACACAAAGTACATGGGCATATATATATATATATATATATATATATATATATATATATATATATATATATATATATATAACACGCATAACGATATATAATATAATCATGCTTTTGAATTAGAATTAAACAAGAGAGGAGATTTCGTAATTAGATGCCCGCATTCCGTGTTGGTCAGCGAAATTCGAACGTATGAATTGAATAACAGATAACTGGCGTTATGCGAGTTTGGTCCTTACGTAAAAATTAAAAATTGAATATAAAGATTATATAGGAATTATTCATTATTCATTTTTACAGGGATCTCTTCTCTAGAATGATATTACTACGATAACACTGCCCAACAAAAGAAAACATTTTTGCTGCTGATTTAATTCTAAGACCTGTTTCTGGATAATATTGATGTGCTGATTTCAAAAATCACCTTAGATTTTGTCCATCACATCAAGTTTTCGTGCAATGCAATATGCCTATTTTGGGTGATCCATGAAGGGCGCTTATCAAAATTGATGATTTTCGAGACCTGTTAACAGCTGTTTTGTTGTTAAAATTTTATCTGTGGAATACGCAAATCTGTGCATTAAATCTAAAGGTCATGTACAACATTTTAAAATCTTGGGTATCTGTGATTTCCCCAGGTGTGAGCGTGACGTCATGATCTGAGAGAGATTTCCCATTGGTGGAGTGAGAGCAGCCGGTTCCGCTAGTGACGTTACTTGTAAACTTTCAGCAGTTGGGTTGCAACATGAGCATTAAAGTTCACTATCTCAACAGTCATCTGGATAAATTTCCAGAAAATCTTGGTGATGTTAGTGAAGAGCAAGGTGAAAGGTTCCACCAAGATATCAAAGTGATGGAAGAACGATACCAAGGAAGATGGGATACCCATATGATGGCTGACTACTGCTGGAGCCTGCAAAGAAATTGTCTTGACATCTCTCATTCTAGGAAGTCCTATAAGAGAAAATATCAGCAGTGAAAAGTAAGAAAACAAGAAAAAGACAATGTTAAGAAAACTGGTCCCGTGCTTGCTTTAATATGGATTCATTTTTTGCTTATTTAAACACTTTTAATCACTTTATGTGTCAATATTACCATTGTATATTAAAGTTCACTCCCTGCACAATTATTTATTTTGCCATGCTGATTCTGAGTAGAGTATGTAAAAACTTATTTTTTGAAAAGAAAAGAAATTGGGCATAACCCTGCCAAAATGCGATATCTCCAAAATATCCGTATTTGATTGCTCGAAAACCTGGCGTGATAGGCAAAAACTAAGGTGATTTTTGAAATCAGCACACCAAAGTTACCTAAAAACAGGTGTTAGAATTAAATCAGCAAAATTGGTGTTGGGCAGTGTAATATAACAACCTTACTAATGCTAACTAGGTGATAACTATGAGTTTTATAATATAGATTTACATACACAACATAAGTCGGGGTGGCTAAGTCTAGTTCACGTAGTCTGGGTACGTACTCTTGGGCGCGCATAAATAGTTTCATGTGGTTCGGTGTTTCTTGTTTTCTTTTGTTTCAAGAACCATCTTTTTATCACAAATATACCGAGGATAATAACACATACAATAATGATACCAACGGCAGATGTTGAAAAAATTGTTTCAGGTTGTAGTATTTGCAAGAGGTTATTTTGGTTATCATCCGAAATTTTGAACAGACTTAATTGATCATTCCATTCAGGGGCATGTACTCGGGTAGGATGGTTGCAGGTTTCATGGAGAGATTTAAGATCTCTATGACGGGTTTAAATTTAATTTGCGACGGGAAGGGGTATGAGTTATTAATAGTAACCTTCTACAGATCGACAGAAGCTAAGGCTAACAAAGACCCTAAGATCCACTCTAAGGTTAGCCCGAGAGAAAGGAAAGAGTAGGGGGTTAAGAGAAGAGAATAAGGGGTTAAGTAAGGAGGAACACCTATCACTCATGGGTTAACATTCATTCAGAAAGAGAAAAAAGACTCACCGTCATCATCCGCCGGCCACTGCCGACAAGTCGGAAAAATAGTCGGAGAGAATAGGAGAGGGGTGAAAGATAAAAAGAAGTAAAATAAGAACGCTTACAAACCATGCAAACACAGTCTTAACTCACTGTCATACCATGCAAACTACAAACATGCAAGAAAAGAGAGTTACAGACATGCAAAGTAAGGAGAGGATAAGAAAAAAAAAAAAGTAGGTAAAGTTAAACAAAAAGTGGGTTAGTTTACGCTACGAGCTACATCTACGTTCATGTTAGTCTAATTTTTTTTTTTTAATTTTATTACTGGCATCACACGCTGGCATGTCACAAGCTGGCACTAATCGTTAACAGACTCATACTCGACCACCACCCCCAAGAGCTCCTGTTGCTAATTGTTTTTTTTATTTTAAACAACGTTAATATTTTTAAAATGTCTGTCAAGACGGTTCTTAAACACATTAACGCTGGTAGAGTTCACGGCGGGCGCGGGAAGATTATTCCATTTATCAATTACTTTAAACGTAAAAATGTTTTTAGCAATATTAGTAATGAAACGTCTGCCACGCAACTTAAATCCGTTATTACGAGTATTACTATTATCGAAAGTGAACAATTTGTCAAAATTTACGTTATCGATGTTAGTAACGATTTTGAAAACTTCAATAAGCTCCCCCCTTAATCTCCTAGTTTCCAGTGAATACAGGTCTAACTCTTTAATCCTATCTTCATAAGGCTTGTTGCGCAATGACGGAATTAGTTTCGTGGCACGAAGCTGAACCCTTTCTAACCTATCAATATCCTCACGCAAGTACGGGCACCAAAACTGAACGGCATATTCTAAATGAGGCCTGAATAGGGACTTGTAAAGGGGCAATATAATATCCTTCGATTTAAATTCGAAATTACGCGCTATGAAGCCTAACTGGTTCCTAACCTTTAAATCCTTAGATACGCGTACGCCTAAATCTACTTCCTCGTCAACGCTCGCCAACTTCCTATCATCCATCATGTACGTGTAATTATTGTTACGAGAACCTACATGCAAAACTTTACATTTGTCTACGTTAAATTGCATCTGTCACTTATCCGTCCACTCCATAATCCTATTTACATCGTCTTGGAGCCTATTTCTATCGTCCTCGTTAACAACCTTACCGCCTATTTTAGTATCGTCCGCGAATTTTGACACGTTACTAGTCAATCCTACATCTACGTCGTTAATGTAAATTACGAATAGCAATGGGCCTAACACTGAAGCCTGTGGGACACCACTACCTACATCCAACCACCCCGATTCATTGCCATTAACTACCACCCTCTGCCTCCTAGCACGAAGCCATTCTTCTAACCAGTTAGCTACCTGACCGCGTATACCGTGCGCTTTGACCTTCGCAATTAATATCTTATGCGGAACTGTATCGAACGCCTTCGTATTCGCGCACTATTTCGTTATAAAATTCTAACGAATTAGTTAAACAAGATCTATGGCGTCGAAACCCATGCTGACTACTATTAATCAAATCTCTACTTTCTAAGTGATCGATGATACGATCCCTAATTACGGATTCCAGAAGTTTACCTACAATTGACGTTAAGCTAATGGGCCTATAATTACTAGGTACCGTGCGGTCGCCTTTTTTAAAAATAGGCGTGACGTTAGCTAATTTGAAGTCTTCAGGTATAATCCCCGTTTCGAGTGACTGATTAAAAATCTTCGAGAAGGGGCCTACGATAACGTCTTTCAAATCTTTCAAATGTCTGGGATAAAAAGCGTCAGGGCCTGGAGCCTTGCTAACTTTTAGCCTATCGATATAATGGCCAATCTCACCCTCGTAAACAGTTATTTCATCCATAATAGTCTCGCTACTAAATGGAACGATATCGTCCACGTTGGGGACATTATTTCCGTCTTCTACGGCAAAAAAGTTATTGAAAATACCCGCCATCGCCTGAGCGTCAAAAGCCAAAGCGCCATTAACATCCACAAGAGGGCCAATGTTATCTTTTATCGGCTTACGATTATTGACGTATTCAAAAAAACTTTTTTGGATTATGTTTACTATCCGCAGCTATAAGTATCTTTAAATTACGCTTGGCATTCCTAACTGACCTTTTAACCTGACGTCTAAGCTCGATATATCTATTAAAGTTAGCTGCCGTGTCATTGCGCTTATTAAGTTTATACCCTCTATTACGCTCGTTTATGAACTCGCCTATTTCCCTAGTCCACCACTTGGGCCTACCATGATCTCTAGCGCGCTTGGGCCTACGAGGAATAAACTCCCTTTCAATATTCCTAAAACTTTCTTTAAACGCCACCCAATGCAAATTTGTGTCATTACCCATAAATAAGTTATCCCAGTCCACTACTCTCATCCTATCCGCAAAACTACCAAAATTAGCCCTACGAAAATCAGGGACTTCTATTACGTTACAATCCTTAGTGTTTTCTATCAATAACTTAAACCTAAGAATTTGATGATCACTACATCCTAAACTCTCGCCTACTTCTAAACCTTCGACTATATTCTCGCCGTTCATCATCACCAAATCTAAAATATTGTCACCGCGCGTTGGTTCGGTAACTATCTGTCGTAAAAAGTTATCTTCCATAAACTCAATCAATCTCAAACCCTCCTCATTACCAGTAAAATTCTCGTAATTAACATTAGGGCAGTTAAAGTCTCCGACAATTATACTATTCCGATTGTCAATAAAATTACCAAGAAGTGAGTAAAATCTAGTATCTATATCGAGGGGTTGAACGGGGGGTCTATAAACAACAAAATTGAAACTAATACTACGCGCCCTAACTTCAACACATATCGCATTAATTGCTGCCGGAAAATCTAACTTAACCTCGATAGCCCTAAGGGAATTACGAATGTACAGCAAAACGCCGCCACCAAACCTATGTAACCTATCATTAGTAAAGAGTTTAAAACCCGGTATATCAAGTTCCCCCAACAAGTCCCGAGTCACGGTATTTAGCCAAGTTTCAGTGATAGCAACTGTATCGTAGTTGCCGGAATAAATTGTCGCCTTAAATTCATTTAATTTATTTATAATACTACGCGCGTTACAATAAAAGACGTTTAAGTTATTTTTTACCTCGGGCCCGCGTTTTAAACTATTTTTCACGTCGGGCCCGCGTTCCGCGGACCCACAATGTTTAAAGAAGGCTTCGACCTATAGAGCTTTCGCACGTTTTCATCTATTAACCTATCTAGCCTAGCATTACCTATTTCATTAAAATGCACCCCATCTTTTATAAAAAGGCTAGGATCACTGAATTCGGACCACAGCTTTACGAAGGGTACATTTTCCACAGCACAAATCTCTTCTAATTTATTATTCAAAAATATTGTTTTTGACGTAATCCTAAGACCCAACCCGTGCCTAGGGGTAATACCTAGAACTAAAGACCTATCTGACCTCGCCTTCAGGGACCTAATTAACCCCCTATATCTCTCCAAAAGGTCAGGCACTCTCGTATCGGGCCTATACGAGTCGTTGCCTCCTACCATCGTCACCAACATTGAGTGACGGGAGGCAACATCAACCCTATCCACTTCGTCTCTAACTCTGTCAACCCTGGCCCCTGGGAGACACCCTCCTCCTCTTGGTTGGATGGCGTTCAACGAACTCTTTGTCCATGTGGCGCACTAAAGAGTCCCAAATTAAAATAGTTTCCCCTTCAATCACGTCCCTTTCCAAATGGGCGAAAGGGTTCGAAACCTCGATAGTGGGGGGGATTCCTATCACCAAACGTATGCGGCCTAGCTCCACCCTTAACTTCTCTAAATCCCTCGCTATCTACTACTCCCGGACCAACCTTAACTCCATTCTCAACTCTATCCAACCTTCCCGACAAGCTACCTAAACTAGAAACTAGGTTACGCACCTCACCCTTCAAATTACTAACGTCTTGAACGTTAGTATTGGTTCGGCTTCCGTCAACCGTAGCCCTATCCCTGCCCTCATCAAGCGTTGCAAGTCTCTCCGTTACCTCGCGTACACTGCGTTTTATGTCAACTATTTCCTCAATTAACTCGCAAATTTCCTCAATTAACTCGCATTTTCCTCAATTAACTCGCAACCTTGTACGGGTTGTATATTTGGAAGGTTTTTGAACGCAAGGAGCAACCAATTGGTAGCCGAATAACCATAGGGATTGTGATGAGGGAATAATTTGACGGACACTCGAGAGTAGCGGTAGTCCTGTTCGCGAAAGAAACCCAGATGTCTGGTCCAATTCGTAGTTGGACGGTTTTAGAGGAATGAGATTTTGTAAATGAACATACCGGGGCATGCCGGTCACGAATTAAGTCGATAAAGCAAGACCTAGTAGTTGAAAGAATGACTGTTTTGAGTGGAGGGCAAACGAGTTGTTTATTTGTTTGCGGGAATCGGCAATGCCGGACGTCGCTATGTGACATCATAGAATATGCTGACAGATCTTTGGTGAGGAAAAGGTAAGGTGGTACGGTGGGTAAATACAATCGATAGACATTAGAGTTGTTTTGGTAGGGTGTTGAGAAAGGGTGAAATTTATATACGTCTTAAGTGAGTACATCGAAAAATGGTACAATTATGAGGTATGTGTAGGGGCGTGGTCCATGTACAGTCCAGGTGTATTCTAGAAATTGAGGGTAATTAGTATGGTTAAGTGGGAATATGAGTGATAATTTTAATTATGTCTGGGCGGTGTGAATCAAGGACTGAAGTGTTTCCCATGGTATTAGGGTGGAAAGAGTGATTTTCCCACGGGCTAGCTGGGTTGCACGCGAAACCTTGGAATGAATCGTAATTATTTGTTGTAAATACTTATCGATTAGGGTTACTTGTAGGTTAATTATCTCTATTAATTCTAGATATCTTCTGTGTTCTTTGTATTGAGCTAACAGGGATTCAAGGTATGTGAATCTGTCCGAAAGGGCGTGGAGGAAGCGATTGTTTTCGTGTAGTGACCTGATAGTTTGTTCTAACATGTGTCCATCGTATTGCGATTTCGCGCGAAGAGATTCAATTTGAGTTCAACTCTTTTAATATCTTCTTCGGTTGCTAATCCGAATAAACCTTGAATATTTTTCCTCCTATATCTATTAGTCCCCTTTTATTTCTTTGATTAATTTTTCCGAGTTATGATTTCCGTTTGTATCCATGGTAATGCAATATTTCTGATAGGGCGCGTGTTGTAGTTCGAATATTTTCCAAGGTATTTTCTAACAGAACGCGACTAATCTGATCTTTTCCCTGGAAAGAACCCTGAACTTTACTTTCAAACGTTTTTAATTGGGTTTGTATCTGAAGGAGATTGATCTTGATTCTAGCAGGGGTTGCAAATTGATAAAAAGGTCCGCGTGTCCTTTCAAAAATTTACCTTCTGCAAGCTTTTCTATGACAACTCCGGTAGAAATTTTAATGCTAGGGCTACAAGAGTGAATAATTTGGAAAATTATAAGGGGGACAATTTTATTCATTTCTACGCCTTAGGTTATACGGAGCTGGGGGTGGTGTGGATACTTGTGTTTGTGGACGAAGGGGTCGGCCTCGTTTTGGTGGCAATGGGGGTCGACCGTTAAGCTCGGATTCTGAGCGGGTTCGTTTCTTATGTGAAGGTTCTAGTTCACGTGGTTGATGCATTGCGGGCGGTATGTAGGGTCCGTGCGTCGATCATCAATCGGTGAGGGTGGTGACCGAGGAGATGGTGGAGTTGGAGGAGATGGTGGAGTTCCACTGAGTGATCCTCTCGAAGGTTTCTCCAGGGTCTGGGTCCGATGGGACTCTTGGTTCTGGGGCCTCCTCTTGTTCAGAGATTGGCTCGAGTACTGGTGGTATTACGAGGTACCAATCTTCGTCATGGGTAGTGGTTCCCGCGGTGACCACTTCAGTTTTTGATCCCTGCTCGATTTTTAATACCTTGACCTTTCGAAGGATAGGCGGCTCGAACGCCTGGCAGCTGTTTTTTGGGAAGGTGTTGTTCGGCAGCTATCTTCAAATTGTCAGCGTGAATGATCTTTAGTTTGGAATGATCCCGGAGGTCGAGGATTTCATAACGATTTTTTCCGAGGTTTTTCATAATCCTATATGGGCCATCCCATTTTGGGTATAATTTGCGATGAGCACCTGGCGGTTTCACGCTCTTCAGATAACATCGCATACCGACGATTATAGTCCGTTGACGGGGATGACGCCTATGTTGCTCTTGCTCCATCTGTTGGTTTCGTTGGTCAGGGCATAGCGGATTATGTCAAAAATCTTGAAAGATCGTTCAGCTAGTTGCTGATTTGCTTCTGCCATCTCGGAAGATGTTAGAACTGCCGGGTCGATTTGGTCGGGCAAATCAAAAGGTAGACGCTTGTCGTAGTGATAGAGGACGAAATGAGGGGTGTCCCCGATGGACACATTATAGCCATTGTTGATGGCTGTTTGTACCATGGGAAGGGAATCATCCCATGTACGGGAGGATGCATCGACAACGTGGCGAAGGGCTTCTAAGATCTTTCGATTGTGCCTTTCCACTAAGCCGTTTGCCTGCGGATGGTATGCCACAATGTGTGTGTTTTTAATTTTACACATGTTACAGAGTGATTCGAACAGTTTGGACGTGAAACTAAGAGCGTTATCCGAAATTAGGATGGAAGGAGTAGTATGATTCTGGATGACGCGTTCCACTAGGGCTCTGCCACAGTTTCCGAGGTCTGGTCTGGAATGGCAGCTACTTCGCTGTAACGCGAGAAGTGGTCCGTAAACACAATGATGTACTGGTTTCCCTTTGATGTTTTGGGGAATGGTCCCAGTATATCCATTCCAGTTCTTTGCCAGGGCCTTTGGCATACTGGATATTTATGCATAGGAGCTGTGGATGGTACGTTGCCTTGTGTTTTAAACACGACGGACATTCGGCGATGTATTCATGTACCTTTCTGTTCATTTCGGGAAAATGGTATCGCTCCAAAAGACTTGACTGATGGTGCGATCCGGCCCCATGTGGCCATACAAAGGTGAGTCGTGACAAAGTCCAATGGCTATATCGACGAGATCCTTTGGTATCTCCACGAGGTCGTTTCCATCTTCGTTCCTGAAATGTACGAGCCCATCTTTGAGGTTGTACTGTTCTTTTACCTTCGATGGTTCCTTTTGTTCCAGGCGCGCCCGAAGGTTTTGGTGTGTTGGTCCTGTTGTTGGGAGTATTGCAGACACTCGTAGTCGAACACAGGAAGAATTCCTATTTTATTCACTTGGGCGTCGGGCTTGAGCCTCGACAATCCGTCTGGAATAACTTGAAGTTTTCCCGGTTTGTATACGATTTTTGCCGCAAAGTCCTGAATCAACAGAGCCCATCTACTCAACCGTCCTTCAAGTAGCTTGTCCTTGAAGAGGTACGTGAGTGGCTTATGGTCAGTCTTGATGGTTACATCGTAGCCATAGACGATATTTCGGAATTTTTTCAAAGCCCAATATACCGCTAGGGCCTCTCGGTCCGTAGTGGAATAATTCCGTTGAGGTGCAGAGAGAAGTTGACTGGCATAAGCAATGGGTAATTCCACACCATCTACGTCCTGTAATAGGACGGCTCCTAGTCCATAGGAGGAAGCATCTGTGGCTATGACAAAGGGTCTTGTGTAATCAGGATATTGTAGGATGGGATGACAGGTTAGTTTACCAATTAAAGTTTCAAAGGCATGTTGGTGATCGGATTCCCAGTTAAATTTAGCATTTTTCTGGAACAAATTAGTAATGGGTTTAGCAATATTTGAAAATTGGGGGATAAAATTCCGATAGAATCCGACAAAACCAATAAATGCACGGGCGTCGTCGATGGTTTTGGGTACAGGGTACCTTTCCAGCGCTTCGAGTTTGGCTGGATCAGGTTTAATTCCTGTGGATGAGAGTAGGAATCCTAGGTATACCAGGGACTCTTGTAAAAAGTTGCACTTTGCAAGTTTCAGTTTAAGGTGTGCTTTCCTCAAGCGTGATAGCACATTCTGAAGACGTTGAAAGTGTGTTTTTATGTCCGAACTGTAAACGATAATATCGTCAAGATAAACGAGAGCTTCGACACCTAATAGGTCGGAAAGGACTATATTCATCAACCTAGAGAAATTAGCAGGCCCATTTCGGACTCCGAAAGGTAAAACCTGGAATTCGTAATGGCCTCAGTTAGTGGAGAAAGTAGTCAATGCCCGAGATTCGGGACTGACCTCCACTTGCCAATAACCAGATGCTAAATCGAGGGACGAAAAGAAGCTAGCTTTCCCGACGTTCAGAATTGTTTCCTGCATGTTTGGAATAGGGGAACGGTGTGGGATGGTAATGTTGTTTAGGCGCCTAAAATCTATACAAGGACGAGATGTTCCGTCCTTTTTGGAGACGAGAATCATAGGAGCGGACCAGGGACTAGCTGAAGGCTGGATGACATCCTGCTCCAACATGTCCGTGATGTGTTCTTCAATAGTGACTAATTGGGAATGTGGAACCCGATAGGGAGGAATGAAAATGGGTTTGGAATTGGGTTCCAGCTTAATGTCGTACGGGACCAAATTAGTTCGGCCCAGAGGATCTCCTTTTAGGGCAATCACATACCTATTTCTTATCACGAAATCGAGAAGTGATTCCATTAGTTTGGATCCTGTAAGGCTGGTGACTCCTGAAGGAAGTGTTCCAGACATTTCTTATATTCTTCTTTCAGTATTGAAGGGTTTAATTCTAAGGAACTGGAAAAAACGATTTATCGTACTGGTGGGGAAATCTGAATCTATTTCTACTGTGGAAACAGTTCCTATTTTCTGATTTGAAGTTAATTCCATAGGGCTTTTTCCTTTGTTTAAACAAACAACAGGGATAGCTGAATTCTGATTCTGACTAAGGACTTGGGCAATAAGAACATCTCTTTTGAAATTACTTTTCTCTGTAATCAGAGTACGCTCTGACTCAAATAATTTTCCTTGACTGTCGACTACTTTTGCTAGGAAACAAATCTTCTCTTAAGGTGCTACTGTTATATACTCGGTCGGGCATATGAAAAATTGAGAATCTGACTCCGGTTCGACGACTAAAATTTTCCTCATGGGCTGGACTGAAACTGGCTGAGTTGAAACTGGCTGAACTGAAACTAGCTGAACTGAAACTGACTGAACTGAAACTGACTGACTGGAAACTGACTGTGTTGATCCAACTGGATTCATCAACTGGAACTGATTACTCTTGGGGCTGATTTCTGGAGCGGTTGTCCCTCTGGATGCAACCGACTGACTTGAGCTGCTATCGAGTGGAGGGGGTTTCCTATTTCTTTCGGAAATCTGAACTGAACTAATTCTATTAGCATTAAGCTGTCTGTTATTCTCATGGACATGGTGTGTCCTATTTCGACACTTTAACTAACTTTTCGGCTGGGTAAACCCCACATTGATTCCGGTTAAAAAAATCCATACCTAGTAGGATATCTGTCTGAAAGGTGGCGGCTGTGTCCACTATACAACATTCCACGGGGTATACCGCGTTTCCAACTTCTAAATATAATTCAATTTCTCCGTATGTAGGTATAGGTGTGCCCGTAACTCCTCTGAGTTGACAGGAGGGTGCCTTAATTTCATATTTGTAATCTGTACTCTCTAGTAATTCATCTACACATTGTTTCATAATTAGTGTCGCGTGTGCTCCTGTATCTATGAGAGCGGTTAAATCTTGGTTATCAGTGCTACACTTTATTATTAAATCTAGGAGGTCTGCACCTATTATTCTGATGGGGAGTTGGTGTATGTATTTGGATTCATTACTGTAATTTAGGAGGGAGGAGGTTGAACTGCCGCCTCGAAAGTGGGGTCTAAAAAAGGGCTCGAATTGTCTTCTATGGGAGGACCTGGGTCATAGTCTATGGGATCACCATATGCTGGAGGGTTTTCTTGAAAACTGTATTCTGGTGAAAATGGTTCCTCTGCCGGTACTTCTACGTACCGAACTGAGCGACCTTGCTGATTGTACTGGGGTTTGTACATGGGGTAATAATGTGATGGACCCTGTGGTCGTAATCTATTTGGTTGGTGGTTTGACTGAGGCTGGGAATGGACTGGTTTGTGGGGATTGGAGGATTTTTGGGAACGTTGGGGGTTCGATTTCTGGAAGTGGGGCCTATACCCTGCAGGGGCTTTATCGGCACATTTTTGGCGATCGCCACGGAGATGACCATGTTCGTGGCAGTGGGAGCAATAAGAGGGATAAGTGCACTGACTTATCATTTGCCCAAAGCTATCGCAGTTGAAAAACTGTGGAGGAGGGCGTGTATTCTGGGTTTCGGTAGCTTGTTTCTGGGGTAGTATTCCCTGCATTGGCCTCGATTTATAGGGTTGTTGATGTTGCTGTTGGTGTTGTGGTTGCTGCTGCTGAATGTAATGTACGGGGGTTTCTCTACCCTTTCGGTAGTTCTGATTTGCTAAATCTGGGTAATGTTCCCGTGTTTTATTTATAGCTAAACTTACAGGGTTGTCGACATTTAAAAACTCTTGAAACTTTTTTTTAGGTGCTCCGGGTAGGTTTTGGTAAATTGTTGTTGCTTCTTTAAGGTTTCTTTGTTTTGAAGTGAAAGTAATGCCACATGCATTTTCTTTGGCTGAGAAGGCTTCTCCTACGAGTTTATGTGTTCGTGCTATAAAATTATTTACATCCTCATGTTCCTCTTTCTTCCATTTAGCTTGGAAGACTGCTTCGAACGTGGTTAAGGGTTGTGGAAGTGTTATTTCTTTAAAAAATTCTAATAAGTTTTGTTTAAAATTGTCCCATGTTGTAGCTTCGCTAATTGATGGGACGTAGGTGACTGTGTCATGAGCATTCCCTTCTTTAGGGTCGATAAATCTTTTTGCTTCCCTAATTTTTATATCATCATCGGTGATGTTTTCACGTAAGAAATGTTGCTCTAAAGACTCAATCCAAGGTTTTACGCGTGGTTCAACAAAGTGATTATATATGGTCCCCTTAAAAATTAAAACAGTATGGGGAAGGTTTACTAGTCTACCTAAGTTAATGTATGCTGGGGCGGAGGTTTGAGACTGAGACATATTGGCTTGTTCTGGATCTGAAGTTTGTGTGTTTGGGAGTATGTTTGAAGGGCGCGGGGTAGGGGGAAAAATGGGTGTAGGGAAATTTTCGATGTCAGAAAGCGCACCGTCTGAATCGCTCATATGTGAAGGTACTATTAATGTGTTCTAATTAGGTCTGCTTGACCGATCTTAATTCATGGAATGATCACTTAAGTGGTTTTCCTAACTACTCTATCTAAAAAAAATACACATTAAATAAATGCACAATAATTTGCCTAACTTGGGGAGAATTTGAAAAGATTGCAAACAAAATAATTTAAAAAAAAATGTAAGCAAGATTATCCTGGTACTATGCTTGGTACATTAAATAAAATTATACTATAATAATGAAAATAACTCGGTTTCACTAAAAAGAAATGTATCACTGGTGTATGTAATATTTACTGTGTTTTTTGTTGATTCTGGCTCAATACGAATTATTAACTGTTAATAATACTGACTTTTCAAATGTTTAGAGATTATTTTTTTCACAAAGAGTTCTGTACTTAACCAGATCCCAAGGCGAAATCCTTGGAGACGTGTCCTGAAGACGTGTCTTGCTCGCCACTTGTTCTTGGTTGAAAACTAGGCGTGGAGAACTTGGAATCGTGACACACCGGTTCAAGTGAGACTGTAACGAACTAGAAGGCGTGACACGCCGGTCAACTGGTTGTTGGTTCTATTTCCAGGGTCTGAAAGACTGGAAGAATCCTGGATGCAGAAGTTGTCATTTGTTAAAATTCTGGTTAAAGGGTCGCCAGTTGTTAACCCCTCCGTCTATGGCCTGGGTTGGTTCGAAGTCGACGGAGGTTCTAGTTAGGTAGTTTTCTTCTATATTACTTTCCGAGTTCTTCTATAATGACTCGGAGGATTCAGGGAGGCTTACTAAATTCTCTGAAGATTCCCTGATGCTTCTTGTAACTTATCATGGAAGTTTAATGACTAAGTTCTTCTGAAGAGAGCAAGGCTCGAAGGAGAAAATAAAGATTATCTGATACTGTAATTTACTGCTAAAATGTACAAGTAGTGCTCAGCCTCTGAATTGATCTCTGAATGAATATGGAAGAGGTTTGTGGGGTTTATATACCCCGATTTTAATAACATCATCATTATTAAATATTGAAGAGGCTGTATTATTTTTGCACAATGTTAAAAAAATAAAGCAATGGCTAAACAGATAAACAGGATATAGGAAGAAGAAGCCATATTTTTTGCTTAAACCGCATATTGTAGATCTGCTATTTTTCCTGATCCGCCGAGTTAATTAGAACGGAAATTGAATCATGCATTTTTATATTAAGATATGCATATGGGCAAAAATTACAAGATTAAGGCAAGACATGACTTCCTCTTTTATAACGAAGAGAGAATGCATCTAATCTAAAAAATGATTACAAATTTTTAAAAGAATAAGTCACTTCAAAATTTATTCCAATGAACAAAAAATAATAAGAAAAATAACAATATTGCTGAATGCACATTCCTACATGGCGACATAATGTCGGGTCACATTGTAATTTTGGTATATTATAACTATGATTATAATTACCAATTAATTTATTTATTATCGTTAGCTCGTTAACTATAGTTTCATTAAAGTACATTAATTTCATCATATTATATCATTATAGTTAAATACAATTTACAACAGGTAACTATAGTTTACAGTGTTTCATATTTACAGTAGGATAACTCTTATTTTGAGTTTTAACACAAAGTACATGGGCACACATATATATATATATATATATATATATATATATATATATATATATATATATAACACGCATAACGATATACAACATAATCATGCTTTCGAATTAGAATTAAACAAGAGAGGAGATTTCATAATTAGATGCCCGCCTTCCGTGTTGTTCAGCGAAATTCGAACGTATGAATGGAATAACAGATAACTGGCGTTATGCGACTTTGGTCCTTACGTAAAAATTAATAATTAAATATAAAGATTATATATCAATTATTCATTATTCATTTTTACATATATGTATACAGGGTCATTCAAAAAAGACGCAACAGTTTAAATTGCTTATATTTCGTAATATTTTTAACGTACAGGAATGATTTTTGTATTAGTTTACAGCGTACACCTAGGAGTTTTGTTACCGTTTAGGCCTAGTAGCGTAAGGCGCTAGGCGAACGACTCTTGTAGCCTAAGTTGTAGTAGCGCTACACGGCTACTGTCGGTTGCAGTAGCCGTATTTTCAAACTTTTGAACTAGCCTATATATCGTAGATCTGTTCGGACCTTTCCTGTAGTTGAATTTCTTACAAAAATTACGTTGAACTTGAACTGCACTGCCGGTAGCATAAAACGTTTTCACTATAAACACACGTTGTTGTAAAGTGGACATCTTCCTAAACACTGTCTAATGACGTGCTACTACACCTTAGGTTACAAGAGCTGTTCGCCTAGCGCCTTACGCTACTAGGCCTAAGTGGTTACAAGACTCCCAGGTGTAAGCTGTAAACTAATACAAAAATCATTTCTGTACGTTAACAATATTACGAAATATAAGCAATTTAAACTGTTGCGTCTTTTTTGAATGACCGTATATATATATATATATATATATATTATATATATATAAATAATCCCACATAAAGGTTTGTTCTTATGGAATCTCAGCTTCAGAATGAATAAGAAAACCCATATATTCATCATTTTTATTGTAAACACACATTTCGGAAATAAACTTCCATCTTCAGTGCTAAAAATTACAAATATATTAAATTGAACATTAAAATGTGATAAAACATTAGTCACATTTATAAATGAAGAAACATGATAGAATAAAAATTAAAATATTATAAATGGTTAAAAACTATTCATAAAAACTTACATTAATCTTAGGCAGGGGCGTACCTAAAGTATCATATTTGGCACCCGGGGCGGATCCTTCCTTTGGCACCCCCTATAAATAATTTTAAAATTTAAACACACAGAAAAATATATTATGTTTGGAAGTAGATTTTTAAACAGTACAGTACTGTAATAAGTAAATTGGAAATAAGAAAAATGCAGGACATTAAAAATTCAGTGAACAGGTAATACTGTATTTTATTTTATACAAAAAACAAGAAATCCAGTCTCAACGCTCAGCCTATTCTTCAAAGGTAAATAGAGAGGATTCACAGTCTCTGCTTTCGAGCCTTAATTTCTGCAAATTGATCAGTGACCTCATCAAAATTCACCTTCTTTGCATATTCATGTTCAATTGAAAGTAAAGCCAGATTTGTCAATCTTGTCTGACTCATGGTCGAGCGAAAGAAATTTTTTATCAATTTCAATTTGGAAAGACTTCTTTCACATGAAGCAATAGACACACAGATAGTCAAAAAGAATCTCAACACAGTGACAAGTTTGGCAAAGATTCACAAAAATCCCATTTCAGAATAAACTCCAGAAACTGCAATGCTGTCCATTTCTTTGCCTCTTCAACGCTGATTTTGGCAGCTTCCAAATGCCTCCGAAGTCGTTCGATTTCCACACTATCTTCATCAGAGAATTCATCGAAAATCTGAGTCAAATTTGGAATATACTTCCTAAGTTCTTCTGACAAAATGAAAATGAACAGTATATCCAGTAAATAAAGAAGTAAAAAAAATCACGACGATGCATTTACCGAGTATTATAACATCACGACGATGCATTTATAAACACTTAAACATCACTATGATACCACATTGTCAAAAATTACTGGACACTGGTATAAGTAGCATGATATTGTTATAAACACCAGCACTTTATACTCTATCATAATTATTTAATGAAACATACCTCATGTATGTGGAGTCACAGTGTCAAATGAACAAGACTTGGAATGTCAGTTGCAGCCAGCTGGCTATGCTCAACAAACTGATGACTAAAACGTCAACAAACGTTCGCCTTTCGATGTAATTTTTATCAAATATTTAATTTTTCGTTTGTAAATTTTGTATTGCCAATAAAAATAAAAATTTATTTTATAGTGGAAATTAACATTAAGCTGTTATAGTTTGAACATTTTAAATTTTTTTTTCTTACTTTGGCAAATTTTTAATTTGGTTTGAAAACTTGTATTGGTATTTCAACTCTCCCGATGGCACCCCCCTCCTGGCTGTCACCCGGGGCGGACCGCACCCATCGCACCCCCCTTAGTACGCCACTAATCTTAGGTACAGTGTATGACGTTTTCATCACAGTAAATAATATCAAAACAGAGGGAAACTATAAAAGACACCATCCTGCGATGTGGTCAGGGCAAAAGCAAAGACGGAATCATTTAATGTGGGTTTTGCTTTACGGATATGGAAAGATTTTAAAATATCACGAGTGGTTGGTGGGTTGTTGTTATTGGTATTTATGATTTGAAAGGCGGATAGGTCAATGGGATGGTCGGCGGTGAAGCAGTGCTCTCTTATAGATGATTTGGCGGGATTATTTAATGAACGTAATGCGCGACTGGAGATCCTTCGATGCTCATCTATTCTTAGTTTATGTTGGCGGAAGTGTTACCAATGTAGCTCGCCTGACAGCGAATGCACTTAGCCCTTAACTGGTATGGAGGTATGAACCCGCACCATACCACTTATGTAACTAAACCGCACCATACCAGTTAAGGGTTAAACAGATGAGATAAGATCGTTGGGAAGTAAACTTTAGCACTGAAGATGCAAGTTTATATCTGAAACGCTTGTTTACAATAAGAATGATAAATATACAGGGTGATGCATAAATTTGTTTCATAAATCGCAGGGTGTATTCTTGAGACAAAAGTAAAGAAGAAAGACCCTATAAACATAGATCGAGAAACCCGTAGGTTTCGAGCTATATAACGCGACAGAAAAATGAAACTCCTAAAGATTTTTTACATTTTATGCAAACACAGTTTGATACATTTGCTTCATTAAAGTAAATGTTCGAAATTCGGTCATACTTTTTGAATGGATGCCTCAGCACGTCGCAAAATAAGATAGAAGAGAGATAGTTAAAGAGGGAAAATGTGTGGGCTGGCATTATTGGAGATCATCTTATCAGCCCATATCTGCTACGCCAGTGACTGACTAGAGATTCGTATAGGTGTTTCCTTGAGCAGACTTTGCCGGTGCTACTTGAAGATGTACCTATCAATTCGACGACTAATGTGGTTCATACATGATGGTGCACCAGCTCATTTCGCCCGTTTAACGAACGAATATATCGATGCTGTGTATCCTGACAGGTGGACAGGGCACGGTGCTCCTATTCCGTGGCCACCTCGATCACCAGATTTAAATCCTCTTGATTATTACTTGTGAGGAGTAGTATACCAGCGAAAATCCCGACTGCAAATCAATTGTATGCAACAGGATCAATATTTGCAACATTGCATGCAACAAGGGGGTGAGGGTTACACCCTCTAAGGGAGAGAGGGGTTTATGCATGAAGGGGGTCGGGATTAGGCCCTCCAAGGTGGGAGTAGGGTAGCCTAACCTAACAAGGGTAATAAAACACAAGGAGGAGAAGGTGATTTCGCTGTGACGTCTCTGAGCATTTTGAATTCTTCTCTGAACTCCCTGGGCAGATTTGGCTCACAGCCGTTTGAGTTAGGTGCCAGCCATGACAAAGCCATTCGTATGGTGTAAAGGGCTCACAGCCAGCTCGTTTAGAGGGTAAACAGTCAGGGACACAACCAGTTAGCTTAGAATCCAGCCAGAGAAATAGCCAGTCGCTTTAGCTTAGAAGCATGTATACATACATATACTGCAGCGTCGCTTAGAGCACTGCATACATATATTGAGGGATGATAACCAGAACTGGTTATGTACAGTGCTTACAAGAAGTCTCACGCCTCTCTCTCGTCCCAAGCTAGTCTGTTAGGTATAAAATGGGCGGTCCTTATAGCAGCGAAGGTGTGTTCGAGTTAGTGCACATAATTGCTCTAATCCCATCAATGACGTTCACATCTATTTTTGTGTTGATCACTCTATCTATTTATATATATAGAGACATACTGTATATAGATATATATAGAGTATGCAGGGGATAACGTGTCTCAGTCCCAGCTATGGTAGTTGTCTTACAATTAACAGTCCCAAGTGCAAGTTACGTTAACACCTCCACATAAACTAACCTGGACTAAAATAACATACGTGAAGCCCTTACCCACAAACCATTTAAAAGGTGTGATTTAGAAGCGCTCTCTCTCTCTCTCTCTCTCTCTCTCTCTCTCTCTCTCCCTCTGATCACACCGCATGCCATCAGAGGTCTTCAGCAGGGACATCGGCAATGTATCCATATAACGTTAATAATAACCGAAACTCGGGGAAAATATACTCTCTGCCTTCCGCTCTACCCCAAATCCTTCTCTCTTAGTGACCTCTTAATCCAAACTAATCTATCATATTTTGCGACTTTTTAACTCTGGTAGGATTCAATTCCATTCCTATAGTGTAAGAGATACTTAAATTCATGTGTGTATTATGCCATATGATGTGCGTAATAAATAATAATTTTTAAATAGTTGGAGCGTTCAAGGTCATCTGTAATGATTTATAGACTACCCCCAAGCCCACTCTCAACACTTAGATTCCCCTAAGACACAGGCGTCTTCAAGTAACATGAATGCGTAGAGATCTAAGGTGTTAGATACCATATTACATAATTTATGTGCTAGGTTTAAGAACGCTGGCATTGAAGGATGGAAGGAAGGGACAGTAAAAGCGATAATAGGTTTAATGAAGGAAGTGGAATGAGGATGGAGGTAAGCGTTGCTATGTCGAAGGAAACGAGGTTGGGTGGGGAATTACGAAGGGAGGAGGAAAGAGAGAGAGGGGGCTAAAATGAACGCGGGGATGAGTTAAGGGAAAGGAGAGAAATTCATATGAAATGCGAAACACAAACTCAATTATTTATTTTAATGCCCTAGACCTAGAAAGACAAAGAGCAAAATACCTTAAACTAACAATGAATTGACAGAAACAGAAGAGTCTGGTCTTAGACGCACTGATAGGTTTAACGTACGTGACTAGAGGCCGCCACTCAGAATTACCACTACTACCTAAGTCATAATAAGGTTATTTACTATGACAGAGTAGTCATGAGTAGTTATGGAAATAAAATATGATTATACTGTTGATGGCTGATTATATTCAGTTGGGATATAAACTATTGCTGACAATCTTTGGATCCTTGGCTTTTAAGACAAATTTTTTAGGCATATGTTCAACAAAATAGGAAATTGGCTGATTATTATTACCATTCGAAGGGTTGGTACCCTTCACAACCGAAATCAATTTCAGAAGGGGTGCATGGTATTCTCATTTCCTTTATCGTCCCAGCACGCTTCACATAAGCCATTTACACAAAGATGGAAAGGCCGTCTGTGTACCACGAGACGACCCAGGCAATGCGGGGAGCAATGGTGACATTGCATGAATATGGTGTGCCAATAAGAGAAATATCAAGACGACTAGACGTTCATCGAAGCACTGTGGAACGGTGGATTCATCGGTATGAAGCAAAAAACTCAATCGCTACTTTGTCGAGGTCTGGTCCTCCGCGTTCAACATCTCAAGAGGAAGATGCTGCGATTGTTAATCATGCCAGAGGGCATCCGTTTGTTCCAGCGACGCATATTTACAGAGACCTGAACCTTCGTTGTAGCGCAAATACAGTGAACAACAGACTTCACGAGGCAGGGTATTTTTATCGCCGTCCAGCTATAAAACCTGCATTGACGATTGAGCATAAAGAGGCGCGGATGGGATTTGCCTTGCAATACTTGCCGCAGGAGGAAGAATTCTGGGGAAAAGTTGTGTACTGTGAAGAAAAAACTTTTTCAACTGATAGTCATGTTCCCTGCGTTGTTGGAGGCAGCGCGGAAAACGCTACGAAGAAGGAAATGTTTTCCCGAGCAAACGTAGTGGTCACATCAATCTCGGTGTGTGGGGCTGGATGTCTGGCTATGGTGTCGGAGAATTGACTCAAGTAGATGGACGCTTTACTGGACAGCAATATTGCCAGATACTGGAAGAGGTGCTGCTATCCAGTGTTCGTGCGTATCTGGTTCCAGCACCGGAACCATTTTACTTAATGGAAGATAAGAGTCCCATTCATAGGAGTAACGTTGTGAGAGCGTGGTACGAAGACCACCCAGAGATTACTAATCTAATTCTGCCACCACGTTCTCCTGATTTGAATCAGATTGAAAACCTTTTGGCAATAATGATTAACGAATGGGAGCAACGCAATGAAAGAACATTTGAAGCACTTTTAGCTCACACGAGGAATAGTTGGGAGAGCTTACGCCGAACACCAAACATTCCCTACAATCTGGCCTCTTCTATGCCGCAACGATTGCAAGAAATTATTGAAGCTGGAGGAAGGTATACGAAATACTGATGTTAAAGCCATGACGTAAATGTGTATCGAATATATATTTATATTAATATAGAATTTTATTATATTTTTATGTTTGACATCTATAAAAGTATATATTGTGACCATGAAAGAACTTTACTTATCCTTAGTTAGAATCTTTTCTTGCAATGTCTACGCTCGTGGAGATGATAATATATGCATTGTTGAAACAAACTATGAAAAGGTAATAGTTTCAGGAAAAAAATAAAAACTGGCAACATCGAGGTCATCACATATTTATGGGAATTGTCATATGATATGCTACCAATAAACTCTTATATACTACTGTATACAGTATACTATATTACATAATAATTACGATGAACAAATCAAATGCAAATTTCTCTGATTCACGGGGCATCAGTCTTGCTTTAGACTAATGACTTTCATAAGATGGAATAGGTTTAACATAGTTCGCTTAATAGGTTACCACTTAAAACAATGGATAAACTATCTATGAGTGAGACGACCGTGACTTCCTCGAAATGCGAGCGCGTGAGAGGTTCACTGAGAAATTTGGTCATTAGATTCTTCACGTAGGATATGTATCATAAACAACAATATTGACAACAATTTCCAACAATTACTTAATATCAATAATTGCATTTGAGCAAATAATTTAGACTTGCGTCAAAATAACTTAGGTATCATGCCATGATTTGGGATATTTGCCGAATTAGTCGTTCTCTATAGTCTACAGTATATATTGAGACGGTATAATGTAATGCCCAGCTAATATTATGATGACTAGGATTGCTCCATAACCATCCCAGCATCCCGAAACCTGCTCATTCTGCTTCTTAATCATTCGTATTTTAGACACTAAAATGTAGCAGAAGTGACCTAATAATGACGTCATTGATTGGGTTAGAGCAGTTATGTGCACCAACCCGAAAACACCTCCGCTGCCAGAAGGACCGCCCATTTTATACCTAACAGACTAGCTTGGGACGAGACAGAGGCGTGAGACTTCTTGTAAGCACTGTACAACATCATGGTTTTGAGAAAAATTAGTTTTAAAGATTCAGTGATCTGGAAAAATCAGAAAGGGAAGCGTATTGAATGATGTTTTCAAATTATATTGCTTTGGTCTTCGACATACACACTTCTGGCAGAGAAATACACTAAATAACAAACTAAGCGGTGGACTGAACTAATTTTGGCCCAAAATGGACATAACCAGTTTTGGTTGTCAGCCCTCGATATATAATGAGCAACTGGGGCAGTAGAGCCATCCGCTGGAGCTACTTTTCGCAAAATGTCGCCTTCCCTGAACTCCCTGGATGACTTCAGAACCCAGCCAGTCGTATATGACTTAGACACACACACACACACACTCTCTCCATCAGTTTTATATATATATATATATATATATATATATATATATATGCACACACACATCCCTCATTTCCATGAACAGAAAAATAGATATTTGTTTACATGGTGTAAAGGAGAAATAAAACACAACTACATCGCGCTGTCTATTTAATATATATCATTCATGAAATACATCGGTAAAGACGAGTCAAAATATGTAAAGTATATACATTAGGTGCAAACAGAAATTATACATACAACATTTATTTAACACATATTTACATCAACTATAAAATAATAATAATACATCCAGTAGAGAAAAATTGTATATGCATTATACTCAAAAACAGAAATAACTGGAGTTATTTAATATATATAATATATTATATATATATATATATATATATATAATATATATGTGTGTGTACATATATGATGAATAAAACCACGAAGGAAAGGAAACACAGAATGGTGCTCAAGCGCTTTCGTCTAATGACATCCTCAGGAACACTGAAGTACATAAAGAGTTACAGCCTGTATATACGTTACAGAAAAAAGTATATATATATATACAATAAAGGGAGAAATAAAAATAAAAATTAAACATTAAAGGATTTTTATTTCTCCGTTTATTTTATATATATATATATATATTTCTGTAACTTATATATAGGCTGTAACTCTTTACGTACTTCAGTGTTCCTGAAGATGTCATTAGACCGAAAGCGCTTGAGCACCATTCTGTGTTTCCTTTCCTTCGTGGTTTTATTCATCATAAATATTTTTCACGTGTTACTTTCGTGAAATAATTTTCTTATATATATATATACCTATATATATGCATCAAAAAAATAATACAGCTAGTAGAGAAGAATTGTATATACAGCAATTGTAAAACCAGAATATACAAGACTTATACAACAAGCTTTAAGTTCAGTTTCTACCGCGCTTAAATAAAATATCATATGTAGTAAACTCACAAGTAATCAAATCCACATTTACTTCATTACTATCTACTACGCATTAAATGCGATTTAACATTAATTCACCACTCAAAGTATGCGAGGCTCTATATTCAATATAAAGGCCTTTCAGCTCATTTAACACTATCTTTGTCCCCACTTTACAGTTGTAGGTAAAACGGATATGATCTTTAAATAAGGCTAGAATACAAACAAAAGCACGCTCAAAGACGGAATTGCTTGCCGCAACATTATCAGCAAAATCGAGTTTACAGACAACTCTTTCCAAGCGCGCAGTTATTCTTTTTTCACTAATCTTTTCAACTATAAATTTTTCACAACTCATAACGATGGTTGAGGAAGACTTCTAAATCGCTATGACAGCTATATCTTATATATGGGAATAATTCTTCTGGGTGAAGTATTTGGGATTTGGGTGAGTTTGGGCTTGTAACGTTCTATACATTTAATCCAGAGTTTATGATATTTCTTGGGGTCTGTAGCTTCTAAATATGCTTTCAGCTCCAAGCCGTTCACCCCTTGCTCGTCTCGGCAGGCGGTGAAATTATCGAGCAACACAGTGTACGCGTGTTCGAGAACATGTATCTGGGATACATGAAGCAACACAGGTTTCAAAGTTTTATCATATCCGTTGCCTGGTATACGTACCAACGCCTTTTTAACATGTTCAGGGATAACAGGGTTGTGGTATACGTAGATATAGTGATAGAAATATTTTAAACTGTCCATGATCACAAGATTTGTATTTGGCATCACATGTGTGTATTCGGTGAAGTGCAACATAACGTAATAGGCTTTATCGTGCCACTGGTCAATGAATTTCACGATCCATAATCTCTGTTTTTCTTCAGTAAACGTTGGCTCTTTCCCACCACATTGTACAGTTGCCGGTATATGTAATGTTCCTCCCCTCACAGACGACTCCGTACATGTAGCAACGCCGCAGTGATAGTCAAGGTACCCCAACTGGGGGGAAGGTGAGGTGGGGGGGGGGCACAACCGAGTTCAACAACATATAACACAGATATATACTCTATGTCTAAAGGACAATTGAATGTACAGTCACTGACATATAGGTAATTATAATGTAATGTCTGTATTCATAAAGAAACAATTAATATGAACGTGGACAGCGTTGAACCACAGGTAGTTTACAAGTCTTATACAGTAACTAGCGGAGCGACCTGGCGTTGCCCGAGTGGAAGTTGAACGCTATATATATATATATATATATATATATACCTACACAGGGTGTTTCAGGAGGAAAGGTCAATACTTCGGGAGGTGATAGTATCGGTCATTGTGAGAAAAAAGTTCGTATGAACATGTGTCTAATTCTGAATGGTTACGGAGATAGAGCTGTTTGAATCTGATGCGCGCGCAGCTCTTCCCTCTCCTATAACCATGAACCATGTAAGCTGTAATGTAAGCATGTAACATAAGCCAATCGATAGCTGACTGTTGTGAGTGACATTGTTTGGTGTTTGAAGCAGTGTTAAGAATGCCACACACCTTCATCCATGCTGAATATGCAGATATGGTGTATGTCTACGGTTTTTGAGATGGAAGTGCAACAGCTGCTGTTGCAGAATACCATCGACGGTTTCCAAACCGCAGAATTCCGGATCGAAGAGTGTTTACCAGGGTTTTCAACACACTGCGTGAGATTGGTACACTTCCCAGCGCTCATGTTTCATCTGAACATGAACGTCAACAAGATGTGGATGAAGTGGAAAACATTCTTCAGTTGGGAGAGCGTAGTCCTACTACTAGCTCACGAAGAATTTCTACACGTCTCGGTGTACCACACACAAGAGTATGGCAAACATTACGTGAGGAAGGCTTGCATCCATATCATGTGCAGCGTGTACAACACCTTCAACCAGGAGACGCTGCCATGCGACTTGAATTTTGTCATTGGGTAAATGCTAATCGCCGATTGCTTCGATTAATACTGTTCACCGATGAAGCTACTTTCACCCGTGACGGTATCAACAACACTCGTAACTCTCATCAGTGGTCAGACGAAAATCCAAATGCCACTGTGGAAACAAATTTTCAACATCGCTTCTCTGCCAATGTGTGGTGCGGTATCATCGATGATCAGCTGGTTGGCCCTGTTGCTTTAAAGAATCGTCTTACAGGACAAAGTTACCTAGAATTTCTGCAAAATGAATTGCCAGGACTATTGGAGGATGTTCCTTTGGCTACACGCGCTGGTATGTACTTTCAGCATGACGGAGCTCTTCCACATTCTACCCGTCTGGTGATGCAATACCTAAATCAAACTTTCCCTGGTCGATGGATCGACCGCGGTGGTCCCATTCAATGGCCACCATGGTCTCCAGACCTCTCTCCGTTAGATTATTGTTTGTGGGGGTGGATGAAAAGTCAAGTTTACAAAAGAAAGATGGATACACGAGACGAATTGCTCGCGCGCATTTTGGATGCTGCTGCCCGCATAAAGGAACGTCAAGGTCAACTCAGACGAACAACACGCGATCTTCGCAAACGAGTTGCAAAGTGCATTGAGGATGACGGTGAGATTTTCGAAAATGTATTGTAAACTGTAACAAATTTGTCATTTCTGTATCTGATACCATTCAAAATGCCAATGTTTAAACATTAAATGTTAGAAACAGTAATTGGTTTCTCTCTTGATTACCATTAATAATGCTTTTGTATTTGTATGATAGATTCAAACAGCTCTATCTCCGTAACTATTCAGAATTAGACATGTTCATATGAACTTTTTTCTCACAATGACCGATACTATCTTCATCCTGAAACACCCTGTATATGCCGGTTAGGTTAATTAAATACCCGGTTAAGTCAAGTGAATGCCCGGTTAGGTTAATTGAGTGCCCGTTAGGCCAACTGAATGCACGGTTAGGTTAATTGAATGCCCGGTTAGGTTAATTGTACGCCCTTGATGATTGGTTACGTAAAGTCGTGATATTTTCGTTAGTTTTAACGAAAATATCACGACTCAATCTAACCGATCGTCAAGGGCGTACAGTTGACATAACCGGGCATTCAATAAGTTTACCTTAGGTTTCGATATATATATATATATATATATATATATATATATATGTTACGCCCAAACATCGAAATCGCTCAGTGAGCGAAAAAAACAGCCACAACGCATTGTGGATGCCCCTAAGTGATCACACACCGATGTTAATATTTTTTCGCTTCATGGCCGTTTTCAAACAACCACAACGCGTTGTGAACGATTCGGATATGACCACAACGCGTTATGGACGATTTGAAACGACTACACCTAAAACTCGTACTCATAACGCTTGGCATCGATTCTCCCGTTATGCTAGGTTGGGTTTGCAATATCAAATTAATGCGTACAGAGGTTAGGCCAATGTTTTCCAAAAAAGACAACCTTGGTTTTCTACTGAAGATACGTCTGTACAATTAGGTCATTTGATTGTTGTCAATAACTCTGGTGTTGAAAAATATAGTAATGTTTCTCCTACTTTTTATTTTAAGACTACTTATTATATTAGTTTGAATCAATATTTGGGTTTGTAATAAATGTAAAAAGTGCACTTAGCTTTTTTATTTTTTACATTAGTCGTTTTGGCTCTGGCTACCCAGGCAAGGTGGGTACATTTACTCAATATTATCACCTGTATAATTTAGGTCTCGGGGGTACGGGGCGGAGCCCCCGTAGTGCTCCCCTCTCCCCTTTTTTTTAAGGTTTTTTTGCCTCTAAAAAAGACATCGGTGTGTGGTCGTTTGAAATCGTCCACAACGCGTTGTAGCCATATCCGAATCGTCCACAACGCGTTGTGGTTGTTTGAGAACCGCCCATGAAGCGAAAAAATATCTAACATCGGTGTGTGGTCATTTTGGTACATCCACAACGCGTTGTGGCTGATTTTTCGCTCACTAAGCGATTTCGATGTTTGGGCGTAACATATATATATATATATATATATCATCAGAATGATCATGGGTATCATCATCAGAATCAGAAGTACGCGGCTCAGTACCGCAAGGCACAGTGCTGATCCCACTCCTGTTCATTATCATGCTAACAGACATAGACAGTGGAGTAAACAGCAACAGTATAGTAACATCATTTGCGGACGATACAAAAATCAGCAGGAAAATCAGCGAAGCAAATGAAGTGGAGGCCTTGCAGAGGGACACGAACAAAATATACAAATGGTCATAAGACAACAATATGACTTTTAACACGGAGAAATTTCAGCTCTTGAGATATAGTAGGAATGAGGAACTTAAACAAACTGCATATTATGCCCCAGATAGACAAGAAATTCAGAGAAGCACGAAAGCGGTTGACTTGGGGGTAATAATGACCGATGATGCCAAATTCGAGACACAAAATCAGATAGCAATACACAAAGCAAAAAGAGTCGCGGGACAGGTACTAAGAACGTTCAAAAGGAGGGACAAGACAGTAATGATTCCCCTGCTGAGAACACTGATTATACCAAAACTTGAATACTGCTCAGTTTTGACGTCCCCATATAAAAAAGAAGAAATTACAGTAATAAACTAGAAGAAAAGAAGAGACATTTCGCAACCAAGATTGATGGCTGCAAAGAACTCAACTACTGGGAAAGATTACGTAAACTAAATCTGTACTCCCTGGAAAGAAGAAGAGAGAGGTATATCATAATCTACATATGAAAAATTATCGAAAAACTGGTACCAAACCTCAAACTAAACCCCATTACCATTCAAACAACGCTGGAAAATAGGAAAGGCAGAATGTGTAGTGTTCCCAAATTAAAGGCCCGAAAGGAACCTCTTCAACTCTGAAGGAAAATAGCTTGGTTGTCAGGGGTTCAAGAATTTTCAACCAGCTTCCAAAGGACCTCAGAAACGTTACAGGGTTCAAAGTTGGTCTTCAAGAGAAGACTAGCTGCCTGGCTCAGGACGGTACCAGATGAGGCGGGTGTACCTGGCTATGTACGGTGGAGAGCGAAAGAGAGCAACTCGCTTCTCCACCAAACTAGGCCTAGAGGTGGGGCCACCAGCTTGACCTTCGTATGAAGAAAGACCGACTCACGGAACCCTAACAAGGTTAACACGGTATATATGTAGGCTTTGACGGCATAGAGGATGTTGTCGTTGTTGAAGAAATGTGGGACTCTGGAACGAGTACAGTGATGGCGATACAGGGTTGGCCAGTACAAGGCTGGCGGTTAGCATGTTATTGTCATGAGCACAGTTTGGTCCCTCAATAATCACAACCTCGTCGTCATCATCATCATCCGGAAAACATGGGTGCTGTGGCCCGCCAGCGCCGTCATTCACGATTCTGAAAAAGTAGAAAATAAGGTCCTTCTACATTCATTATATCCGGTCCTACAGGATGTGGTAAAACCGTGTTTATGCTTAAAATCATTAAAGATAAGGACGAGTTGTTCTCAAACTCTGTGTATAAAATTATATGATGCTTTTCGACCTACCAACTAATAACGAATAACAACGAATAACGAGATAATATACATTTTATTCCACAAAGGTGCTTATGACGTCAGTTCTTTTATAGAACTTACGTAATAAACACCTTTGTAACAAATATAAAAAAGTTTGAGATTATTTCCTTATATTCGTTAACCTTATTTTCTTCTTCAGAACCGGGAATGACTGCGCAGGCGGGCCACAGCACCCATATTTCGCGGATGATGATGATGACGACGGGGAAAGAGCACACGGTTAATGTAATTGACGATCTCCTGCTAGAAATGGATAAAACGTTTGCCTTGACATTTACAGTATTCTCCCACAATCGTGTTCTTTATCATTCAGAATCCATTTTTCAAAAATAGATACATGCGCGATGTATCGCTAGACACAATATCTAGTATTATTCGCTCATCGTCGAGATGTATCACAAATTTGGGTATTAGCAAGTCAAATGTTCCCGAATCATCGTAAAGAGTTTTTGGACGTTTGTAAAGAAGCTACAAGCCAGCGTTACGAATATTTGGTTTGTGACCTTCATCAGCGAAACACGTTTCGAGTGCTTCTAAGAACGAATATATTGCCAAACGCGCTGAAGCAGTGTATATCACAGAATGACAAAGAGGTTAAACAACTACCGTGAATTAATAAAGATCTATCATCGACTGCCACGAACTCTCAAGCACCTGTTTGTAAAAAATATTGACCCCTACTTTTTAAAATGCATCCTCGAAATCTGTCTTAACGTTATGAAATGCAATGTACCAATGAAGCCCTCTCAGAATTCTCCCTTACGTCGTTTGAAGAACATAATACACGCATTCGCTCGTAAAAGGCAAACTGTGGGAAAGAAAAAGCGAATCATTTTACATTGAGGAGGTTCATTCCTCCCCATCTTATTTTCAGCTTTGAGGCCTTTATTTTGTAGTTTAATATAATGAAGAAAGTAGCCGTGATTCCACACCAGGTGTACGCTTCAATACAAAACACAACGAATCAAGATTCGGTTCTAGAAACTCGGAAAAACAGGCTTAAAATAATGGAAAGCGAATTGGTGAACCTACTAAAGAGTGAAAAGCTTCCTGACGAGAAAAGAATCTTATACCAATAAGCTCTTCAGAAATTTACCCATGAGTAGAAAATTATAGGAAACCGGTGGAGTTCCCCGTAGTTGTCAAACATGGGAGAGAAACTGCTCATGGTGAGCCGACAGACGAACAAGCAAAGAACAATGGAGTGAGTCCGCAACACCTCGACCATGTATTAAAAAATAGTCTCCCTCATACATTAAAAAAAAGGAACGACTGTATTACTTCAATTCACTTGTCGACCGCCGTGGAATGATGCCATTATTTTAAAATTTCTCGAACAACTGCAAATTCCACAAATTGTTTGGAACCCATATTGTTTCCAGAGTCTGTACAGCAACGTACGTGGGCAGTACTGCTTGTGTTTTCTCATCCATATGGCCCGCGGGAACGAATTTACCGATTTCCTAAAATCATTCGACTCGTGTAACCCTGAGACTAATAATAAATTTGTGTGCAAACAGATAAAAAGGCGATTCCCTTTTGTAGTCACTCGATGTGTTGTGTGAAATTCAAAATTTTATTTTATATATATAACGCATCTACTTTTCCAAAGCTGAATTTGGAATGTACCTAAATTGTAACGGTAAATATCTTCAGCACAGCTAATTAATTATTTTAAAATGTTCCAAAAAAAATATGCACCGTGCGCAGTATAGCTTTTAGTATTATATTGGGTAAATTTAAAAAATGTGCCAACTAATATTAATTTGTGTAACGCTTAAGGTCGAGTATTTTAATTATGTTCTGTAACTAACTTAAAATGTAATGGCTGTTAAATCTGTAATTAATTAAAATTGGTTATATATATATATATATATATATATATATATATATATATATATATATATATATATACTCACACACATTGTTGTGCAGAATGCAGTGACAAACAAGGTTGTTAGTGTGATGCATTTATCTAATTAAAAATATGTGGAAATAGATAATAAGTATTAAAAATCACGCACTTCATTTCACCATGTAATAATAATAATAAACAAAATAATGTAATCGGCGTTCATTCTTATCCTTTTCGGTCAATACAAAAAAATCTTACATAATTTCTGCAATTACTTCTCATTCGTGTTGTGGTTCTCTACATGGTTGGCTGCTGTAATGTAAAACTTTTGATTTATCGTCCCCTTCCGTCTCATTGGCACTAAGTTGGATTTCCTCCACAACATTCAGGAACACTTGTGCAAAATGATCTAGCTCATCTCCACTGTTTTAAAAGAAAAATAATGAAAAAATTTATTCCCTTCAAATCAAGTTTACGTAAATTATAACTACGCCTCTGTTCGCTTAAATCAGTTGCGTAAAATTACCATATACCATAGCTAGGTTTTAATTTAAACGTTTTAAAACAAAAAAATTGTACAAATATTCCTTATATATATATATATATATATATATATATATATATATATATTTGCATGAGGGTGGGCAGAAAAGTAAAGCTTCCACTTGGATAATTCTGGATTGTGTAGAGGTAACCAGGTAAAACCGGTTTTGTGTTATAGCCTAATATAGCCTACACTCATTTCCACACGTTGGTTCAGTGTCGATTACAATGGAAAGGAGTAAAGACGTACGCTTCAAGGAACATGCCGTAATTGAATTTTTGACCGCGGAAAGTGTTGCTCCCATAGACATTCATCGGCGAATGCAAGCTGTGTACGGCAAACAGTGTGTTGATGCGGTTACCGATCGACGTTGGGCGAGGCAGTGTAAGGAAGGAGACGCAGGGCAAGAAGATTTGAGAGACAAACCGCGAAGTGGAAGGCCTGTAACGGCAACCGACGAGTCTCATCGGAACTCCGTTGACGATCTGATTCGTGGAAATCGTCGCATTAAAAAAATGAAATTGCTGCAATACTCGATATCTCCAAAGAGCGAGTGGGACACATTATCAGTATTCTCGGTTCGAGAAAGGTCTGCGCCAGATGGGTGCCTCGCATGCTCACTGCCGAGACGAAAATTGAGAGACTACGCATTTGCTAAGAAAATTTGCAGCGCTTCGAAAATGAAGGAGATGAATTTCTGCCCAGCATTGTGACAGGAAACGAGACGAGGGTCCACCATTATGACCATGAAAATAAACGGCAATCCATAGAGTATGGGCACAAAAATTCACCGCAAGAGAAAAAATTCAAAGTTCAAAAATCGGATGGAAAAGTGATGACTGGTTTTTTTTTTTTTTTGATATGAATGGTGTTCTCGAAGACTTTACGGAAAGAGGGATAGCAATCAACTTCGCACGTTATATTGAAACTCTGAAGAAGTTGAAGAAACGGATCAGGAGTCATTTCGAATCTTGCAGCCTAGGATCTAGGCTGCAAGGGTGGAATCTTTTAGAAAAGGGCACCAACATAACTTCATATAGAAAGCGTCAGAATGATTTCATTACCTTTTTTTCTACAAGTGATGGTATTGTGTTTTGTAATGATGTAGACAATTTAATGGAGTCTTTGGGGCATCAACATAAGCCGGAGGAATGGCGTCTCTTCATTGATTCCTCCAAATTAAGTTTGAAGGCAGTGCTTCTACACCACGGAAATACTTATCCTTCTGTCCCAATTGCACATGCAGTCCACATAAAAGAAACATATTTATTATAGTTAATGAATCTAAATAACAAATACATATTCTCATATAAGTGGAATATTTGCGGTGATTTAAAAGTTATAGGCCTTCTCCTTCGAATGCATCAAGGGTACACAAAATATTGCTGCTTTTTATGCGAGTAGGACAGTTGCGCTAAAGACCGCTATTTTTTCTGTAAAGATTGGCCTGCCAGGATGAGTTTTGTTCTAGGACAGAAAAATATTTTCAATGAGCCTTTAATACATAAAAAAAAGTGTTATTGCAACCACTTCACATCAAACTGGGCTTAATGAAGAATTTTGTGAAAGCTATGGACAAGAACAGTGAGGCGTTTATTTTTTCGAGGAATATATTTCCAAGGTTAAGCGAAGCTAAAATCAGAGAAGCAATTTTTGTTGGCCCACAAATAAGGAAAGTTATGAAGGATACCGATTATGATAGCAAATTAAATGAGTTAGAAAAAGCAGCATGGGTGGCTTTCAAATCGGTTTGTTCAAACTTACTTGGTAAAGTTAGGTCTGACGATTATGTTACTGTGGTGAATGAGATGTTAAGGTGCTATAAATCTATGGGTTGTAATATGTCCTTGAAGATGCATTTCCTTGACTCTCATTTAGATTTTTATCCAACCAATTTGTGCGCCGTTAGCGACGAGCACAGCGAAAGATTCCATCAGGAGATAGCCATTATGAAAAAGCGGTTCCAGGGAAGGTGGAATTCCAGTATGCTGGCTGAATATTGCTGGTTTCTCATTAGGGAAACTCCCGAGAGTATGTGCAAACGAAAAGCATCAGGAAAAAGATTTTAATTGTTGTTCTGATCTTTTAATAATTATGTTGAGGTATTCAATATACAGGGTGTACATAAAGTCAGGATCTATTTTTGTGAAGCACTTGGAAATTATATGGAATTCAATCATAAAATGATAAAGTGGTAACATTTATTAAATAATTAAGAGTAGGATTCGACGTGACGCCCATCAGTATCCCTGCACAGCTCAAATCGTTCCGCAGCATTTCTAAACACATTCTGGAGCATTTGAGGGGTTATGTTATCTGCAGCAGTTCGTATACGTGTACGTAAGTTTTCAAGACTCGTAATCTTCGTCTGATAGACGTGCGACTCGATAAAGCCCCATGCAAAGAAATCTAAAGGGGTTAAATCTGGTCATCTCGCGACACAAGGTCTGTTGCTTCCGCGTCCGATCCAGCGATTTGGAAAACGTCCATTTAGATAATCCTGAACAATTTTGGCATAGTGACAAGGAGCACCATCATGTTGATTCTAAGGAGATAGGATTCGTGTCATAATATGACGTAATCAGAATCTATAAATAGATCCACAAATTGTTTAAACTTCATTCTCTTCATTGGGATTGCATTGGAGTGACGTGTATTATTTACTGGTCAAGATGTATCGAAGAAGGAAGTTTGTTCCTCGAAAAAGGAAGTACGTTCCTCGAAGGAAACCTAAATGGCGTTCGAAGGAGAAGATAGTTACAGCTTCAATGAAATTTGTTTATTTATCTAAAAATAATTTTGGTGTTAATAGTGATGGGTTTTATACTTTGTGTTTGGATCTTCTAAATAATGAGTCTAAATCTACCATTTTAAAATTTAATTATTATCAAGTAACAGGTGTATCATTTCATAGTATTCCAGAACTTAATATGTCTGGATATGTGATTAATTTTGAAGATTCAATAGGTCGTAAGAAGGGGGCTAGGGACAGAATTGAGGGACCTAATGTAGGGGTATCCCCATCTCCATATTTAATTGTTCCACATTGTGTTTTGTTTGAACCTAATCTTGACTCCTCTCATAGTGCAGAGCAAGTAATGAATCATCCAAGAACCAAGTGGTTCTCACCTTTTAAAGAGTTTAGATTGTATCGTAGATTGAAACAGGTGTGTGAGTTAGGTGATGCCGTAACTGCCCAATTCCCTAATACTTTAATTAAAATATCTACAAATGATTTAGGTAAACCATTAGGTCGTATATATGTTGGTAAATATACCCCTGAAGGATCTAATAAAAATGAATATGCATCTACATATGTTAATCGTATTGTATTTTATGTTAAGCTGTACGGTATGAAACAATAAAAATTAAAAAAAAATAAAAAATTTTGGATTACCCTGTATTTTTTTGGATTACCCTGTATCACCAGCAAATCCTCTAGTATTACCTAGGATTTGCGTTTGGTGGAGAATTTTAAAGGGCAGAGCAATTGACGTCATAAAGCGTGGATGACGTCATACATTTCTAATCTATCTGTACATCCGGTTTACGTTTTATAATACCAATGATTTTGAAAATAATAATGATGGTAATAATTAATTTGATTAGCTTAGTAAGAGAACGAACGTTGCGAGACGTGAAGTTGACCGCCCTTAACATTAATCTTTTGGCATTGTCCAAAGACTATCTCAGAGAGTTAGAGCCTCGCAGAGTTAGCGTTAGGTGTTTGGCCAAACAATATTAGTTATTTAAAATTTGAAAGCAGAGTCAAGTATTCATGTGTGTAGAGTACGTAAGTTTTCAAGACTCGTAATCTTCGTCTGATAGACGTGCGACTCGATAAAGCCCCATGCAAAGAAATCTAAAGGGGTTAAATCTGGTCATCTCGCGACACAAGGTCTGTTGCTTCCGCGTCCGATCCAGCGATTTGGAAAACGTCCATTTAGATAATCCTGAACAATTTTGGCATAGTGACAAGGAGCACCATCATGTTGATAGACGACGGTACTAACAATCCTATCCCCGTTGTCTATCAACATGATGGTGCTCCTTGTCACTATGCCAAAATTGTTCAGGATTATCTAAATGGACGTTTTCCAAATCGCTGGATCGGACGCGGAAGCAACAGGCCTTGGCCAGCGAGATCACCAGATCCAAGAGTCTTAGAGCAAGTTCGAATGTCCCCAGTTCCTTCTACTTCTACAGGATCCCATGGAGGATTGTTTGCGCAAACTGCATCGACTTCGAGGGTATAGAAAAGTGCGTGAATATCTAGAACCTCGAATAGCAATAATGCACTCTCGACTTTGGGAAGCAACACAAACAATATATATATATATAGATACTGTATATATATATATATATATATATATATATATATATATATATATTTCAACTGCAAACACGCAGTATAATTAACGTAAAGAACGACGCTTGTATAGGAGAATATTCCGCGCAAGATGAGGAGACAGAACGAAACAAATGAAAAAATGAGGTAACCACCCGGGAATCGAACCCGGGATCTTCCGATTGCCGGTCAGATATGATAACCATTACACCACGGGCCCGTGGTGTAATGGTTATCATATCTGACCTGCAATCGAAAGATCCCGGGTTCGATTCCCTGGTGGTTACCTCATTTTTTCATTTGTTTCGTTCTGTCTCCTCATCTTGCGCGGAATATTCTCCTATACAAGCGTCGTTCTTTACGTTATATATATATATATATACACACACACACACACACATATATATATATATATATATATATATATATATATATGATACACACAGACTGTGCATGGAACAAGGAACTCTTTTGGGAAATGACAAACACTATAGTTTTTTTCGTTCGATGATGTTAGCCCGACGTGGGCAACGGGTCACTTGCAAAGAGACCCCAAAAATACACCTTCCCTCACCAGCCATCTGCAAAGCAGATAGGATCCAGCTTTGGGACGGGATCTAGCTTACTATATTTAGAACCTCAATATAAGCAAAAGACTCGTTGCAGTCACGTCCGATTGAATATATCAAAGAAAAAGGGGTAACTTTTCCATTTTTAGCTAAAAACGTAAACCTCAAGTGGTGAGGGAATCTATATTTTTGGGGGCCTCTTTGCGAGTGACCCGTTGCCCACGTCGGGCTAACATCATGAAAAAGAAAAAACATAGTATTTGTCATTTACCACTACTTATTCGGACTACAGTGAATTTAATTTTCCCACAAGAGTGCCTTGTTCCATGCACGGTCTGTTTGTATCATGAAAAACCTCAGGGGACCATTCTGAGTTCAATTCAATCCAATATAAATATATATAATATATATATATATATATATATATGTGAGCAAACCCATAGGAAAAAATAAAATTGATCCCAAGGTTTTCGTGTATTCAGAAGTACACCTCCTCAGGAAATAACGTCATTCTCCTCTCATTCGTCAGGTAATTCCCTGATGAGGTGTACTTCCGAATACATGAAAGATCTTGGAATAAATTTTCTTTTTTCCTGTGGGTTTGCATCATATTAAACATATATATATATTAGTGGTGGACCGGATATCCGCATCTGCGGATATCTGCATCATTTTTAACATCCGCATCCGCACTTCTGACTGCGGATGTTATGCGGATATTACCTCTAATAAATTATGCAATTTACAATTAAATTAGCTTATAAAGTAGTTTATAAGGCCCAGTCATGCACATTTCATGTAAAGTATTAATTAGTAATGAACAAACAAATATAGAAACCTCAAAATATAAATACTTGGTAACACAGAAAATTGAATGAAGCTTGTTTCATTGAATTTTCTGTGGCTGAAACTCTTGAGAAAGTTATTATTTTTATCATAATGAAAACATTAATATTAATTTTAATTCTTATGCATTGCCTGCCATAATAGTAATATCACGAAATTTGAAAAATCATGTCATATATTCATAATTCTATATTATATTGATAGATTAACTAAATATCCGCATCCGCGGATATTGAAATTAAAGATCCGCATCCGCAGATGTTGAAAAACTGACATCCGGTCCACCACTAATATATATATATATATATATATATATATATATATTATATTATATATTCCTGTAAAATTATTATGTTAGCATGAAACCACTACGATACTTCCAAAATGAAAAAAAAAACACATTTCAATATACTATACAAAAACGTAACTTGCGAGTAATTTTAAACTATATAAATTCGCGAATGCACAATTATATCACGAAAAAAAGCACTGTAAAATATGAGGGAAGCTTACGATGGTATTTCGTTACAGCTGTTAGAATTCACCGTAGACTGTAATGAAACGAAGCATACACTGGGAAAATCTGACTGAAGAATGAAGCTCAGGGCTGGAAATAGTTCTTTTATATGCGGGGAAAAACGCCCCTTTTCCAAGGAATGCCAAGAAGGACCCTCACCCAGTCCTAGGTACATTTAGAACATGATGTTCTCATTGGTGCACTGTGTGGAGTCGCGTGATTTGAGGAAGTACCCAACCACTTGCTTCAGGGCTAATGATTTGTGGGTAGAGATACAGATTTTAAAGCGGACAGATTGCCCTTGTGACCATGTTCGTAGGTTCATTAATAATTATTAGCCCTGAAGCAAGTGATTGGGTACTTCCTCAAATATATATATATATATATATACACACAGTCTTCTGAAAATTAATTGAAACATAGTCCCTATTCCTTTAAATTGAGACATTTCAATATTTTTTCCTTTTTAGGTGACTTTTTTTTATGAAGGAGTGGTGCAACAATTGTTTGCACGTGTTCTTTACGCAAATATTAAATCACAAATCGACTCTTTGTAATCAATGTCACCTAAGACAGCAACGAGGGTTGACGTGTTTCAATTTGTGTCGGATTGTGGATTTATCGGAATACACTCCAATAACTCAGAAAAACTGCAAAACAATGTGAGCTTAGCTTGGCAAGTGTTAGCCGAATTGTGAAAGCCTATCGAGAAACTGGATCTTTTTCTCCTCAACGGAGGAACAAATGTGGCCGAAACCGTAAGACAACAAAGAGGGATGACAGAATTTTGTTACAAAAAAGTCTTAAAAACCCTAAACTTACTACTGATGAACTGCAAAAGGAATTCTCAGCTGCTGGAATTAACGTTTGTTCCAGTACTGTGAGACGTCGTCTTTTGGATGCTGGACGCCCCGCAAGAAAGCCTCTCCGTAAACAACTTCTTACGAGTGCAATGAAAAAGAAACGTGTTTCTTGGCTAAACAATACTGGCACTGGACAAAGGAGCAATGGAGAACCGTCATCTTCACCGATGAATCGCATTTTGAAGTCCAGGGACAGAGATCCCAGTATGTAAGAAGATCACTCAATGAACCGATTCGCCAGGGCCACATTGAACAACACGTCAAACATTCTGAAAAGGTTATGTTTTGGGGTTCTTTTTGTTTTTCCGGACATTAAGACTTTTGCCAATTACAGGAATAATGAATTCCTAAAAATGCGTGGATATAATTCATACAAAAATGGCTCCCGACCTTATCAATGAAAGCATTGCAAGATGAGAGTATTCAAGTAAACCTGTGGGCTACAGTTAAGCAACACCTGCAAAAACATTGCTGCACAAGAAAACAAAAGCTCACCAGCGCAATAACTAAAATATGGTATCATGACGAAGAAGTTGTAAATATTTCCGCAACCCTTGTCGATTCCATGCCCCAACGTGTAAAATGTGTTCTTAAAGCTAAAGGAGGCCATAGCAAGTACTAAATCATAAATATGTTGCTTTTATGTCCAATAAATGGTTCAAATATCAAATAATGTCTTTGTCACATCGTGTTTCAATTAATTTTCACAAGACTGTGTGTATATATATATATATATATATATATATATAAACTTTGATTGCATTTACCGCGACAATATAAGATTACCCAAACCCGCAGGGAAAAAATTATAAAACAGTTTAAAAAGGCTAATTAACTACGGCCGGTCACAACCAAGCCCTTTTTAAAGCCGTAAACTAGTTAAAATGTCTATAAAAGTTATAAAACTTCCGTCTCGCGGAAGAGCTGAAGTTAAAAAAAAAAAATTTAGCTCTTCTGCGGGACGAAAGTTTTACAACTTTTTTAGACATTGTGACCGGCCGAAATTAATTAGCCTTTTTAAACACTGTTTTATAATTTTTTCAATGCGGGTTTGGTTGATTATATATATACACACAATATATATATATATATACAGTATATATATATATATATATATATATATATATATATATATATATTGAGAGAGAGAGAGAGAATCTAGTTATACTGTAATAATAACACAGGTCTACAAAAAAAAAAAAAATTCTCCTTTTCCCAATTTAATGGGTGATCTAAACTAATTTTGGAGTGCTGAATCTGAAAATCACATTAGTTTTTCTCTATCGGGTCAGGTTATCTAGATATCTGTAACCCTTATTTAGACGTTTATAGGAAGAATACACTCAAAACTTGAAAGTTCAGTATCACAGATAGAAGAAATTTTTGAAAATCTACTTATAAATCTACTTTTATTTGTATTTGTAGTAAAACAGAACAGAACAACAAAAAAGGATATATACGTACACATGCATTATTACATATCAACTGCTACATATAGTTCACTTTCTTAGAAGTGAGTTTTCTTGGATTTGCGTCTATACTCAGTAGAACCTTCCCGTTTTAGCACCCAGCAAAAGTTACCAAGCATGCAAGGGTCCCATCGTCCTTGGTAGTTTTTTCCATCATTGCAATGTCCTGATGAAAAAAATGCAAAAAATGCAAAAATTGGATCTTCAGAGACATTCTAGCCCCAAGTTGTTGGTATGCATCCAGCAGCTCGGTGACCATTGCTTCATAGTGAGGGGACTTTGTTGAGCCTAAGAAGTTGTCACAAAGATTCTTAAAAGAATTCCAGGCTCTTAGTTCCTTTGCATTGTGCTCAAAAACTGGTCATTCTTTAAAAGTTCTCTTATTTGGGGACCAATAAAAACACCTTTCATCTTCGCATCACTATCGCTAGGAAATTTTGAATGGAAATATTTGAATGCAGCTTCTTCTATGTCAAGCGCTTTGGCAAAGTTCTTTATCAACCCTAGTTTGATCAATTAATGGCCCATACTTCATACTATGTTGTCCTGGCACAAAGGCTTCACGTGCTGGCCAGTCCTTCTTTACATAATGCTGTTGTGTTGCTCTACTGTCCCATAAACACAGAAAGCACATGTACTTGGTAAAGCCACCCTGCATTCTCCGGAGAAGTCCTACCTTGCATTCCGAAGTATCACCATGTTCTCATATGACTCCTTGAGATGAACTGAGTGTCCAATTGAAATGCTTGGGTGAACGTTCCCATTGTTTAACAAAACAGCTTTAAGACTCCGCTTACTAGAGTCAGTGAACAGACGCCACGCGTCTGGAACATGTTCTATTTTAAAATACGAGAATAAACTTTCCAAATCTGAGCAGTAACAGCTGATTTACAGTTTGAAAGTTGTACGATATGTCGGAGCTTCTCTTGCGAAAAGAAGTAATGCGCACATCACCATGAACTAAGTTCCACTCCTTAAGTCTCGAAGCTAAAAGTTCAGCCTTGCCCATTGAAAGATATATGTCCCTAACCAAGTCATTCAAGTCTTGCTGAGTTATTAAATGTGGTTCAGAAGAAGACTCTGGACAGTAGTCTGCATCAGGAGATTCATTTGCTTGTTCTACAGATCTACAGAAGCTAAGGCTAACAAAGACCCTAAGATCCACTCTAAGGTTAGCCCGAGAGAAAGGAAAGAGTAGGGGGTTAAGAGAAGAGAAGAGAATAAGGGGTTAAGTAAGGAGGAACACCTATCACTCGTGGGTTAACATTCATTCAGAAAATGAGAAAAAAGACTCATCATCATCATCCGCCGGCCACTGCCGACAAGTCAGAAAAATAGTCGGAGAGAATAGGAGAGGGGTGAAAGATGAAAAGAAGTAAAATAAGAACGCTTACAAACCATGGAAACACATTCTTAACTCACTGTCATACCATGCAAACTACAAACATGCAAGAAAGAGAGTTACAGACATGCAAAGTAAGGAAAGGATAAGGAAGAAAAAAAAAATAGGTAAAGTTAAACAAAAAGTGGGTTAGTTTACGCTACAAAACTACATCTACGTTCGTGTTGGTCTAATTTTTTTTTTTTTTATTGCTGGCATCACACGCTGGCATGTCACAAGCTGGCATTCATCGTCAACAGACTCATCCTCGAGCACCACCACCAGAGCTCCTGTTGCTAACTTTGTTTTTTTATTTTAAAGAACGTTAATACCTTTAAAATGTCTGTCAAGACGGATCTTAAACATATTAACGCTGGTAGAATGAACGACTGACGCGGGAAGATTATTACATTTATCAATTACTTTAAACGTAAAGAAGTTTTTAGTGATATTAGTAATGAAACGTCTGCCACGCAACTTAAATCCGTTATTGCGAGTATTACTATTATCGAAAGTGAACAATGTCAAAATTTACGTTATCGATGTTATTAACGATTTTGAAAACTTCAATAAGCTCCCCCCTTAATCTTCTAGTTTCGAGTGAATACAGGTCTAACTCTTTAATCCTATCTTCATAAGGCTTATTGCGCAATGACGGAATAAGTTTCGTGGCACGACGCTGAACCCTTTCTAACCTATCAATATCCTCACGTAAGTACGGGCACCAAAACTGAACGGCATATTCTAAATGAGGACTGACTAGGGACTTGTAAAGGGGCAATATAATATCCTTCGCTTTAAACTCGAAATTACGCTCTATGAAGCCTAACATCCTATTAGCTTTTGCGCAAGACTCCAGGGACTGGTTCATAACATTTAAATCCTTAGATACGCGTACGCCTAAATCTACTTCCTCGTCAACGCTCGCTAACTCCCTATCATCCATCGTGTACGTGTAATTATTGTTGCGAGAACCTATATGCAAAACTTTACATTTATCTACGTTAAATTGCATCTGCCACTTATCTGTCCACGCCATAATCCTATTTACATCGTCTTGGAGTCTATTACTATTGTCCTTGTTAACAACCTTACCGCCTATTTTAGTATCGTCCCCGAATTTTGACACGTTACTAGTCAATCCTACATCTATATCGTTAATGTAAATTACGAATAGCAATGGGCCTAATACTGAACCCTGTGGGACACCGCTACCTACATCTAACCACCCCGATTCACTACCATTAACTACGATCCTCTGTCTCCTAGCACGAAGCCATTCTTCTAACCAGTTAGCTACCTGACCGCGTATACTGTGCGCTTTGACCTTCGCAATTAGTCTCCTATGCGGAACTGTATCGAACGCCTTTTTAAAATCTAAATAAATAAGGTCAGCTGCTGTATGCCTATCGTATTCGCGCACTATTTCGTTATAAAATTCGAACAAATTAGTTAAACAAGACCTATGGCGTCGAAACCCATGCTGACTACTATTAATCAAATCTCTACTTTCTAAGTGATCGATGATACGATCCCTAACTACGGATTCCAAAAGTTTACCGACAATTGACGTTAAGCTAATGGGCCTATAATTGCTAGCTACTGCGCGGTCGCCTTTTTTAAAAATAGGCGTGACGTTAGCTAATTTGAAGTCTTCAGGAATAATCCCCGTTTCGAGTGACTGATTAAAAATCTTCGTTAAGGGGCCTACGATAACGTCTTTCAAATCTTTCAAATGTCTGGGATAAAAAGCGTCAGGGCCTGGAGCCTTGCTAACTTTTAGCCTATCGATATAATGCGCAATCTCACCCTCGTAAACAGTTATTTCAGCCAAAATAGTCTCGCTACTAAATGGAACGATATTGTCCACGTCGGGGACATTATTTACGTCTTCTACGGTAAAAACTGTCGCAAAAAAGTTATTGAAAATACCCACCATCGCCTGAGCGTCAGAAGCCAAAGCGCCATTAACATCCACTAGAGGGCCTATGTTATCTTTTACCGGCTTACGGTTATTTACGTATTCAAAAAACTTTTTTGGATTATGTTTACTATCCGCAGTTATAAGTATCTCTAAATTACGCTTAGCATTCCTAACTGATCTTTTAACCTGACGTCTAAGCTCGATATATCTTTTAAAGTTAGCTGCCGTGCCATTGCGCTTATTAAGTCTGTACGCTCTATTACGCTCGTTTATGAACTCGCCTATTTCCCTAATCCACCACTTCGGCCTACCACGATTTCTAACGCGCTTGGGCCTACGAGGAATAAACTCCCTTTCAATATTCCTTAAACTTTCTTTAAACGCCACCCAACGCAAATTTCTGTTATTACCCATAAATAAGTTATCCCAGTCCACTACTCTCATCCTATCCGCAAAACTATCAAAATTAGCCCTACGAAAATCAGGGACTTCTATTACGTTACTTTCCTGGGTGTTTTCTATCAATAACTTAAACCTAAGAATTTGATGATCACTACACCCTAAACTCTCGCCTACTTCTAAACCTTCGACTATATTCTCGCCGTTCGTCATCACCAAATCTAAAATATTACCACCGCGCGTTGGTTCGGTAACTATCTGTCGTAAAAAGTTATCGTCCATAAACTCAACCAATCTCAAACCCTCCTCATTACTAGTAAAATTCTCGTAATTAACATTAGGGCAGTTAAAGTCTCCGACAATTATACTATTCCGGTTGTCAATAAAATTACCAAGAAGTGAGTAAAATCTAGCATCTGTATCGAGGGGTTGAACGGGAGGTCTATAAACAACAACAAAATTTAAACTAATACTACGCGCCCTAACTTCAACACATATCGCATTAATTGCTGCCGGAAAATCTAACTTAACCTCGATCGCCCTAAGGGAATTCCGAATATACAGCAAAACGCCTCCACCAAACCTATGTAACCTATCATTAGTAAAGAGTTTAAAACCCGGTATATCAAGTTCCCCCAAACAGTCCCGAGTCACGGTATTTAACCAAGTTTCAGTGACAGCAACTATGTCATAGCTGCCGGAATAAATTATCGCCTTAAATTCATTTAATTTCTAATACTACGCGCGTTACAATAAAAGACGTTTAAGTTATTTTTTACCACGGGCCCGCGTTTTAAACTATTTATCACGTCGGGCCCGCGTTCCCCGAACCCACAACGTTTAAAGAAGGCTTCGACCTATAGAGCTTTCGCACGTTTTCGTCTATTAACCTACCGAGCCTAGCATTACCTATTTCATTAACCCTTTCGCTCACGAATTATGACATAGGGTAAAAAAGAAACTTGCCTTTATGTGTGGTTATATAAGAATCAATATGGTTTATTTTTCAGTTACACAATTGTCTACCCAGTGAGTGAAAGGGTTAAAATGCACCCCCATCTTTTATAAAAAGGCTAGGATCACTGAATTCGGATCACAGCTTTACGAAGGGTACATTTTCCTCAGCACAAATCTCTTCTAATTTGTTATTCAAAAATATTGTTTTTGACGTAATTCTAAGACCCAACCCGTGCCTAGGGGTAATACCTAGAACTAAAGACCTATCTGACCTCGCCTTCAAGGACCTAATTAACCCCCTATACCTCTCCAAAAGGTCAGGCACTCTCGTATCGGGCCTATACGTGTCGTTGCCTCCTACCATCGTCACCAACATTGAGTGACGGGAGGCAACGTCAATCCTATCCACTTCGTCTCTAACTCTGTCAACCCTGGCCCCTGGGAGACAGACCCTCCTCCTCTTGGTTGGATGCCGTTTAACGAACTCTTTGTCCATGTGGCGCACTAAAGAGTACCCGATTAAAATAGTTTCCCCCTCAGTCACGTCCCTTTCCAAATGGGCGAAAGGGTTCGAAACCTCGATAGGGGGGGGGATTCCTATCACCTAACGTACGCGGACTAGCTCCACCCTTAACCTCTCTAAATCCCTCGCTATCTACTACTCTCGGACTAACCTTAACCTCTTCCTCAACTCTATCTAACCTTCCCGACAAGCTACCTAAAGTAGAAACTAGGTTACGCACCTCACCCTTCAAGTTAGTAACGTCTTCAACGTTAGTATTGGTTCGGCCTACGTCAACCGTAGCCCTACCCCTGCCCTCATCAAGCGTTGCAAGTCTTTCCGCTACCTCACGTACACTGCGTTTTATGTCAACTAATTCCTCCATGAACTCGCAAAAGAAACAAACTGATCTATCGGTAATCGCCATTGGACCGCCGTTATAATCATTAAATTCCAAATACCACCGGTTTACCCTACACGTAACACACGACGATTTCTGCGACGGCATCGCGCAGTTAAAAATTAGTTAAACCGTCACAGGTATAAGTTAAATTAAGCCGGCACGCTATGAAAACTTTTAAATCGCTAAAAACCACTAATATTCGATTACTTAACTATAACAACGTGAATTTAAACGCAAGTATATAAAAATCAAAGCTATCCAAAAAGGAAAATTCTCAGCAATATATAAAAGTAGATGCAAAATCAGAGAGCTCAGGAAATGCGTCCGTTCAGTACAGAGTCTGGCTGACGAAATGATGTTGGCAGAAGATTCTTATCTGCTGGTGGTGTTGGAATCGGAAGCTCATCACTATGAGGAACAGGTTTGATGGCAGAGGCTACCACAGGATAGTTAATTTTATTCCTAGTTTTTGATGTAAGGCCAGCTACTTTGCTCTGACAGAAATAGCAACCGTCAACATGGTTCTTTTGCTCACGCCAAACTATAGGTACTGCGAATCCCATACCTTTCCTTCTACCATTGAACCAGTCACGTAAATTCATTGCACAGTTACTACAGCAAACATGTGGGGGCCCATCTTTTGTCTTGGTCACCAATATGACAGCCGAAGTAGTGATTATACGCTGTTCTTATCAGAGGAGTCATATTCCTGCGCTGTGAAGTTGGAGTAAATAGACCACAGCGTAACAAAATAAATCTGGACTGTTCACGCAACCCCTTGAAGCACACATCATAAATCTAAAAAGTAAAAACGCAATTATTGTGTTTTGTATTGAAGTAAAATGAACTATAATCATAAAATTATTGAACTATAATCATAAAATTAGTATAAAACAGTACCGTATAAAACATCATATTCTGACAAAACCTGATCTAACGTGCAAAAATGAAGTTCATTTTCGAAATCAGTACCCTATAATTAGTATAAAACAGTGTTTTTACCGGGAAGCAAAACTGTTGTTAGGTTGTGTAATAATTCAGTAATTTCGTATAAATTACAATTATGATAAAGTGGCTATATTCTCGGTCTAAGGTGAAGTGACAAGCTTGTTACTACTTTTATGTGGTATAAAAATGTTTCTTACTGGCGTTAAAGAAAATATGGGTCTCTGATACTCTCACCCAAATACAATTAGTCTATTTTATTTTATTTAATATGTGATTAAGTTTTAGGTTTTGCAGGGCTCTCACATTAAAATAATGTAGAAGAAACATACGTAGAAGAAACAAAACATCTACCTGTAAACCATATTTCAGTTTGAAGCCAAGAAAAATAACGCTTTATTAAATATTTCTCTAATAATACTACAACTGATACTCGACAAACTAATCACGAATCTGTTATTTCCATTTTTATTTTTGTAAATTTTAACATACGATTTTTTTTAAAAGGTTATAAAATATAATGAATATGCCATTATGCACATTATTCCTTTTGTAAACTTCGGTTTTAAGTTCTGTTTCGAAATTCAAAATCCTTTTTTTATTTTCATGTTTTTTTAATGGAGGCATTTCCTATATTTTATAAATCTTATGATGTATTTTATAACTAAAATAGGAATACAAATTTTATTACCAAAGTTTTACCGCCTTTGTGGACTCCCAGAATTCAAAACTGGAGTGATGTTCACCAACAAAATTTGTTGAACAGAAACAAAATCCTTTTTTTATTTTCATGTTTTTTTAATGGAGGCATTTCCTATATTTTATAAATCTTATGATGTATTTTATAACTAAAATAGGAATAAAAATTTTATTACCAAAGTTTTACCGCCTTTGTGGACTCCCAGAATTCAAAACTGGAGGGATGTTCACCAACAAAATTTGTTGAACAGAAACAATCCTCATTAAATCATTAATTTTGAATATAATAATCTGAAAATTGGTACACATATATACTGTGTACATAGTTTTGCTCTGTATGAGTTTCATTATGATTGGTTAATAAATGTTGATTTCATGGCTTCTTTTAGAGTTACCTTTTTTTTTGGCAGACGGTATACAGTATTAGGGTCGGCCAAAAAATGAAATTGAAAAATATATTCCTCATGGCATTTGCCCATATTTATCAATCAATAGTAATGTAGTAAATAAAAAGCTGGATGGATTCATGCACATTTAGAGGTGGCGCAAATCGAAGCCTTAGTATCCTTACAGTTTACAGTTGGGGGTGGCAAATTTCTTTAAACTTCCCCACCCTTAAATATTAATGGGTTTACCTCAACATCCGGTCTAAGGTCTTTTCCCATATAAGGAATGAGAAAATGCATCAGGAACTCTTATTTGCGTAATTTAATTTTTTACCATATATGTGTGTGGCTCACCCTAATATATATATAGTATAAGGGGTTCCAAAAAACCTTAGCCCCCCCCATTTGCAGCTTACACGTTTACTTATATCGAAATAGTTTTTAGTGATTATAAAAATATATAAAATTATTTATTGCAGGTATTAAAATTACTCTAACTGATAAAGTGATAATATAATGGCTTCTCATTTAATTGGTGATTCGGAGAGACAACGTGTGATAAATCGCATACGAGCAATAATATTTCGGGAAGCTCGTGATGCTGGAGCCACCTTTATAACACGTTCATGGGTTGCCAAAAAGTTGCGAAGAAATGAGGACTTCGTCAAAAGAAATTGGAATAAAACTTTGGATGAATGTGAAATGGATACAACCAAATCTGGGCGCCCAAATTTGCCACTCTCAGGAAACAAAGGACATCATTGAAAGCGGTACGCGTAAGCAGAAAAACAGCGATGCTAAACTTTCTAGAGAGATCGAAGTGTTGAGAGGAAAGATCGTTAGTGGTGAGATCATTCGACTGTACCGTCATAGGCAAGGTTTAAAGCCTTGGCATGAACTTCCAAAGCCAAGAAAAACTCAACTTAACATCGATGACAGAATGTGGTTTGCCCATTATCTTGAAGATTGAGATGTGGATGATTTCATGCATTTAGCTGTCTCCGACGAATTTTCTGTTTACGTAACACGTCGGCCTAACTACCAAAATGATCGAGTGTGGGCCACAACACCAGATGAAATCGATGACAATGAACATTATCGCGAATTATTAAAAAGTCCAGACTGTGTTGGTGTGTTTGTTTTGTTCACTGCAAAGAAGCTCATGTGGGTGCTGAAGCCAAATGGTCAGAGTTGAGATGGACAGTATTTTCGTGATATTATTCTATCCCAGCATGTCATTCCTTTTCTAAGAAACCCAAACAATGTTATGGATGTCGATCAGGTCACATTTCTGCACGATAAGGCCCCCTGCTTTAAGGCATTAGCCACTCAACTGTTGTTGCGGAACGATGAGATCGATTTCTTTGGAAATGAAGAATGGCCAGGAAATTCTCCTAACCTGAACGTCTGTGAACACACTGGATCAGTTATAAAGGACAAGGTTGAATGTCTTGTTTCAAGAACCTGCAGCAAATCGATTTTCGAAGGATACAATGACGTAACACATTGAAACTGTTTTAGAAAATTTGCGTAACGATCAAGATCTATTCACGTCACTTTTGGCAAGCTACCCAAAGCGAATTCAGGCTGTCTTGGAAGCCAATGGCGGGAACACCAAGTTTTAATTGTTTCTCATTAAATGCAGGACAAAATTCTCTTTTGTAAGGTATGTTTAGTTTTACTGTACCTCTAATGGTTTAGGCAATGGGCGGTGGGGCTAAGGTTTATTGGAGCCCCGTATATATGCGCTTCGGTGGTGTAGTGGTTAGCATCGCTGACTACGAATTCATCGGCCCCTGGGATCGAGACGAGGGCATGGTTAATTATTTATTTTCAGGAAAAAGTGAATGATAAAATTTTCTAATTAATCAATGATTAACTAATTAAAAATTATTAAAAATTAAATACTTCTGAAAAGAGTAAGAAAGAACTTTATTGTTTCTTTTGCGTGAGATGAGACTGAAGACAACATTTTGCTCAAATATTTAGTTTGCTTTAGTTCAAGAAATCAGGCATGGACGGATTAGACAGTTTATACATGCAAAATGGTGCCAAATTCAAATGATACATTACAAAATTTAAGGTAAAATGATGCTGAAATTATGAGGGAAATTAATCATCTCCCAACATTTTCTAAAAATATATTTTGATTAGTTAATGATTAAATTCGAAACAATAATTAACTGATTAAATGATTAATCAGAACCATGCCCTAATCGAGACCCGGTGATGTCAGGCAGCGCATAGCAAACTCCAGCTTTTCATCCTTTTACACAATAAAAAAATTGGTTGGTAGATAAATGGGCACCCTGGGTAGCGACTGACTCGTGGCTCCTTTGAATAGATGTCTAATTCTTTTTGATAACTTTTCTGATAATTTTTGACAGGTGGAGGCACAACCTCATCGAAATAACTCCATAAATTAACCTTCGACTTCTTTTTCAAAGGTTCTTGATCTTCTCGTGAAACAAAATCAGTTGTTTTATCGCCATAGGTTATATTAAGTGCAGGACTAACGTTAGGTGACGCAGACAATGCTTATCTCATTTTTTACAGGGCTCTTTACACTGCACACTATTCCAACAACATGTGGAAGGATGTTCGCTTACCGAGCGCCGGTTGTAATCACTGGGCCTCGAGCATGGACCCGATGCGGTTCTCGTTTTCGTAAAATTTTTTCATCCATCTTAATATTCATTCTTTTGATTTGAGAAATTTATATATTAAATCTCCCATATGAAAACAGGTTTAATAATACGCAGTAGATATACTAAACGTAAATTTGTTAATAAACAATTATTCTCATAGATTAACATTAAACATTCCTTTCTATATACTTTTATATTATTTTTATAAAGAAAATCCCGCCAGTTCAAAGTTAATTAACTGTTAATTTTTCTAGAAAATTCATCTTTTCGCAGCGGCAGACCGGAGTGATCTCTCCACACAAAGCATTGCAGAAATTTGCGATGGAATGCAAGAATCATCCGTTGAAGACGACAATGAAATGTAAGTGACTAATTTAATTTGTGATTCGAGTTTTGTACTTCGGTTCATTCAGTGCCTGTGTTAGTTAATTTATAAAAATCCATAATAAATGCGTTTTGAAAAACTAGTTTGTGATTTAAGCGGAAGGCCGGGCTATATATATATATATATATATATATATATATATATATATATATATATATATATATCGCTTCATTCAGTGCAAGTATTATAATTTATAAAAACTCGTAATAAAACGAGTTAAAAGGATAGTTGCCTAGGGGTCGGTCGAGGCCTCTGGGGAGACAGACGATGCGGTGCACATCCAGCAATCTTACTTTTGAAAACTGTCAGGATATCTGCTTTGTGATTATAATTTGCCGGGCACCCTAATCGGCATTTTCTCTTATTGTAACTTTTTAATTAGACTTTAATTTAATTTAACTTTAAAAAGGATTCAGTATGAACTAATGTTAATTTCTCCTTAAAGGACCGATGCGGAACTTGATCGTGTTATCGCTACTTTTCGCGACAGCTTTGATGAAAGGCAAATAAATGACGCCGATTTTAGAGGCTTTACCGTGCAACCAACCCAGTGACCTGAATACCGAGGCCGAGGTATTGGCTCACATCCGGCCCAACAAATGCCAGGTCATCGAGGAACTAATGTAATTTTTTTTTTGTGGTTAAGAACAAAACACATTGTATTTTCATTCAATTTATTAAATGGTAGAAAGCATGTTTTAGTACAATTCGGCTTACAGAACTAGCATCCATTAAATAAGACTAACATTAATGGAGACATTTTACAGTTATAATTATATATATATATATACAAACACGTAAAACTTTACACAATATAGTTACAATTATATACACACACGTTTAACTTTACACAATACAACGAGTGCGTACAAATGGGAACCTTTTTTTATCTGTCTGCATAACAATTCATAATTCATCTCAGTGTCGCACAATTAGAATAATTATAAAAAATGTATAAATCCCTTACCACGTGACATGTGCAGGAGAAATGGAAGACAGTACATGCCACAAATATTATTAAAATATCCTTGGAAACGGTAAGGATTCCAGACAATTACAGGGACATGTAGCTGTTCGATAAATTGTTCAACCACAGGGTCACTCCAGGGCTGAGTGCCGAGTGAATCAAAATAGTACATTCTTTCCCTATTTTTAAAATAGATTGCAAACCAATGAATCCCCTCAACCCCCACAATGTCCATATTCACGATAAGGCTATACCAATCTCTCGTAGTCGGCAATTTCAATGTTTCATTCTTCGCAAACACACCGATAAATTTGGAGCGTGTGACTCGGTCACTCTTCACTACTCTCTGGAGTGTATATGCGTCCATTTTAAAAGTCTGTGACAACGTTCCTGAAACGGTTGAGCTCTATTAGAGCTTGTGATTCGAGGTATACTAGTACACTAATAGGCGCGTCTATAGGGTCGGCGAACTCCAATCTCACAGAGATGTTCCCACTTTGTTGTGGCCTTAAGTGTGTATTTACACAAGCAGCTAAGTCGGGGGTAATATCAAATGGTTAAAGGTTAAATTGATCGACAAATTCTTTGGCGTTACGCCAAACCCAAGCTCGTCACAGCCACCGGCAATGTAGGCCAGATTGCTATAAGCTCTCGCGCAGAGCGGGAGCACAGCGTCTGATGAGTAGTCCGTAACCATAGTCCCGCCGAATGCAACGCCATTTACGTATAGTTATATTTTTAAGGCCGAAATTTTCGAATTTAAAGGCGCTCTTTTTATATTTTTCATTCGTCGAAGCGTGATCCTGCATCCCAATTAATATCCTTTTAGGTAGAACTCCCAGGGCCACGTTTTCTAGCTGCTTCGAGGCAAATCCGGCGGCACGTGTATAGTTTGATCTATACTCTGTTAATTGGGTATTTTACTGTTGCGTGTAGTAAATTTTTTTCAATTTCTACATATTTCGGCGAACTTAATTTCACTCGCCGTACGCGCAGATATGTTTCCATGATGTGACTCACAACGGGCTTTGCGCCCTCCTCTTGATCAGGTCCCAGATTTATGCATATCTCAGGATTCGTGCGGTTGAGTTTTAGCTTCATCTCCATCCCATTCATAAGCAGTTTCTCCTGGAACGTGAAGTCTGTATGCAGACGTCCAAAACACTCGTATATCTTTTTAGAATTTTTAAATTTATCCTTTATACTACTTTCGTCTTTAGTCTGATAATAGCCCTCGGCAGTTAAAAAGGAATCCTTCGCTTATTTTGAAAAGTTGAGGACAATTTCCAGATAGGCTCGTAGGTGATAATAACCGGCTCCTGCCGAGGTGTTAACCTGATTTAAATACACCTCACACTGGCTGAATATGGAGTGTAGAAAGTTGGTTTCAGGTATACTGAGTAACTATCATCGCAGTCCGTTCCATCTGAATGGGTTATACGCAGTTAGCGTTTAGCGTACCTGTGCATACAGCTTGGATAAAAAATGTATGGGCCTGAGCTAGGTATCACGAATTCTATAGGGGCACTCGGTGAACTAATTGTGTTTAATGGATTAATTGTAATAAAGTCGCTATGCTCAATAGGAACCTGTGTAGGTGGCATATCAAAGAGGGACAGTTCCGATTTACAACATTGTGAGCTACACGGATGGACGAAACTCGCCATGACGAGTAAGAAATAGTGCCACCTCTCTCAACAAGTAGTAATCAGCCTATGATTCGTGAGAGTAGTGTCCTCAGCTTATATAAGTTAAAAATATGATCAGCCATAGGCTTCATACGCTTAGAACACTTCTTTTTTGATGTCCTTTTACGTTTAGCGCCACGTGTTGGTAACCCCTTCTTCCTGACAGCCTTCTTCTTCTTCTTTCCGCCACCACGCATTTTTCTCTTTGCATCTTTGATGATTTCGTCCCGTGTGCGTTTTAAATGTTTTTTATAGAGCTTCTTTAGGTTTAGTTCCACCCATTATGTCTTCTGCGCGTTAAAACCTGATTGTAACGCCTTCCTCCCGAGGTATCTAGCACCCCTCTTCAAGAGTGGGACAGCCGTGCGTAGTATGGTTGAAAAAATGGAGCCAAGCCCACTCCCACGCTGATATCTCCCTCCTCGATAGACTGTGAAAGGCCTTCGGGTCATTATAACTGAATGCGACGAAAGTGTAGCTTCACTGTTAAGCTCCCATCACCGAATGGAAAATTTTTTCTCTCAATCGTTCTTATATATATTGAGATATTGATTAATAGATTAGTTGCAACATTCACATAATGGGGCTTGTCATATGTAATGCTCAAACTCTTCCCTCTATTGTTGGGAATGTGTACAGTGCGCAGCAGGCGCGCCTGGGTGTCCCCAACAAATTGATGCTCTACGATATTGCTGTAAATATAGCACATGTCTGGGGATGGGTAGATTTCACCCAATTTCTCCAACTTTAACTGATACATTAAGCTGAACAAGTCATTTTGTGCCTCGTGAAAGGATCTCTGGGGAAGAAAAATGGGTCCTCTATAACAATATTAAGCGTCAACATCAGTGGCTTAGCCGTGAAACAAAGCCTGAACCTCAGCCAAGGAATAGACCCCATTCAAAGAAATTTTTTCTATGCGTCTGGTGGGATATGCAAGGAATTATTCATTTTGAGCTTCTGTCAGATAACCAAACAATCACAGCTGAAGTCTACTGCCAACAATTCCAACGATTGAAGATTGCATTACAAGAAAACCATCCTGCATTAATCGCAGAGGTGTTCTATTCCACCAGGATAACGCGCGCCCTCACACTGCTCGAATCACCACTGCCCAATTGGAAGCATTTGGTTGGGAAAAAATGCATCATCCACTTTATTCTCCGGACATCGCACCTTCAGACTACCACTTATTCAGAAGTCTGCAATACCACCTAGATGGACAAAAGTTGCAAGCCAGGGAAACTATCGAAAACGAAGTGATCGCTTTTTTTAACTCGAAACAGGAATTTCTTCGAAAGTGGCATAAAAAACTTTCCTGCAGGTGGGAAGAGGTTATAGAAAAAGAAGGGAATTATATTGATGATTAATTTGTCATTATATCATTTAATTTTTGCTGTAAATAAACTAAAAATTCGAGCAAATTTGTCCTTATAAGTCCTTTAATTTTTGTTCTGAATGAACTAAAAAATCGAGCAGAATATATGTTACACCCTTATAAATGCCATTCTCTGCAACTCCTCGCAGTAAAAGCATCCTGCGATTTACTCCCCGTTCAAATCTTCAACGTAATACATCAGGCAGGGGTAGGGCTACCGTTGACGGAAGCCGAACCAATACTAACGTTGAAGACGTTAGTAATTTGAAGGGTGAGGTGCGTAACCTAGTTTCTACTTTAGGTAGCTTGTCGGGAAGGTTGGATAGAGTTGAGGAAGGGGTTAAGGTTAGTCCGAGAGTAGTAGATGGGGAGGGATTTAGAGAAGTTAAGGGTGGAGCTAGGCCGCGTACGTTAGGTGATAGGAATCCCCCCCCCCTATCGAGGTTTCGAACCCTTTCGCCCATTTGGAAAGGGACGTGACTGAGGGGGAAACTATTTTAATTGGGGACTCTTTAGTGCGCCACATGGACAAAGAGTTCGTTGAACGGCATTCAACCAAGAGGAGGAGGGTCTGTCTCCCAGGGGCCAGGGTTGACAGAGTTACAGACGAAGTGGATAGGATTGACGTTGCCTCCCGTCACTCGATGTTGGTGACGATGGTAGGAGGCAACGACTCGTATAGTCCCGATACGAGAGTGCCTGACCTTTTGGAGAGATATAGGGGGTTTATTAGGTCCTTGAAGGCGAGGTCAGATAGGTCTTTAGTTCAAAAACAATATTTTTGAATAATAAATTAGGAGATTTGTGCTGAGGAAAATGTACCCTTCGTAAAGCTGTGGTCCGAATTCAGTGATCCTAGCCTTTTTATAAAAGATGGGGGTGCATTTTAATGAAATAGGTAATGCTAGGCTAGGTAGGTTAATAGACGAAAACGTGCGAAAGCTCTATAGGTCGAAGCCTTCTTTAAACGTTGTGGGTCCGCGGAACGCGGGCACGACGTGAAAAATAGTTTAAAACGCGGGCCCGTGGTAAAAAATAACTTAAACGTCTTTTATTGTAACGCGCGTAGTATTAGAAATAAATTAAATGAATTTAAGGCGATAATTTATTCCGGCAACTACGATATAGTTGCTATCAGTGAAACTTGGTTAAATACCGTGACTCGGGACTTGTTTGGGGAACTTGATATACCGGGTTTTAAACTCTTTACTAGTGATAGGTTACATAGGTTTGGTAGCGGCGTTTTGCTGTACATTCGTAATTCCCTTAGGGCTATCGAGTTTAAGTTAGATTTTCCGGCAGCAATTAATGCGATATGTGTTGAAGTTACGGCGCGTAGTATTAGTTGTAATTTTGTTGTTGTTTATAGACCTCCCGTTCAACCCCTCGATACAGATACTAGATTTTACTCATTTCTTGGTAATTTTATTGACAATCGGAATAGTATAATTGTCGGAGACTTTAACTGCCCTAATGTTAATTATGAGACTTTTACTGGTAATAAGGAGGGTTTGAGATTGAATGAGTTCATGGAGGATAATTTTTTACGACAGATAGTTACCGAACCAACGCGCGGTGACAATATTTTAGATTTGGTGATGACGAACGGCGAAAATATAGTCGATAGTTTAGAAGTAGGCGAGAGTTTAGGATGTAGTGATCATCAAATTCGTAGGTTATGTTATTGATAGAAAACACTAATGATAGTAACGTAATAGAAGTCCCTGATTTTCGTAGGTCTAATTTTGATAGTTTTGCGGATAGGATGAAAGTAGTGGACTGGGATAACTTATTTATGGGTAATGACAAATTTGCATTGGGTGGCGTTAAAAGAAAGTTTTAGGAATATTGAAAGGGAGTTTAATCCTCGTAGGCCCAAGCGCACTAGAAATCATGGTAGAACCAAGTGATGGACTAGGGAAATAGGCGAGTTCATAAACGAGCGCAATAGAGCGTATAGACTTAATAAGCGCAATGACACGGCAGCTAACTTTAATAGATATATCGAGCTTAGACGTCACGTTACAAGATCAGTTAGGAATGCTAAGCATAATTTAGAGATACTTATAGCTGCGGATAGTAAACATAATCCAAAAAAGTTTTTTGAATACGTCAATAATCGTAAGCCAGAAAAAGATAACATAGGCCCTCTAGTGGATGTTAATGGCGCTTTGGCTTCTGACGCTCAGGCGATGGCGGGTATTTTCAATAACTTTTTTGCGACAGTTTTTACCGTAGAAGACGTAAATAATGTCCCCGACGTGGACAATATCGTTCCATTTAGTAGCGAGACTATTTTGGCTGAAATAACTGTTTACGAGGGTGAGATTGCGCATTATATCGATAGGCTAAAAGTTAGCAAGGCTCCAGGCCCTGACGCTTTTTATCCCAGACATTTGAAAGATTTGAAAGACGTTATCGTAGGCCCCTTAACGAAGATTTTTAATCAGTCACTCGAAACGGGGATTATTCCTGAAGACTTCAAATTAGCTAACGTCACGCCTATTTTTAAAAAAGGCGACCGCACGGTACCTAGTAATTATAGGCCTATTAGCTTAACGTCAATTGTAGGTAAACTTTTGGAATCCGTAATTAGGGATCGTATCGTCGATCACTTAGAAAGTAGAGATTTGATTAATAGTAGTCAGCATGGGTTTCGACGCCATAGTTCTTGTTTAACTAATTTGTTAGAATTTTATAACGAAATAGTGCGCGAATACGATAGGCATACAGCGGCTGACGTTATTTATTTAGATTTTAAAAAGGCGTTCGATACAGTTCCGCATAGGAGATTAATTGCGAAGGTCAAAGCGCACGGTATACGCGGTCAGGTAGCTAACTGGTTAGAAGAATGGCTTCGTGCTAGGAGGCAGAGGGTGGTAGTTAATGGTAGTGAATCGGGGTGGTTGGATGTAGTTAGCGGTGTCCCACAGGGTTCAGTGTTAGGCCCATTGCTCTTCGTAATCTACATTAACGACCTAGATGTAGGATTGACTAGTAACGTGTCAAAATTCGCGGACGATACTAAAATAGGCGGTAAGGTTGTTAACGAGGACGATAGAAATAGGCTCCAAGACGATGTACGTAAATAGGATTATGGAGTGGACGGATAAGTTGCAGATGCAATTTAACGTAGACAAATGTAAAGTTTTACATGTAGGTTCTCGTAACAATAATTACACTTACACGATGGATGATCGGAAGTTGGCGATCGTTGACGAGGAAGTAGATTTAGGCGTACGCGAATCTAAGGATTTAAAGGTTAGGAACCAGTGCCTGGACTCTTGCGCAAAAGCTAATAGGATGTTAGGTTTCACAGCGCGTAATTTCGAATTTAAAACGAAGGATATTATATTGCCTCTTTACAAGTCCCTATTCAGGCCTCATTTAGAATATGCCGTTCAGTTTTGGTGCCCGTACTTGCGTGAGGATATTTATAGGTTAGAAAGGGTTCAGCGTCGTTCCATGAAATTAATTCCGTCATTGCGCAACAAGCCTTATGAAGATAGGATTAAAGAATCAGACCTGTATTCACTCGAAACTAGGAGATTAAGGGGGGAGCTTATTGAAGTTTTCAAAATCGTTAATAACATCGATAACGTAAATTTTGACAAACTGTTCACTTTCGATAATAGTTATACTCGAATAACGGATTTAAGTTGCGTGGCAGACGTTTCATTACTAATATCGCTAAAAACTTCTTTACGTTTAAAGTAATTGATAAATGGAATAATCTTCCCGCGCCCGTCGTGAACTCTACCAGCGTTAATGTGTTTAAGAACCGTCTTGACAGACATTTTAAAAATATTAACGTTGTTTAAAATAAAATAAAAAATTAGCAACAGGAGCTCTAGGGGCGGTGGTCGAGGATGAGTCTGTTGACGATTAATGCCAGCTTGTGACATGCCAGCGTGTGATGCCAGCAATAAAATTCAAAAAAAATATTAGACTAACACGAACGTAGATGTAGCTCGCAGGGTAAACTAACCCACTTTTTATTTAACTTTACCTACTTTTTTTTCTCTTATACTCTCCTTGCTTTGCATGTCTGTAACTCTCTTTTCTTGCATGTTTGTAATTTGCATGGTATGACAGTGAGTTAAGACTGTGTTTGCATGGTTTGTAAGCGTTCTTATTTTACTTCTTTTCAGCTTTTACCCTTTTCCTATTCTCTCCGACTATTTTTCTGACTTGTCGGCAGTGGCTGGCGGATGATGATGGTGAGTCTTTTTTCTCTTTTTCTGATTGAATGTTAATCCACGAGTGATAAGTGTTCCTCCTTACTTAACCCCTTATACTCTTCTCTTCTCTTAACCCCCTACTCTTTCCTTTCTCTCGGGCTAACCTTAGAGTAGTTCTTAGGGTCTTTGTTAGCCATAGCTTCTGTAGATCTGTAGATCATTATCTCGCTTTAGGTCTCATTGCACTAACTTTAAAAATCTCACGTGTCCAACCTTGCTCAAATCCCTTCGCCAATTTATTTCGCGAACGCGATAGCCTTATATAATCATTGATTTTTAAACGTGTAGAATGTGGTGGCGGCGTTCCACCTCTTCTCCATCAGTCTCTGGCGCGTACCTCTTTCTAAAACTTCGTTAGGTGTTGTGCCATTCGTAGGGTGGTGTGAACGGTTGTATGACGAGCCAATGACCCCAGAATGTTATGTATCTCTATGTGTTTTTATGGGTAAAATAGCGGTGCATGCGCTCCTTTATGGTACATTGAATTTTTCAGCTAAAGAAGCCTTATGTATAGAATTGCTAGTGTAGTAACTGATATTAAACTGTGTCAGCATGTTTTCTGAAAAGCACGGCCTATAAATTCTTTCCCCATATCCGTACAAAAATAGCTAGGAACCCTGTTTTCTTTCAACATCAGCGTTTTGGAAGCTTTAGCAACTGTTTCAGGCGATTTATTTTTCAGTGGAATTAGCCAAGATATGTAGAGAATACATCTATTATGAATAGAATGTAGCGGTAGCCATCATTATACACTGAATATCTTTGCATTTCTGTTAAATTCGCTTGTCAAATAGAGTCAATCGAAGGCGCTGTTGTTCTGGCCATTTTAAACCTTTTCTCACCGGCTTATGAAGTGTCTAAGCATCCTGCTCCCACAAAAACCTCTCAACATCTTTTTTCCCTTCTCCATCATTATAAACACCTCTGTACAGGAGGCGGGATTAGAAATGTCATAATAGCGTTTTCTTAAAATGTTAGCCATTTGCGTACTTTAGAGACACGTGGATAAGGTTGGCCGTCTGGTCTCTTTTTTCTCCTCTTCAGAGATGCTACTGTTGGGGGTGATGGCGTATTCAGTTGTGACACATGAGAGACTTGTTCCAAGTCTTTTAACCTATTCAGATTTCCTATCAATGTTTTGGGGACATTTATTTGTTGTAGTCTTGTTTTAATACGCTTCCATCCTGTTGGTGAGGGCCTGTCCAACTTTCTCACCAGATCATGGACAATGTCGACGATATTGGATCCCTATACCCTTGTTCCTTTGACAGTGACCTCGCCTGTATCGGTCCACTGTATGATGGGGTCCTCACTCAATAGATTATAAAGAATTAAGCCTTTATTCCTCAATGTATGTGGGAGACTGCTTTTTAATACATGCTCGATGTGTTGCGTTCCGTTATTCTTTGGCTGGTCATCTCTAACGTCGGGCCCGGTCCTATGTCGCCATACTCATTGTTGCTAGCGCTGTGACTAAAAAACCACGGGGAGCTCTGTCGGATTCTTATAATCTTCGTACTCATGAAGAAATTTCTGCACAGCCTCTTGGTACAAGATCCTTTTCTCATCAGGTGACTTTTCACTGTTTAATAGGGCTAACAATTCGCTTTCCATTCTTTTAAGAATACTTTTACGGGGTTCTACAGTGCCCGCGAAAAGTATCCGATCACTCAAGAAAATACAATATTTTCCCTTGATATTCAGAGACACGTAATTCACTTTCTATTTGTTCTAGCGACATCTGGTAACTTTGAGGTTGCTCGCTGATATGAGAGCTATCCAACGCATTCTCAAATTAGTGTTCTGGTAGCCTTCGTTGCGGGTGGCTGTGTCTCAAATTTGTCAGATTTCACTGTTTGTGTAAATTTCTTGATTTTTTTTTTTTTTTTACAGAAAGTGGTGTAAATAAAATTTATATATAATGTGTGCTAAAAAACAACTTAAGAGTGATTGTCGAGGTGCTATTGTTGCTTTGCATGCATGTGGGAAATCACAGAGACAGATAGCTAAGGAATTAAACATATCCCAAAGTACCGTTAATTTATGGGTTTCACGGGCTAAGGACAATGGTGGCCTAACCACGCCAGTCCCTAAAAAACGATCTGGCAGACCGAGAAAAACAAATTCGCGAACAGACAAACTTATGAAACGTTTAGTATTGAAAAACCCAACAATAACTGCGAAAGAAATAAAATTTAATATGAATAATTTGTTATCTGGTGTTTCTGAACGAACTATCCAGGAGCGGCTCCAAAAAGAACTCGGATTACCATCTCGCCATGCTGCTAAGAAACCGTTCATTAATGAAAAATGCGTAAAAAACGTGTCGCATTTTGTAAAAAATACATTCATTGGACTGTTGATGACTGGAAGAAGGTTTTATTTAGCGATGAGTCGACATTTTTGACATTCAGAAGTTGTCCAAAAAAGGTTCGCCGGCCTATTGGCTCAAATAGGATGGACCCTAAATACACCCTAAAGACAATGAAACACCCTCCAAGTGTGATGGTTTGGGGTTGTTTCGGTTACTATGGGCGTGGAAACTTATATTTTCTTCCGAAGAACACAACTATGAATGGTGCACGGTATTTAGCAATGCTACAGGATAAACTTCCAATGGCAATGGCAATCCAAAGGACAAAAACATACATGCATGATGGTGCACCATGTCACAGGGCCAAAATAGTGACAAAATGGATTACTGACAATAAATTTGATATTTTGGATTGGCCTGGTAATAGTCCAGATCTCAATCCGATAGAAAATCTGTGGCTAATAATAAAAAATAAGGTTGAATGCCACGACACTGGCTCAGTCGAAAAATTACAAGAGGCCATCAAAAAGGTATGGTGCAAGGAAATATCAGTGGAAGTTTGTCAAAACTTGATTAAATCCATGCCAAAACGTCTAGAACAAGTCATCCAAACCAAAGGACAGATGACAAAATACTAATATAAGGTTAGTATACATTTAAACATTGTTTTTTATGTAAAAAATACAAATTTCAAGGGTGATCGGATACTTTTCGCGGGCACTGTAGAACCGTGTCTGGATTCTTTGAACTTGGCAGTGAAGCATACACCTCATGTGAAATCACTACCACTTCCTTCATTATATTAATCTGGTCAGTAAAGGTCCCAAAACTGAAAATAAGATGGTTGGGAATGATAGCCCTCTTTGTACAATAATTTGCTTTTTCTTCCCCGAAGTTTGACTTTTACGAGCGAGCACACGTATTATGTTCTTGTAACGACGTAAGCGAGCCTTCTGAGGGGGGTTTCATTGGCACATTACATTTTATAACATTCAGACAGATTTCACAGATGCATTTTAAAAAGTTGGAGTCGATATTTTGGCTCAATCCCAGAATAGGCACCTGATGTACCTCAATCCCAGATGAAGCACCTGCGTTCAACCTCAATCCCAGAATAGGCACCTTGCAAGGAATTAAATAAAAAAAACCTGATGATTACAAAATTTATTGTTTATACAAAGTTTATTACAAATGTAATAAAGGCAAATTTATAAAAGGTTTAAAGTGGTTTAATGAATACAGAAAAATTTTAGATATTATAAATTCCTGCAATATGAGCCCGAATGTTTCTGAATCCATCTGAAGCAAATCTATCTTGCCACATAAATTGGTATAGATATAGGTTAGGTTAGGTTAGGTTAGAGTTGATTTTTTCAAATTTTGATAAAAACAATGAAATTATATCTCTAAAAACTGTTTATATTTTTTTCTCCTCAATCCCAGATTAAGCACCTGTGTTTTGCCTCAATCCCAGATTAAGCACCTAAAAATGATTTCAGGTGCCTATTCTGGGATTGATCCGATATTTTTAACAAACAATTACTGCAATGCCCGAGGCAATCGTTGATAGAGTTTTATTAATTCACGATATTTCTTCAGCCTATTTGTCATTCTGGAATATACACCGTTTCAGGCTCGTTTGGGAATATATTCGTTCTTAGAAGCAGCCTAAACGTGTTTCGCGGGTGAAGGTCACAAAGCAAATATCCGTAACGCTGACTTGTGGCTTCTTTATAAAGTTCCAAAAACTCCTTACGCTGATTCGAGAACATTTAATTGGCTAATACCCCAATTTGCGACACATCTCTATGTTGAGCGAATAAGACTAGGTATTGTGTATTTAACGACACATCGCGCATATATCTCTTTTTCAAAAATAGATTCTGATTGATGAAGAATATGCTTATGTTAAGATGGTGGGAGAACACTGTAAATGTTTCGGCAAACGTTTTATCCATTTCCAACATGAGATCGTCAATTACATTGAATGTATGCTCATTTCCCTTTATCGAATTAACATCATAAACACCTTTGTGGAGCAAAATATCATTTTGGTAGTTGTTGAACAGTCCAGAGCTGGGCACTTCCGCAAACACTTCCGCAAACCGCAAATTCCGAAATTGCGGAAGATGTTTTTAGTTTGCGGATTTGCGTTTGCGGCAAAGTCATCGCAAATTAGTGAATTTGCGTTTGCGGAAGTGATTTTGAGTTTGCGGATTTGCGATCGCAAATCCGCAAGCTCAAAATCACTTCCGCAAACGCAAATCCGCAAACGCAAATTCACTAATTTGCGATGACTTTGCCGCAAACGCAAATCCGCAAACGAAAAACATACTTCCGCAATTGCGGAATTTGCGGTTTGCGGAAGTGCCCAGCTCTGTATGAACACTGATTGATACGTCGATTAGCACCATATTACTTCATGCACAAATTTTGAGAACATCTCCCCCTTATCTTTAATAATTTTAAGCATAAATACAGTTTTACCACATCCTGTAGGGCCAGATATAATACATGTGGATAGGCTTGTGAACCTGAATTTTTCTACAGATTCCATCTCTAACACGACACACCCCTAAATGGGTCATTTACAAAATATAATAAAAATTTAAGTGCTGCTCCTTATATTCTTGTTTTTCTTCTTCAATAGAACCGTGAATGACGACGATGTACAGCCCCCCCATTATCGATATTACAGATGACCCTGGTGACCGTGTAGCTACAGACTCGACCCCCGCTGACGGACCCTCAAGCGATACCTGTAGCACGCGACAATTCAAAGCGGAAGCATGATGAAGAACCCTCCACGTCAGGTATAAAGCGTGCCAGCATTGCGCCGGCTGTTAGACCCCCAGTAATAGAGCCCCAACCCTCTACGTCTTACGACACAACCCCCACAATAGTACCTTCCTCAAATATACCCCCTTATTCCTGTTCAATTCCGGGTACTTCCTCCACAACAGCAGCAGCAGCTTCTCGTGCTGTGGAGGAAGGTATAACATTCGAATTGGAGCGCACCGCTACACCCACCCTTTCCCTGACTAGAAATCGGTACGTGGTCAGGGTTGACAGTGGATCCCTGTATAGCAACGGTGTTGGACTGCGACGCGTAGTTGAACGTATTGTGGAGTTTGCCCTTCAGAACCGCGACGAACGTGAAGTCCGGACGAGGTTGGCCTTCAGGTTCGGGTCAGATGACGGGGATGTAGTTGATTTTTGGGTAGTATTACCGTTCAGACGCTCTGTGGCTGTAGACATAGAATATATCTTGAGCCGTATAATGCAGGCCTCTCAAAGTAGTACGGCCTTCAATATGGACAGCTTCATGATAGATATTGACAGAGTATTCCGGTTTGCGGGTCATAGTGCTACCCGTTATACTCATAATTTCAATTCTCAATCTATTTACAGAAAGCATTTAAACGTCGATCGTGGTTGCGGCTTTATAGCAATAGTCTTAGCTCATATGTTCACTGTACTAAATACAATCGCGTATAATATCTCGCTGCCTACGGTTCTCCAGCGTGCCCGTTAACTGGCTTCAGATTGTAAGCTTGAGTTTGAGTCTAATATGGGTCCTGAAGAGTTGAGAAGGGTCAAGCAGGAAATGAATGTTCGTATAGTTGTATTTGGAATGGATGATCGTCGTAGGACTGTGTATGTTTTTAAAAGATGTGTGAGAGAGCGTAAAGACCTCTACTTATTTTAGGATTGTCAGGAACATCGTATCCCCCCATCCGTAATATAAGGACACTCTACGCTAGTTATGATAAGGGATGTCTCGAGTTTTGCGGATAATATAGTGAAACACTGTAAGAAGTGCTATATGGTATGTGAGCAGTGTAAAAGCCCCAAATGTGAAAGTCGTGCAGTTGAAGCTGAGAAGAGGGAATGTAATATGTGTAGACGTACATTTTTCAATAATAAATGCTTTGAGCTCCATATGAATTAGCACTTGCAGGAAAATGAGAATCTGTGAATGTGGCATGTTTCATATGATAGACAGTTCGGGTAAGTTGGTGCATAAATGCGATGAAATTCACTGTTCTACATGAAAAATATAAGGCGGATGGAGTGAAGCATGTATGTTATATGAAAGATGCTAAGCCTAATAATAACCCTTGTATAACCGTGTACTACGACATAGAAACATACACGAACGCTGAAACCAAAGAGGTTATTCCACATTTGCTCGTAAGTCAGAATATCTGTGATGAGTGCATGGATGTCGAGTGTGATGAGTTTCACAAATGTGGTAAACGAACAGACGTTTTTAAAACATTTGCACACGACAGCCCTGTGAAAATCTTTATATCCTATATTGTCAAGTTAGCGGACAAGTTCAAGAAAATGACTGTGTATATTCTTGCTCATAACGGAGCAAAATTTATAAGGAGTTGCTTGAACACGAGTCATCGGAGATATTTACAGGCGACCCCTTGAAAAGAGGCAACAAACTAATACAAATGCAGATAAGAGGTAATGTTGAGTTTAAAGATGGGCGTAGCCGCTGAAGTTTCAAAAGTGTATTTCCCTTACTCTTTCTTCACTAACGAAACTTAAAATTACGTAGGACTGCCTCCCCCGAAACATTACTTTAACTACACCAACATGAGTGATAGTGAGTGTGAAGATTTTGACCGCTACTACAACAGTTTTAATGAAACTAGTCCATACAATATAGCTGATGAATGTGAGCAACAGACCGGGATATACATAAAACACGCCCGCAACACGGTTGAAGTACCCATTAAGGTCAATTGTCGTGTTTTTGGGTTGATGGTCTAAGTGAGGACCCAACCACTGGTGAGAAGCCTGTGTACTCCTTTAACGGCTGCTGGTAGCATGGATGCCCACGCCCTGAGTGTGTCGTCACAGGGGACGTCCATGGAAGACCCCGCCGACCCGTAACCGCGATCAACTTATAGGCTCCCAGTTCACTCACAACATTGTGTGGGAACATGAGTATGATGCACGGATGGAAACAGATGGCCTTTACCGTGAAGAAATAAGGGCCACCAAACGTTCAATGGTGTTGGACCCCCCTCAAATGCGGTGACAGCTTGTTTTAAGGGCGTACAAATTCAAGCTATACTTCCCGCCTACGGAGGGCGTGAAACTCCATTACTACGACTTATGTTCTTTATATCCCTACGTGATGAAGAACAATCCGTACCCCGTAGGTGCACCTGAAAAACTGGTGAGTCCCGCCATGCCAACCACCGAGGAGTTCTCAGCTAACTTGAGTGAGCGCTACTTTGGACTCTCTTTCGTAGACGTGCTCCCCCCTCGCGATTTATGGATGCCGATCTTACCCGTCGTTATAGATCACAAGCTCATGTTTTCCCTGTGTGTGAAATGAGCAGAGGAGAACAATGGGGATTGTAATCATACAACAATTCAGCTTAAGATCAGAGGTGTGTATATACAAGCCCTGAGCTGGACCTAGCCGTTCGCCATGGGTACAGAATATTGAAGATACATGAGATGTGCAGGTTTCAGAATCTACCCAACCTTTTCACGTCATATATAAACGCTTTTTTGAAGGATAAGGTAGAAGCATCGGGGTATCCGCAAGGAGTTGTTACCGAAGAGTTTAATTTTCTCCTTTGTGTGAGTGCGTGTGTACAATCCTAAGCTCCGCCCACTGTGAGCTCGGTCATGTGACTCCTGCTACTACCTGGACATATCTCTTCCCCGGTGTGCTCAGTTTACCTCTGCAAACCCTGGAGCTCAGACGTGTATTTTCTCACGTAGACGAAAAAATAGTGATGGCTACTTTTGATATTGCGTGTTCGACGTTTATGAAGTGGTATTCGATAAAGTCGGAAGATGTGGTGAATACTGAAAGACGACCTACCTCACCCTCCTTTGAGACTTTTAAGGCTACATTGAATCGCGCGAAGGAACAAGATGTTCAAATACTCTATGGCTATTCTGGCGAGGGCATTGCCGGATTTCGCGGCACAAACGACGTAATGGACTACGTTGTATGGCTAAACTGTATAAAAGCGTACATATACCGTGAGGTGAAAGAAACAACGCTTGCAGAAGAGAAGCAACATATATGGATAATGAGTCTTGTTGATGAGTGGTTTGACAGGCGGTATTATGTCATGCTGCATCATACCGAGTACGCATACCCTGAGGCTGAGAATGTGAACCTTGTCATCATGAACAAGCTAAAGTAATTTTACCACTACATTCATATGACGAAGTTCGCAGTGAGGTTGTGGCTAAAGGCCTTTTTGAGTTTTTAATAGAATTTAGAGACGAATATCGATTGTTAAACAAAAAGGATAAATACGGTCACATGTTCCTCTCAAATAGTGCACCGGATTGTTAATGTGTGGAGAACGTCAAGTGAGCATAAAACATTAAAACTGAAATTACCCCATGTGTCGGAAAATTGCCCCGTATAATGGCCACAAGTACTCGTATGATTCATGCTAGAACAAATCCGTACACGTTTCAACATCTTATGGTGTGACTCGCTCCACCGTCGAGCCCATCCGCCCACCCGTGGCTTATAGTCATCTCAGAGCTTGAACCGACTGGACGTGCACTCAAATACGATGGAACTTCCTTTGAGAAGCATTCTCAATGCCGCGTACGATGTGTCCGTGACGAAGTAATTGCGCGTGTTCAGGCGTGAAACCGGTGACATTAACTATGTACTTGAAACGATTTGTAGACAAGCAAACTGGTAAACGTAATGTTATTGATTTAAGTGTTGAAGAGATGAAGAGAGTCTTCGTGATAGTTGAGAAGTGGGGTGAGGACCGTTATAAAATACCTGCAGGTGTAGGTACAAGAAGAGAACAGATTAGTGATGCCCCCTCATGTTTCGTTGTTTGTACGTTGTGTATAAATAACGATCAGCTATGCATTGATATACGACTGATGTGGAAGAATGCATCTGATAATAACGTTCTTGTCCCTACGCGAAACCGATTCATCCTCGACAGAATGTTTGAAATCGTCGGATTCCGCAAGCTGAAGCCTATATTAGACGCTCGTGTTACGGATATGACTTATTTTGACACGGTTTTTGAATACGCATACACCGCTCTGCTCGACGGATTTATCGAATGTAGGAATGAGCAGGGCGAGAATGGTCTAGAGCTGGATACTTATTTAAGAGGTTTAGACTTTGAAATATCATGAACTTTGGTACAAAGGACTTGAGCGGAACAGGGTAGAGCTCGCCTACACTGTTCACCCCGAAGAATTGTACCTCTATATAATGAGCAGCTGTCGTTACGACTTGGGAGATTATTTCAATTGCCGCTATGCGTTGTGAAGAACAGTTCACGATTGAAAAGCTCGGGACGGTAAGAAAAAAACCTCGATTGGAAAGGAGTGTTTATAAATTTGTATTTAATAATAATGTGGTTGCTAACGATACCCTCTTTGTGTGTGCTTTTGAGTGTATTCTATCCGTGTTTAAAGATAACTTGCCTACCGAATGTAAAGTGGGCAGAAGAATAGTATTGAACGATATGAAGGCCATTTACAGCGAGTATAGGCGCCCGCACACCTTGAGCGGTGAAATAATGTTAAATCTTATTTACTGAGTAGTGTAAAGCAATAATGATGTGACTGTAGACTCGATTACGTGCGTGTTTAGTGTTTTAGTTAAGCGCAGTAGAACGAATGTATATTTATTTTCAATATATTTAATTATTTAATATAATTGTGTATATATATATATATATATATATATATATATATATATACTACCAGTGAAAAGTTTAAGTACACCTACTAATTTCCAATGTTTTGCTGCTTAGCTCATGACATAAACTTCATATGTAAACTTATGTTAGTTGGTTTGCTCATTGTATCAGTTGCTCGGAGATACTAGCACCGGACAGGTACTAGAGATGAAATTGCTTACCTGGCTTTCATATTGTATGCTTCAGTGCATCTGCCCTATGCATTGTTGTAACACAGAAGCTTCTTCAAAATAACCTTCAAAATGTGTTAATTTACGTTTAGTATGCAACATAAAATTAATGCTATTACCGCTGCAGAAAGGTCCAAAAACAGTTTAAAAGTCTTTTCTGGGGTAGTATATTTCTTCAGGAGTATGTTAATACATGTGTTCAGTTACTAACATGCGCTGGAGGTCTTTATATATAAAATCCTTGCAGAGAAGTTAACTGTGAAGTTTAAGGTATATTTCTATGTTTTAGAAACCAAAAATGGGCGCCAAAGCTCAGTTAACAACAGAAAAAAGACAGTCGATTGTAATTTTGAGAAATGAGGGCTAATCACTGAGGCAAATTGCAAAAGTTAAAAGTTTCTGTGAATGCGGTTGCTTGTGCCATTAAACTGTACGAAAAAAACTGGTTAAAATAAGGAGAGAAAAGGGTCGGGGCGTCCAAGAACCACAACAGACTCAGAGGAGAAGTATATCTGAGTCACCAGTCTGCGTAACAGACCCCTCACAGCACTTGAAATCAAGACCCAGCTGAACAACTCCAGAAGTATAACAGTTTCAACATCAACTGTTCAGAGAAGACTAAGAGAGGCAGGATTAAAAGGACGAACTGCAGCAAAGAAACCAATGCTGAGACTCCAGAACAAAAAGAAAAGGCTAGCCTAAGCTACAAAAACACCAAAAATGGACTGTTGACCAGTGGAAATTTATCCTTTGGACTGACGAATCAAAGTTCAAAGTTTTGGATCGAAACGCAGAGTATTTGTGCGGCGCAGACCGGGTGAAAGAATGACGCAGCAGTGTTGTGCCAACAGTAAAGCACGGTGGAGAAAGTGTGATGGTCTGGGTATGTTTTGCAGCGGAGCAAGTTGGAGATCTCCACAAAGTCACTGGAATACTGAACCAACGTGGCTATCACAGCATTCTACAGCACCATGTCATCCCATCTGGACTGCGACTAGTTGGCCAACAGTTCATAATGCAGCAAGAGAGCGATCCTAAACACACTTCCAAGCAGTATCAAAATTACCTGAAGCAGAAAGAACGGCAACGTCAGCTCAGAGTTATGGAATGGCCAGCACAGTCCCCGGATCTGAACCTCATCGAGCTAGTGTGGGATGAACTGGATCGACGAGTGAAAGCCAAGCAGCCATCCAGTGCTCAGGAACTCTGGGAACTCTTACAAGAGTGCTGGCAGCAGCTTTCACCAGACTATCTTCTTTCTCTTTTTGAGCGCATGCCTCGAATTTGTTCTGATGTAGTTGCTGCTAGAGGAGGCTATTTTGATGAATCTAAAATTTAGACGTTGCTTTTGGTAACTTGACCTGATTTGTTGTTATTTAAGTCCCCATGTTTGTACTTATGGATTTCTGTCATGATAACGTAGTTAATAAACAAAAAACTTTAAACAAAATTTGAAATTTATGAATATTTTAGGCTGTACTTAAACTTTTTACTGGTAGTGTAAATATTTTTCCTGTACTAATATGTTGATGTTTATACTCCATCGTTGTGTATATTATTATTTTTATTTTCAATATATTTAATATTATTTTTTTATTTTCAATATATTTAATATTATTTTTTATTTTCAATATTTCTCCTGTGCTGTTATATTGATGGTTATACTCCATCATATTGTACATTATTATTTTTTTATTATATATATATATATTCCTCGTTCGTATTTCTTATGCTATTATTATTTTTTATTTTATTTTTTTGATCATATGTACTCCATCGTTTGTATAGGATTGTATATTTATTTTCTATATATTTCGTGAAATTGATTCCAATAATTCGTCTAAATAAACAGAATGAGGTAATGGTGTTTTATTTAATTATTTTGGTTGTATATATAAACGATATTACTATTTAATTCTATGTATACCAAATGGCTGGTTAGGCCTTCTAAACCGACTGACGAATTTCTAAGCCAACTGTCAAGAATACCTGAATAGCGCAATCTGGCAGCTGAAAAGTTAATTAATATATACACCTGCCTTCTAGGTCTTCAACGTCAACTGCCGGGTTAAGCCAACTGGCGGAAAGCCAACTGTCAAGAATATATGTTTTAATTAAATAAATAGCGCAATCTGACAACTCAACCCTAATAATATACACCTGAACAAGCCATTTACGCCTTCTAAGAAGCCATCTAAGCCAACTGGCTGATTAGGATCTTATAAGACAGCGGGCGCTCGGATGAACTCTCATTATGCGTCTGGCAGGAGCCAGGCGAACACCCGTCTATCCTTCTTATGTTAGAGGCTAGGTTTCCCTTTCGGGGTGAGGCCGTCCCAGCTTCTCCCCCAAAGACCTTCTCTCCCTCTCTTAGGTTAGGTATACCCGATTGTAGGGGTGAGGCCGTCCCACCTTCTCCCCCAAAGAAGTTAGGTGGACTCCCCCAACTTGCTGGGGGAGTTCCCCTTCATTGTAGCTTGGGGGATAACCACCTCCCCCTTGTTGCATAACTTCTCCCCCTTTGTTGCGTAACCTCTTGCAACATTGATCAACATTTTCAATTGCATTGCACTCTAACCTTTTGCGGTCATACTATTTGCATCATCAGTTATGTTAGGCAAAAATACCACGAACCCTGTTACATCGTGAGACACCATGTGAAGACAAGAAGAATCAGAGGAAAAGTCATTCGTTAATTTTTCACATCGACTAAGAAGCTTTACAACACAATGAATTAGAGTCCACTGTTGATTAATTATTTATTGAAGGTTGCTACAGTATGTTATAGTCGGAGGCGTATGCAAAAACAGCAGTTTCTCGTTGAAGAAGTCGTTGTAGCATTTAGAATGTAGCGTTCCATTGGGTGATAACGTCTCTTATAAGTTTGTTTTCGGGTAAATTATGTTGCTTCTGGAATTCCTTAAGTCTGTCAAAGGCTGGAGATGAATAATTAAAATGCAACAGATTGGGCGCGCAATTGCACATATCTCTGAAACAGATTTCTGACTAAGAATGGCTTCATCAACTGCAAGTGCTAAAATATGATTCGCACAAGCAACAGGAGTAATTTTGAGAACACTAACAGCTTTAGTAATATTACAGCCATTGTCGTGCACAACTTCATGCACACGATCGCTCTTTATTCACCATTCTTCCAATATAGAAATCAATGCAGTTGCAAATTTTTCATGAGTATGGGAATGTGGCAGATTTTTGATGGCTAAAACATGCTGCTTTTGCTCACATTTACTATTAATTCTACTGTATGTGCTGTCAAACTGATAAATTCTTCATTTTTTATAGTGACGCCTAAAAACCCAAAATAAAACATTAATTCGGCCGAATAGTTTTGCACCAAATATTCGGTATTCGGTAAATTTTAGCACTCGGTACATCCCTAATACTCGTATATATATAATGTTACATACAGACCATGCATGGACCAAGGAACTCTTCTGGGAAAATTAAATCCACTATAGTCTGAATAAATAATGGGACATGACAAATACTAAAGTTTTTCTTTTTCGTGATGGAAGCCCAACGTGAGCAACGGGTCATGACCGGGTCATGATTTAATTTTCACAGAAGAGTTCCTTGTTCCATGCGCAGTCTGTGTTACATAAAAGTTTCTCAGGTGACCCGTTCTGAGTTGTATCGTGTATTACTCAGGTTCACTATGTATTTTTGTTCAAATTTTACGGAGATTAGCAAACCAGTACATTTTTGAGAAGCTTATGGCATCAGGAATATGAAAAACAATGTTTACATTTGCGCAGAGTTTATAAATCCTGATGCTTCAATAATTTTGCAGTAGTGTTGCAATATTTAATTTTATACTGTAAAAATTTATGTTAACACAACTAGTACACAATTATCTTGGTGTTGGTTAATATAGTGGTGGCTCTCTTTCTTTTCAGTGCCTGAGTCATCATGAGTGAAGACCCGGGAACCAGCAAGTTGAGTTCGGTCAAGTCGTCCATGGACACAGTAGACTGGAAGCAGTGCATTCTTTGTCAGGAGTCCACTGCCAGCAAAGGAACACTTGTTCAATATCCCAGAACAGAATCATACCAGAAACTACTCGATGTAGAGGAAGAAAGAGCCAGCTTACCGGATGGAAAATATGTTGACGTCGAAAGACGCCTCAAAGACTTTACCAAAGAAATATTGATTGAAAGGAAACTGCTTGCAGCATGCCATGTCTACAGGAACCTATGCTGTGAAAAAACGTGGGCATAAAAGAGCAAGCTCTGAAATGGAGCAATCAGTAACCCCAGGCACCTCAGCACCTTTCACTAGATCTGCGACAGAACCGTTGACAAGGGATCACTGCTTCTTATGTCAAGAAGATGATGACCAGCGTCTCTTCACCGTACGAACTGAAAACGCGGGGAAGGCACTTAGACGAGCTGTGGATATTTCCCAAGATCCAGTATTGATGACAAGACTAAGCAATGCACTCTCACCAAGTGATACCCATGCGATAGACGTAAGATACCACAAACCATGCTGGACACGATATGTGTTCCATGTCCTGAGGGATGATGCCAGCAACCGGGCCAAGTCTACAAAGACACACCTACCAATGCAAGTACCATGCTTGATTGAGCTGATCAATCTCATTGAATATCAAACCCAAAATAAGGCTCATCTACCCATGGATGCCATCGAAAAAACCTACATATCTATGCTTGGTGGTAGTGATGAAGCACAGAAGCACACTCCGACACTGACACGACAGTGGCTAAAGGACAAAATTCTTGCAGAGTTACCAAGTGTGAAGTCAGTGAGGCAGAAAGACAGAAGAAAACCATCTGTTCTTTACTGTCCTGAAGCCTGCGAAGAAGATATGGTCTACACTTCCTTGATGCAAGATGCCACAAGTGAAATGGACAAAACAATGATGATATACAAGACAGCTAAGCTAATACGCAACAGCATTGCCAATTTCGCTGAGGAGAAGGAAACACACAATTACAGTATCCAGCACAAGAGAGGATGTCCCGACCGAGCTGTACAGCCTTATACGGTGGATTTTGGTGGGATCTGAAGAGAAGCTGCAAACGGAGATGAGAAGCAGGACAGTTGACAGGTCAGCATTGACCATAAGTCAGAATATCATGTATGCTTTTAAGAGCAGGAGACAAGTGCACCACGCGCCCAAGAAAGCCACTGACACATTTCGGACACCACACACACGAGAAAACCCACAGGTTGTAGGGTTGGCACTCACTGTACATCATGACACCAGGAACAAGGCGCTGATGGACCTCCTCCATGTACAGAACTACTACGTATCACACAGCCGTGCCTTGCTCATAGAAAGAGCAATTGCCAATGCTGTTGTGCAAAGCACAAAACAATTTGATGGATTGTATGTACTACCTTTCCTCAAGAAAGGTACATTTGTCTTCTTCGCTGTTGATAATACAGATTTTGCAGAGGACACTGTAGATGGCAAAGGCACCACACATGGCACAATCACCGCAGTGTATCAGAAGGCAGATGCGCCTGGAAAATCAATCGCACCCAATTTGGAAGTTAGTGAGGCAAAATACCTGTCGGTTGTCCCTTATCATGTATCCATCGAGCCTTGCAGTAAACCAAAACCTGGGCCAGTCAAGAGAGCAAAGGAATTCAAGGCGTGTTCCACAGGTGTTGCTGAATCCTATGAACTAACCAATCTTGGTTGGATGATTGCATCTGCTTCGTCTAAATCAACCGACAGTGAATCACGAAGCAGTATCCCAAGCTGGGCAGGCTACAAATCACTTCTGTCATCTAGTTAGTCACTGACTCAAGTCGGTGCCTTGCCTCTACTTCCAGAGGTCGCACATGAGTGGTCTACCATGCTGACTGTGATGTTGCAAGCGTCTCAGTTGAAGAGCTTTGCAGTTGGTGAAAACCACCCAACTGTCATAACCTTTGACATGGAAAAGCTCTGCAAAAAGACATCTATTTTGATGGTATCAGGTACAGTCGAAATAAAGCCAATCTGGAGAGCTTTGGGCAAAGAAAAGGCGCAAGCTTTACCTGTATTCCACGCATTCACTGGAGCAGACAATGTTGGAAAATTCTCAGGAATAGACAAAACAAAATGGTTTCAGCAGTATATGAAAGCTGACATGCACTTAGTCAGAGCACTGATGAAACTACCGGAGAAAGGTGACCTAACACAGGAGGTGAAAGAGGTATTGGCCAAATTTGTGTGCTCAAGCTACTGTTCCAAGGGTATTCACATTGCAAGTATCCCTGATCTAAGATGGTATCTGTTTTGTAAACACCTAGCTGAAAGCAACAACTTACCTCCTACACTCGGTGCACTTGAGGAACACATCCAGCGTGTGCGGTTACAAAGCCGAGTATGGTGCCAAGCCAATGTTATGCAGCAACAGCCTTTTGACCCACTGAAATTTGGTTACTATCAGGACAAAAGTGGCCAAATACTGCCAGTCACCACAAAGGTTCCTCCTGCCCCGCAAGCTATCATCGAGTTGGTCAGATGCCACTGCAAAACCAACTGTTCTACACTACACAGAGATGTTCAATTATTGTTCATGCAGAAGGAATAACTTGCCTTGCACAGAACTATGCTTGTGCGGCACAGAATGCGAAAACGATGCAGACTGTAATTTTGAATATGACACTGAGAGTGATGATGATGTGTAATGATGTGTCAAATGGAGATAGGAAATACGTCTATACGTATGCTGTTGTCACTACCAACAATTTGAGTGTGCATTTTTTCATGAAAATACAAACATAATTTCACAAACTTCTTCTTTTCTTGGTTTTTGGTGTTCATAATCACTAATTTGACATAAGCTTTGGATTCTTGGGCCTGGAAACATAGGATTAGCATTTAGAATGAAGTTTCTATGTCAATAACAAGCTGAGATATTCGGAAACTCTTATTTTATGGCGGCCATTTTGAAAATCCAAAATGGCGGCTATGCAGGCATCTGCGCAAATGTAAACATTGATTTTCAGATTCCTGATGCCATAAGCTTTCCAAAAATGCACTGGTTTGCTAATCTCCATAAAGTTTGAACGAAAGTGTTTTTATTGACATAGTGAACCGGACTATATATATATATATATATATATATATATATATATATAATATATATATATATATATATATATATATATATTATATATATATTAGGGTGAGCCACACATATATGGTAAAAAATTAAATTACACAAATAAGAGCTCCTGATGCATTTTCTCATTTTTTATATGGAAAAAGACCTCAGACTAGAGGTTCAGCTAATATTTAAGGGTGTCGCAATTTAGAACAATTTTGCCACCCCAAACTGGATAATGATACTAAGGCTTGGAGTTGCGCCACCTCTAAATATGCACAAATCGATCTAGGTTTTATTTCCAACATCGTTAGGGGTTGTGGAATATAGGCAAATGTCATGAGACATATTTTTCATTTTCATTTTTTTGGACCACCCTAATATATATATATATCTTGTGGCCCCCAAAAAACGCCTTGAGATTTGAACATCAATAACTTCAAAAATATGCAGTTCACACTTTCAAAATTTACATAACTTACCTCAATCTATTGCTAAGCCATCATAAAAATTTCAGACCTCTACATAAAATACTTTTTCCACAGCTATGGGAACAATGAGGTATAGTGAAAAAAACGAATATCATACACTGAAAAAATTTTATTATTCACAACTTATCAACAAATATGATCAATATGTCCGCCGTCCTGCTTACAAAGTAATCTTAACCTTTTCTTCCACGACATGATACATTTTCTGATTTCTGCTAATGTTATTTTGTCACAACATTCGAGTATTTTTTCTTTAATTGCATTTCTGTAAACTTTTCTGTTTGGCCTTCATAAATCTTCTCTGCTAGAGTGTGTCATATGCAATAATCCATGGGATTGCAATCAGGTGATTGTGGGGACCAGTAGGGTGTGTTACTTTTGGAATTGTTTTTGAAGTTATGGTGCTTACCTCTTATATTGTGATAAATTAACCAAAAACCATAAATAAACCAGAAAAGAGAAAATCGGGTAATATTTAGGGTCCCCGCCCCCCATTTGAAAAATAAGCCCCCCTATTCACACAAAAAATGGTGATTTTTGGAGATATTTTTGGTCATACTTTCTTTACTAATCATCGTATTTCAAAAATTTTGCTACCAAAATGTAAAGAATAACGGTATCCTCTTATTGTGAACGTTTTAAAACTATTTTAGTTGTATACTTTGCTGATATTTGAATGGACCTTATGAAATTTTTCCCTCTGTTTTCATTTCTATAACATTTATTTACAGTATTTACAGGTTTTATCTACAAAAAGTATGCAAATATAACCAAATGTATGATAAATTTGCTTTTCTTTCAGAATTCTATTATAGATTTGCTTAATTTCATAGTTTATTAAAATTAGTCAATAATCATGGCTAACAGTAAGCCAATATTAAGAACAGACCTAAGAAAATATGATTCTTTATTGGGAAAGTTAGTGGAAGACATGCGCAAGAGAAGGAAGCATGCTTCCAACGAATAGTGAAGTTCTCATTCACTTTTTCTTCTTGAATCAAAAGGGATCAAATGAAAAGTGACAATGTGTCAAAGGAAGAAAATATTTTGAGAGTATTAGATAAGGTAGAAAAGGTATGGATTATGGCTGGCATACCATCAAAATCCGTTAGAAAGCAGAAAGGACCCCAAAAAATGTGGGATTTCATAAAAGAGCATGAGAAGTTGGGTAAAAATATAAAGAAGAAATGTTATGAAACCCAAAAAACATCTTTTCCCTCTCGTTTAGATAACTTATTTGATATATCAACTGAAAATGTATGTAATGAGATCCAAAATGATACAATGAGGACTATACTACAGAAGAATGATGTAGTGATCACTTTTATTATTTTACTTTCTTCATTATTTACTCTCTTTCTGCTCTCTCTTACATTTATCGCTTGCTTTCTCTACACTCGTTTTCACTGTACCGTCTAACTTCATAGTAGCCATGCCGAGACTATGAAAGCCGTTACAACACGAAGGGGGAAGGGGGTTTCATTAACACTCTATTTAAACGCTTGTTAACACTTTATTTAATTCCGAAAATGGTTTAAGTAGTTTGAGGGGATGCGAGTAGGAAATTTTACTATAATAATTTACGTAGGAGAGGGCACAAACAATTAATTTGATCTTTAGGTTACATGGCCCCAACCTTACGCTTATCGCGCTACCGAAGGACTGACTCCTTTTGGGGGTAGTCCGCTCTGTGGGCCTCTGTTCAGGATTGCCAACTCTTCCCATTTTAAACAATTTAAATCTAACAAACATACTTTTTCGTAATTTCACAATTATTAGTAAATGACTTACACTAAACATTATCTTAATTAAACAAAAATTAATATTCTTAACTAGGCATTACTACACTCGCATCACCCCCTTGAAAATAAGTTTTTCATTAGGAAAACTTATTAATATCGTTTAACAAATTTAATAAATTTATTCAACAAATTTATATATTTTGCAATTTTTTTTTTTTTTCTTTAACAAATTCAAAGTTGATAGACAAGAAATAATTAGAATGACAAATTCCACACATATATTTTGTATCATATTAAAAAAATCGAAAACTTTATAATTTTCACTTTGCATAAAATAACATTTCACACTGATAATTAAATTACAACCTGTAACTAATCTATACATGCCAAAAAAAATAACAAAATTTTCTTACAGTGGCTGCACAAATCTCATGTTCACAATCTATTCCAGCGATTCCTCATCAAAGATCGCTTTACATTTGAAACAATTATTTGTATAGTTATACAGTTACTATTAGGGCAACATAGAAAAAAAATAAGAAAAAGTTTACATAAAATACTGACCAAGAGCGCACATACTATTTCACGAAAAACACAACAAATATGGGCAATAATCGCACCCTTTCACTTATAATTTCATTACATAATAGTAATCAGTACATTAATTTGCTGGACGTTGTTTAGATCACAATCCGCACGCTGACAACGGACTTCTTCAATTTTCAATCGCAGCTCTCCTGCTCACTTCGCTAGAATGCAAGGGATTGCATCAATCAACATGCAACAGGGCAGCACGCTATAATGGTTCCGCTCTCTCTCCAAATGGCGAAAAAAAAAACAAGCGAGACGTCCAATTCTAAAAGGATCAGGGGGGGAGATATACTGAAAGCGGGACCACGCGCTGGAATTGGACGGAATTTGCAATTCTAGAAGTCGATGAAGAAACTCGCCTTGTCTCATCTCCACTTTTGTCGGTGAACGCTGCTCTTCCTACGTCCAGCTGAAAGACTCTTCCACTGGCAACAATCAAACGATCACTCCGCCGTAGGCCGTTTCCCAACGAACCTACTGTATGTCTGTATGGACAGTACAGTCTTAGACACCCGTTCAAGCTCTCGTGGCTTGCCTACCGCGTGCTACGACACATATTTAGCGAAGCATTCGAGCAGCGTGACCAGCTACTGCCCGAAAAATACCAGTAGACCATCTTCGATCGAAACTTTCGTGTGCCAAGACCCTGCACACGTAAATTTCTCTTCTCTTCTCTTCCGAAACTGTCCTGCGCCAAGTCCCTGCGCATTCGGTTCCTCTCTTCTATCTCTTCTCTTCCGAAACCATCCTGCGCCAAGTCCCTGCGCAGTTGGTTTCTCTTCTCTCTCATCATTGGTGATCGATCACCTATCCGGTCGACTAAACTCAATGGATGGAACTCGGATTCAACTTGGTTGCCTCCAAACCGAGCCTCTCGAAATTTTGAAAAAAAAAAAGTTTATTCGAAACGTGTTTCTGTACTGCTTATCATTTCATATTTAATTTATCGAATTTTCTCGACAGTTCACTTCGAAATACTAACTACACATTTGCTCTGGCCAAATTCACGGAAAAAAAAAAAAGGACAAATCTCAGAATTTCGCAAAAATTTAATCACATCTAGCTACCAATAAGGTCACTTATGGCAGTTACATCGGAGAAGACAAAAAAAGTCATAAAACGTACGAAACAAAATTATACAGTATAAATATAAAAGCGCCCATACAGAGTAACTGTTAGTATAATTTAAGAACTATTATTGTTCAAACTACCGTCAGAAATCACATCGATACTTTTAAATACAAAAGACAACAATGAACCCCAGAAACTTCATGTCATCACTTCTCTGACAATCATGAACCCTCTTGCCCTTTGGGGGGGAGCACACTAAGACGCCATAAAAACGTTACTGGCTATCTAGAAGGCTCCATTTCCGAGGGAACACTCGAGCCTATGTTTTAAATGCATTAGTACCCAACTGAAGGTTTAAACAATAACAATTTTCCAAAACAGTTATTAAAAAGTTTAAAAAAATTAAAAATTACTACCGAAAATTACTTTAATACAGTAATTCCAACTTGAAACGTTAAATTTCATATGAATTGAACTCGCAATTCGCAAATTACATCTGAGATACAACTCTTTCCTTCAACAGGAACTCCAGTATGGTTTGCAATTCACAAAAATCCCAGTAATTTATCGTTTCCAAGTGAAACTACAAATTTGCATCGTTATACTAAATAAGAATAGATAATATGCACTCAAAAATACACGCAACCTACTGTAAACAAAAACAAACCATTGCATAATTGAGAGTAGTCGCTTTGTTTGTAAGCGAACCTCTATACAAATATCCCTAACCGAATGAAATTGCATTATATCCTGACAATTTTGTAATATTTTCTATGCAAACGCTCGAACTAAAAAAAAGGACATTTTTCATTTCTAATACCCAAATTAAAATATCAAATCAAAACATCCTTTTTGCAATACAATCTAAATTCCAAATAAAATTTTTACCATTGTCATTGAACTGGAAGAAAGAAAGAGATAAAAATCGGCCTACCTATAAAAATAAAATTGAATGCATTTATAAAACGTAAAGAAACTATGAAAATTTTCTACACCAATTTCTGTAATTCAAAAAAATTATCATAATATCCAGCTTTCGTAAAATATGTGTACGTAACTCACATTGGCCGCCAAAATAAAAATAAAATTTACTGCTGCACTTTTAGGCCTATAATTAATAAATTCCATGCTATGCGCGGAAAGAACAATTTAGAATTTAATGCATAACATTTGTGCTTATTAAAGAAAATTCTATTATTATTTATGTTAAACCAATTAAAATTTGGTTAAATAACTAAAAATTTAATACTCAATAGACATATTTAACGATAGGCCTACAAAAATTCTTTCTTTAGTACAAATACAATAGCCATTTTACAAGATATCAGTCGGAATTTTCGTGAAATTGAACGAAAGGAACAGAGAGAAAAAAAAAGATAATCAGCCTACCTACCAAATTTTATGAGTATATAAATATATATAATTATATATATAACTAATATATACGTATAAGTTAATATGAAAGTATATAATTAATGAGTATATAAAAAATCCAAAAACAAATGAATTTATAGAAAATTTCACGACACAATTTCTCTTTCAGTTAAACCAATTTAGCTTATTTTGAAGTCTAATACAATCCTATACGGCCAGCCTATAATCTGACAAATTATTATGTTTAAGATTATTTTTCGACTGTCCCTTAAAATGTAACGTAATCCTATTTTAGCGCGAAGCGAAGCGAAGCAAAAAGCCCGTAAGCCTATCATTATATACAAGCAATCGAAATATAATCAAAAATCTACTAATGAAGCCCAGAAAATTTTACATGTTCATGAAATGTTTTACAATACTATATATGTATATATACCTAGAAATGTGGTACAAATTTTCGCTCAAACATTTTTAAAAGACCGTATAAAATGTGCAACACACTGTATTTAAACTAACATAATTCACTTACGTACAAATTCAGTGTAAATTTTTTTTTTTTTTTTCTATATTAATCGTTATTATTATATTATCACAATTACTACTAATTCCAAAAGTTGAAGCACAAAAAAGACAAACGTAGGTAGGTTTGAGGACAGGAGAAAAAGTGAACGAAATGAAGTGAAAAGAATTGAGTCTCGGCAGCAACGAACGATTTGAAATATACCTCTCCGACGGGCTGAACGAAAGCTAACGAATTAGGAAACAAACGACTCTGAAATTTAATGTTAGACTCAAATGTTTTGACAAACGGAAAACCGACTCTGTAACGACTAAAAGAAGTTTTGAGTCTCTAGACTCAATCTCAAACAACAAATTTTGACGCGCGAAAGTTTTTCAAGCGACGCGACTCAGAATAATTTGGAAAGTAAGGGGCGCCATTTTGGATTTACATTTACAATGAATTTTTGCTTAATTTGATAATTACTCTAAAACGGGTAGCGAAACAGAATATCCACTAATTTTCTTTATACGGAGAACGTGAAAACGATCGTGATTAGTCGAAAGAACACGCACAAATTTTGAATTCCTATTTATCAGAGACGAAAAAATAATGCATAAGCCTAACCGAGTGCATGGGTTCGTATTATTAAATTGATAACAATTTAATAAGGTTAGCTGCCACCAAATAATGTCGTGATTACTTTTATTTATTTCTTTTCTTCATTATTTACTCTCTTTCTGCTCTCTCTTACATTTATCGCTTGCTTTCTCTACACTCGTTTTCACTGTACCGTCTAACTTCATGGTAGCCACGCCGAGACTATGAAAGCCGTTACAACACGAAGGGGGAAGGGGGTTTCATTAACACTCTATTTAAACGCTTGTTAACACTTTATTTAATTCCGAAAATGGTTTAAGTCCACCGCTGCCACCAAAAATGTAGTGATCACTTTTATTATTTTACTTTCTTCATTATTTACTCTCTTTCTGCTCTCTCTTACATTTATCGCTTGCTTTCTCTACACTCGTTTTCACTGTACCGTCTAACTTCATGGTAGCCACGCCGAGACTATGAAAGCCGTTACAACACGAAGGGGGAAGGGGGTTTCATTAACACTCTATTTAAACGATTGTTAACACTTTATTTAATTCCGAAAATGGTTTAAGTAGTTTGAGGGGATGCGAGTAGGAAATTTTACTATAATAATTTACGTCGGAGAGGGCACAAACAATTAATTTGATCTTTAGGTTACATGGCCCCAACCTTACGCTTATCGCGCTACCGAAGGACTGACTCCTTTTGGGGGTAGTCCGCTCTGTGGGCCTCTGTTCAGGATTGCCAACTCTTCCCATTTTAAACAATTTAAATCTAACAAACATACTTTTTCGTAATTTCACAATTATTAATAAATGACTTACATTAAACATTATCTTAATTAAACAAAAATTAATATTCTTAACTAGGCATTACTACAATGACGACGATCTTCGCTTTTTGGAAGATCAGCGAAGTGCTAGAATATATTCTCTGCGTCCGATCGATAAAGCTTATGTAGCCAAACTGATCAAAAAGACTGCTAGAATAGAAGGTGAAGAACGAAGAAAATTGAAAGAAAAAGAGCGAAAGGCATTAGAAGAAGAGAGACACAAATTTGAATCATCTGAAGGCGAGTTAGTGGACTCAAGTAATGGTGAAGATGATTTTACTCCGAGCCCAGGCCCATCAAAACGTCCTAAGTTACTACAGTTAACATTAATATCTAATACAGCTGATCGTTTAGGACTATCATTCGGACAACGCTCGAAATTTGCATCTGTGGTAGCAGCTAAATGTGGGCTAGATTTAAAAGAGATGTCATTATCGAAAAGTACTTCTGTGCGAGCTGCGAAGAAGTCGAAGAAAGCTACTGCTGACACTATTAAAGAGTCGTTCAACCCACCTCAATATTGTTTAATCCACTGGGACAGCAAAATGATACTGAATGTTTCAGCAAGAAAGCAGGATCGATTGGCAATACTTGTATCGGGAGAGAATGTTGAGAAACTTCTCTCGATACCCGATATCAGTGTCTCAACTGGATCGACACAAGTTTGTACTGTTTTTAGTACAATCCAAGAATGGAAATTACAGGATAAAGTTTACTGAATGGTATTCGATACTACTTCATCCAATACTGGCTGGATAAAAGGGGTTTGTAAAGTACTGGAAGACCTCTTTGGAAAAAAATTATTATGGTTCGCTTGTCGCCACCATATGGCAGAACGAGTTTTGTCAGTAGTGTATCTAAAGGTATTTGGAAAATCTACTTCACCCGAAAACGAATCTTTCAAGACCTTCAGAGATGTTATATGGGAGAAGCTAGATACTAAGCAACCCTTCAAACAGCTATCTATCAATGACAGACATTTCAAGGACCTGAAGAAATGCCTCATAGATTTTATGACAGATTTGCTCAAAGATAACCAGAGCCTTCCCAGGGATGATTACCAAGAGGTAGCTGAAACAACTATGCTCGTTTTAGGAGAAATTCCTGCCAGAGGAATACACTGCATCAAGTCAGGAGCTCTCCATCACGCCAGATGGATGGCTGTCATATTGTATACGAATAAGATGTTAGCATTTTCACACCAAGCCGGATATGATAATGTTACAATAAAAAAGCTGGAAAGAGTATGCTTGTTTACATCGCTGATCTACTCCAAGTACTGGCTATCAGTCACCAACCCACTTAAGGCTCCTGAAAATGACCTCCTCGTATACAACGAATTAGTTCAGTACAAAAAGATTGACATAGAAGTAGCGGAAGCTGCCCTCAACACTCTAAAAGGTCATTACTGGCACCTATCTGAAGAACTTGTATCCCTCTCTCTCTTTGGAGATTTATCTCATAGTGAAAAGGACGAGGTGGCCAAAAAACTTTCCTCTTTCACTCATCCACCAGAATTCAAACAGGGTAAGCCGATATTTTCTATCCTAAAAGAACGAATTAAAATTCAGCGATTAGTTGGTTCAAACTCGTGGTTTATATTCAAAGTCCTTGGTTCAACGGGAGATTGGATAAGGACTCCAGCTTTAACGTGGGACAGCAACAATGATTTTCAACGGATGAAGAGAATACTCTCTTCAACTAAGGTTGTTAATGACACTGCAGAAAGGGGGTATCAAACTTTTGCAGGATTTTCATGGCTCATGTAGGGATGAAGGTGAATTTCAGGCATTGCTTCAAGTTGTAGAGAAAAACGCGTGTTTTCCCAAAGTTTTCAAACAAGGTCTCTTGAATTTGTAATTTCTTTCCATTTATAATTTAATTTCATTTACAATTTTTCATTATAATTTCAAGAATAGCACTTTGTTTCATTTGATTAAAATTGTTTTGTGTTTGTATTTCATAATAAAAAATAAAAAAAACGATTGGGCTTTGCATATTTTTTTAGATTAATAAAAATTTAATTCTACCATTGTCATTTTTTTTTTTTCCAAATTTACTAATTTTAATCCACTAAACATGTACAAAGTTGTTCCCACTTTGAATCTCTAAACCAAAAAAGTGTTGCTCATTTAAGCCCATCTGCTTTTTTTATTTATATTTTCAAAGCCCATCGCCGCAGAGCTGCATTGGGATGATGCACTATGGATGGCGGTGACATCCAAAGTATATAAGATAATATTTTATTGCAGTTCAGATCTTCCAAAGATATAAAACAGCAGCATTTTTCTCTTAGAAAATGCATCAAAATGACCAAAGAGATATAAAAAAATGTAATAAATTTAACTTAAAGGTTAATAAAAACTATTCAGATTGAAGCGCATTATTATTCTCTACATTCTGGTAGCAAAATGTTTGAAATACGATCATTAGTAAGGAAACTATGACCAAAAGTATCTCCAAAATCACCATTTTTTGTGTGAATATGGGGCTTATTTTTCAAATGCGGGCGGAGACCCTAAATATTACCCGATTGTCTTTTTTTTTGGTTTATTCATGGTTTTTGGTCAATTTGTCACAATATAAGAGGTAAGCACCATAACTTTTCAAAAAATGTCCAAACGTGACACACCCTAGGGACCAGTCGTTTTTTCCAATGAAGTTGACTACATTCTGTTGTAGATAATCCTGTGTGAACTTGCTAGTATGAGCTGTAGCACCATCTTGTTGGAGTATGAAATCGTTTCCATAATACAGACGCCGACAATCAGGCAAAAGATTCTCCTCTAAGAGATTTCCATAGATTTCTGAATTAATTTTCTTATTTTCTGAAATGAAATGAATTTTCGTCTTTCCATTCCACGATACACCTGCTAATATCATGATTTTTTTCGAAAAATGGATGGAGGAATGTCTTTCTTACGCCGACCAGAAACAACATCGTTCCAGGAGTTTCGATCAATCTCGATGGTGAAATCTTTTTCATCTGTAAAAACTATTTTTTTAACATCATTGGACGAAACTCTATCAAGCAATTTTCAACAACGAATTTTTCTTTTTGCTCTTACATTGCTGTCACGTCTTGAAACGGATCCTTTTAAATGCTTTAAGTCCTACCGTTCTCTGCATTCTTTGTATGGAACTTAGACTGATACCTAAATTTCTTGCAATTTTGCTCTGAGAGCAGTGTGACCCAGGTCGATCCTTTTGAGATAGGCTCAACATATCGATCATTGCTATATTGTCTTGAGTGTAAACTGTTTTAGGCCGACCACTTCCACGCTTCCCTGCCGTTGAACCGGTTACTTTAAGTTTTTTAACTATTCTATTCGCAGACGTAACATTACAAGTTATTCCTGGAAATTCCTTCAAAATTCTTGCCCCAGTTCATCTTTTTTCCAAGAAACACTTTTCAATCACAGCTTTTTCACCGTTAGTTAGAACCATAATTTGAAGGGTAAGTTTAAAAAACAGTATTTAAGATGGGCGGAGCCTATATCATCTGACGTTTTTCAGAGACTAACAGATTATCCATCGGCTAAGGAAACTACTACAAGTCTTGGAATAGTTGGCAGGTACATCAATACACATTTAGGATTTATAATATTCTTTTTTTTCACCATACCTCATTGTTCCCTCAGCTGTGGAAAAAGTACTTTATGTAGATGTCTGAAATTTTTATGATGGCTTATCAATAGATTGAGGTAAAGGTTTTGTAAATTTTGGAAGTATAAACTGCATATTTTTTAAGTTACTGATGTTCAAATGTGAAGGCGTTTTTCTGGGGGAGGGGGGCCCACCTGAATATATATATATATATATATATATATATATATATATATATATATATATATATATTAGGGTGATTCAAATATGGGGGTAAAAAAAAAAATTATATTTTAATGTGTTCAACCCTTTAAATGGTTAATTTCAGCATAAAAATAACTATCCTAAAATATTTTTAGTCCAGGCAATCTAGAGCAAAAATAGCTTCAACCTGGGCAAAATTGCTTCAGAAGCTTTCTAAACTGTTTCCAGCTCAGGAACCATTGCAGAATAACATCCAAAATTCGACAGAATTGGACCCCGGGAACACCCCCAAAAATGAAATTCAAAATGGCGGACTGGCAGTTTCCTACGAAATACAATAAATTTTAATTTCGCTTTGTAGAGAGAGTTATGACGTTTTTCTTGATCAGTAAAATGTTTTAAAACACATTTTCGTTTCTAAATTAACCTCTATGACACTAAAAATTGTATTAGGCGGCTAGTATTAAACTATGACGTCACGTAATGTAAATAAAATATACTTGTATGGAGTGTATGTGAGAATGGACATTGCTACATCTTTATAAACTTATATTATATACAACTCTTTAATTCCTACTACCCACTATCAAATCTGCGTATTTGTGCTTGTCATTTTCTTTAAAACTGTTATTATGTACTCCTTTTAAATACTGCAACACAGTTTATTAATTTGTGTTTTCTGTTTCAGACTGACTCGGTGTACGGCTGACTCGGTGTGCGTCCGCCTTCAAGAATGCAGACCCCTGAAGAATTGTGCGTGATTTTGTAAGGAGAAATTGGACAGCGGACAGGAAGTGGTTCACATCTCGCAAAAAGGAGCAGATGGTATAAATGCATCCAGCCGCAGCCGTGGAAGCGATGTTGTTGCAACAGCTGGAATAAGTGTTCACGTTGTATGTAGGAAAAGGTTTACGGATAAAAAGACCATTGAAATAAAGAAGTGACAGACCGCAGCCGAGGCAATACCAAGGAAAAGTGCTCGTTTTCATGAATACGCATTTTCCAGTGCTACTCACTGTTTGTTTTGTGATACCTTTGTGGACTTTTTTCCAAACACAAACCAAAATCAGAGCATGTCAAAATAAGAACTACAGAGTTCTCCGAAACCATAAAAAGGTGCTGTGAAAGCCGCTGCGATGAATGGTCGTTTAATGTAAAAGGCCGTCTGGAGTATTATCTTCGTGATCTTCCTGCTGCAGATTGTGTCTACCATCACACCTGCAGCGTAAATTTTCGAAGTGGAAAAAACATTCCTCGCGCATACTCCTCCGACGATCATGATTCGAAGAAAGGGAGACCAACTAATGAAGAGCAACACCAAGCATTCCTTCAGACCTGTGCTTACCTGGAAGAGAATGATGATGAACAACTGTTGATTGGAGACCTAATTTCCAAAATGGAGGAATATCTTCAAGGAAGTCAGAGCTCTGTCTACGAACGCAGGCACATGAAGAGAAAGCTTTTAGAACGTTACGGAGACAAGATCATAATATCAGGTGAAAGTGGGAAGGCAGATGTAGTAACACTACGAGAGACAGCTAATGAAATTCTTATAGATTATCACAAAAAGTCGAAAGAATGTGATATAGATATAGAGCTACAGAAGATTTACCTAGTAGAAGCTGCTGCAAAAATAATCAGAAGTGATATCAAGTCTGTCGACTCGCCTAGAAAAGATGTGTATCCATCTCCAAATGACATCACTGCAGAAAGTGCTCTTGATTACATTCCCAACAGTCTGAAATTGCTATTATCAAAAGCATTTGCGGGACAGGATGCTTCAAGAAAAATAGGTGCAATTGGGCAGAGCATTATGCAAGCAACCCGTCCTAGAGGATTACTATGTCCACTACAGATCGGTTTGTCGGTTCAGCTACACCACAACTTTAGGTCAAGGTACCTTATTGACGTTCTCCATCAGCTGGGTTACTGTTCGTCGTATGCAGAAGTAACAAGATTCGAAAGAAACGCGGCGCTGGCAAGTGGGTCTGGCTCTTTTACTGTTGATGAAAACACTGCAGTCCTTCTAGCAGCAGATAACGTCGATCATGATGTCTGCACTTTGGATGGGAAGAATACCTTTCATGGAATGGGTATGATTGCCGCAATAACTCCGAAGATCAAGATCCACCCTTCTATTCACAGGCGTAATGTTGGTGACAATGACATTAAGAAGATTGCAACCGTTGACATTAGGGAATATAGACACGCGAGAAGCATGTTGAGGGACATCTCATTCCGCGAACTTCCAGTACCCACTGCCACCATAAGTCGACTTAGTCTTCTCTGGCAGATATCTTCAGCAGAAAGATCAGGTCCAAGTTGGTCCGGAACAATGCAGGCAATTCACGGTGGATCAAGTGTCTCACATCCAGATGTGGCGTCGATCACGTTCCTTCCCATCATAGATATGTCGCCAACTGACATGACCTGCATATTTTCGACATGACTATATTTGAGCAAGATAGCACGCGATCAAAAAGTCCCATGCATTATTACCTTTGATCAGCCTTTGTTCTGGAAAGCTTCCCAAATCATCAATGAACAGAGAGACCTGCAGGACATTGTTTTAATGCTGGGATCATTTCACACTCTGATGAATCTTTTGGGAGCAGTCGGTACTCTTATGAATGGTTCAGGATTGTCTGAAGTACTTCAAGAAATATACGGACCAAATGCCGTGCAACACATGATGTCTGGAAAAGCTGTTTCAAGAGCGATACGTGGTCATATGATAGTAGATGCAGCTCTTAGTACCTTACTAGTCGCAGACGTTTTTCCTCGTAATGAAGATAGAACTCCTCATGACCTCCATAAGGAAGCTTGTGACCTGCTCGACGATGTTATGACCGCCAAACAATCAGTTGAGGATGTGGAATCTTCGAATGCATTGTCTCAGATTGCTACCACTTTGGATGCGAAGAAAACTGACCTACAATCTACTTCGCAAACAAGTCAACTCTGGTTGGAATATCAGCGAATGATCAACATTGCACGTTCCTTGATAACAGCAGACAGAACCGGCTCGTGGGATTTGCACTTGCAAGCTATGCTGGAGACCATCCCCATAATTGCAGCAGCCGGACATCACAATTACCTGAAATCGATATACCTGTACCTGCAGAAAATGTTAAGTTTGCCTTCTGAAAATCCAGCCGTTAACAAAATGTTCCAGGAAGGTAAGTTTGTGGTAAGAAGAAGCGACAGATTATGGGCCGGACTCGGCACAGACCTGGTGATAGAACAAGTACTAATGCGTTCCCTGAAAAGCAGAGGCGGACTGACACGCGGAAGTGGATTTACAGACATCCAAAGGACAACGTGGCTCTTTTCTATGCCTCTGTGTTCCACTTATAACTTAGCAATGCAGGAATCCACCAGAGTTTTGTTGGAAAGTAGTGAACAGCACAAGGAAATGAGGGGAAGTAGACAAATCAGGGACAGTAATGACATGAAGAAAGTACTTGAACGTCTGGAATCCTTATCCCCATTCCATTCTACCTCGGGTCTCTGCAACATTGTAACAGGGCTAACTGCTGATCCTGGAGTTAACGTTCATCAATTGCATTCAATCGGTACGAACATTGTCGTAAAAATGATTGGGAAACAAGCCTTTACATATTCTGCCAAAAGATCTGACAAAGTGAAAACACTAGGATCTGCTTCTGCCGTTGTGATCACTGATGCTTCAGATATAGAAGTAGATCCTGCACTACTGTTTCAGAGAATGATGACTGTTGCCACTGGCGGAGACATGAATCTTGAAGATGTCATGTGTTACGAACTGTGTGTATATCCTCCTGCATTGTTCGAATCACGAAGTATCTTGAGGAAACCCGATAAGTCTCAGCTAGCTCATGCAATAATCAAATACACTGACACTTTACGCATGGAAGAAGTTCAAGAAATTCAGTGCACAGACCAGTACGTATTGGATGGTGGATCTCTACTACATCGTGTTTCCTGGCGTCAAGATGAAACATATGACAGCATCGCCAACTCATATGCCGATTTCACTCTGAAAACATATGGAAAAGCAATCATTGTTTTTGATGGCTACAGCAGCTCTCCTACGATCAAAGACATGACCCACAGAAGACGCAGCACCAAGACAAGCAGAAATGTGAATCTCAGTCCAAGCATGAAGTTTGTTGGCCAGAAGGAACACTTCTTGGCTAATGAAAACAACAAGCAAGCATTTATTTCCCTCGTAGGTGAGATGTTGAAGAAGCACGGGTGTACTGTTCACAACGCAGATGGGGATGCTGATGTGGACATCGTTCGTGCAGCAGTTTCCTCATCAGAAAATGCAACTACAACAGTAATAGGGGAAGACACCGACTTGCTGATTCTCCTTCTGTACCATGCCAAGAACAGTGGTTTCAAGTTGTACTATCGCAGCGATATAAGACGGGGACCATCTCCTAATCCTGTGTATGATATTCTCAGCATTCAATCATTGTTAGGCAATGACATCTGCAAGTATCTCCTGTTTGTGCATGCTTTCACGGGCTGTGATAGCACATCCAGAGTTTTTTCGATCGGTAAAGCCAAAGCATTCGACACACTGATGAAGGTGGCTGAACTCCGTTCAGTTGCAAATACATTCTGTTCTGATTGTTGCCAACACTCTGACATTGAAGCCGCTGGAAGAAAGGCAATGCTTCTGTTGTATGGCTGCAAAACACTTGAATCCACTAACGCACTACGTCATCGAATGTTAGTTGAAAAGGTAGCTACAGCTAAATCTTTTGTTACACCCGAACGTTTGCCACCTACCGATGCGTCCACAAAGTACCACAGCTTTCGCACATACTTTCAAATACTAATCTGGAAGTCTACAGAAGAGAAGATCGATGCAGAACAGTGGGGTTGGTATGTAAAGAATAATTCCTACTACCCTACAGCCTGCGACAAGCCACCAGCTCCAAATTATCTACTCAACATGATCCGCTGCTCCTGCAAGACGAAATGTGCTACTTCAAGATGTGGATGCAAGCGTAATGGAATGCCCTGTTCAGCCGCTTGTGGCGAGTGCCAAATCAGTGGTTGCGATAACAACCCAAGTACCGGTAATCTATCCGATGATAGTGATGAAGAGGATTAATTTCTGTATGTTTGTGACCAGGTATCACTTCTTCTGTAATGAACATAACTTGAAACTGGGAAAAAAATAATTGTTGTATTATTGATTATAAAAATCTGTAAAAAGCTATATAACATTATATTTGCGTAATAACTGGTTGTGTTGTATATTGTTGAATTATTTAAAACATTACAACTGAAAGAAAAAGCAACAAATGTATCTCTATAAATAAAAGCGTAAGTTATATATATTTTTTTTTTCGTAGGAAACATCCAGTCCGCCATTTTGAATTTCATTTTTGGGGGTGTTCCCAGGGTCCAATTTTGTCGGATTTTGGATATGTTATTCGGCAATGGTTCTTGAGCTGGAAACAGTTTAGAAAGCTTCTGAAGCAATTTTGCCCAGGTCTAACTACAAATTGCCTGGACTATTTAGCAAATTTTTAATTTTTAAGGGTTGCTACCAGCAATTAAAAATTGCCAGAACGACTCAAATTGTCAAATTTTTCCACACCACCCAGGAGGTACAGTACAAGGCGCATTGCTTTTTTTTAATATGGAAAGCTCCCCCGTAGGTCCTACCATAACCACAAGCATGCATAATTAAACTAGCATGATATTTGAGACATTAGCTGTCCTTACTTCATCAATGTTTCTTTTTTTCTATCAGGGTAAACAGCCCTGTAGTTTTCCACTACTTGTAGCAAGAATTGTTTTTGATCTTCGTCATGTGTTAGTATTTTATTATATTCATCCATTAATTTTACTCCTCTTTCCGCTATATCATTCACGACTTTCCACTGTTTGATAGATTTCTTAGCGGAGTTAAACTCTTCATCATTATGCCATTCTTTAGCATCTTTGAGTAAAAATTTTGCCACTAAATTCTGTTATTGTAAAGAATCTTTGAGTATTTGATGTGACAAAATCTTCTAATTTCTTCGTTAGAATAAGTGCAGGATCTAGAAAAGCCCGTTTTGCAGGAAGAGTTTCTGTTGTATTTTGCAAGGCCTTTACCATTTTGTTTTTTGTTTCAGTAGGCACTTCATCATCATAAAGGCCAACGCTACCAGTTCTTCTGATAGGTACCAGAGGTGACCTAACAGTTTTTTAATAGCAACAAATGCAATTGTGTCATTTATTTGTTTGTAGACTACAAGATTCTGTAATAATTCCAGATCAAGACGAAGAGCGCAAGATGGCACAGGAGCTGTAAACCATGCCTTTACATACAACCGAGTAGCAAATAGACAGATGTCTTTTAGTCCTTTTTTGTCTTTTACTGAAATTTTGAACTGAGATTTGAACAAAAAATTTTAATGAATATGTAATTTTGGCCATCCACCTAGCCCGATGATGTCCCGTTGGATGTTTAAATTTGATTCCACCTTTTGGTTCACCTCCCAAAAAAATAATTGTTAACTGCAATAGTTCTAAGTAATCGTCTCTTGGTTGGAATGTGTCTAGTTGATTTGCTGCAAATATAATTGTCTCATCTTTGATGTCATGAATATTTTCATAGATATCTGGATCTGATAATATTGTTTCGTATGCCTCCTTATTAATGCTTGACCATTTTTCTCTGAACTTCTTAAAAAGGACTATATCTGGGCCAGAAGATGGTGATAAAGACTTTGAAACAACAGCTTCCAGCATAATTTCAAATATGTGGTGTCGACATGCCAGCCACAATAAATCGTTGTCGAATTTTTGTTCTAGAAGAATAGCTGCACCATTTCTAGGACCAGTATTGGCTGCCGTTGTATCGAAACACATGCATTTTATTTGTTCGCAGATGCCCAATTCAAGCGATGTCTGATTGTTGGCATTAAAACTAGAGACGCATTTCTGTCACTCAATTTTGCAACATCAAGACTTCCTAATAATTTATCATCAAACAATTTTCTACGTTTGCCTACCTTACTTTTCCATGTTGAAGGTTGTGCGGCACAGAAACCAGATTCATCACTTTTATTCTCCTCTGATTCTGATTCTGATAATGTACTGGTGAGTATGACAGCCTCTTCATTCTTCTTTCTTTTGAGCTCTTCTTCTGCTTTCCTCTTTTCATAATGTTGCTTTTCTGCTGCTCTTTGCTCTTTTTTAGCAACAGCCTTATCAATGGTACCCATTTTTCCATGACGTCCTTTCTCACGTTGCATTTTCAAGAATTTCTTATCATCATCTATTTTTATAAGCTGGATAGCATTCTCATGAGCAATGTCAAATAAGTTTTCCAGTTTATCTTTCCATTTTTCTTCTTTATTATTTAAATTTTGTGATCTTTTCAATTTGTTTGCTTTGTTTTTCTTAAGCAGCTGCCATTCCTTCAGTATTCCTTGAATTTTATCTACTACATGTACTCTGTTTTGCTGGTATTCCTGTTTTTTTCCAAACTGCTAGCACATCATCTGCAGTAGAGTAGCATGATTCTCTAATGCCTCGCTTTTTAATATTTCTGTAGTGCATGAAGAGGGCCATCATTTCCTTCTCTGATGGTAATACGGATGTTTTAGTACTGCAGAGGGCTGCCCAATTAGCCATACTTCAGTTTCTTTTCTTGTAGAACTTCTCCCAACTGAGCAACTAGGTGATGGTGAGTTAGGCCTAGCTTCCATAATCGACTAATTGGTATCAAAATTACGAGTTCCAAACAACAATTAAAAGCAAGGTAGTATATAAACCATTAATTAAAAATTCTGAAATTCAAACAATTAAACATAAAATCATAAGTTGTAAAAACAAACAAATTGAAAATAAGGGAAACTTTGACGCCTGGTAGCACATAGTAAATTTTATTTAAAATTCACCAAATTTGGCATACACTACTTTTTTGTCATAGGGAACAAAAATACAGGTTGAACAATTAAAAAAAAACTTTGATTTTTTTAATCACCCTAATATATATATATATATATATATATTATATATATATTATATATTATATATATATTATACTCTTTATAGCATCATATATTTTATAATTTAAAAAAACCAAACAATATATTGTTATAGCAATTGCCAATGAAAGGTAAATTAGTAATCTAAGTGATCAAAATGTTATAGCGAGTTGTTTGCATATAAAATTTAATTAACTACGCCAAGTGCTCAAAATGTTCTCCGGCGGCATGAATGCACTTTTGAATGCGTCGACTAACTGATTCGCAGACATGGACTAATGTGGATGCTGTGATGGTCCCGCACTTTTCCCTAATTGCATCCTTAAGGTGTTCGAGTGTTGCAGGTCTTGTACCATAAACTGCATCCTTCAGGTAGCCCCACAAGTAAAAACCAAGTGGAGTCAAGTCCGGTGAACGTGGAGGATACTCAACGCTTCCTCTTCGTCCTATCCAACGGTTAGGCAACGTTTCATCGAGGTACCTTCTGACATCACAATGATAATGAGGGGGGCTCCATCTTGTTGAAAGTAAAAGTCGTCGTTTCCAAACAACTTCCGAACTGCAGGTATAATTTCTGTCCGCAGCATGTCAAGATATGCGGCACCGGTAACTGTCCCATTAAAGAAAAATGGTCGAACCAAACCCCTGGATGATAAACCACAGCATGCTGTTAATCCTGGTAAATTAACATGTTTATCCACATAAACGTGTGGATTATCAAGTGACCAGTACCTGCAGTTGTGTCGATTTACTGTGCCATTCAGCTTGAAGGTAGCTTCATCAGACCACACGATTTTGTTGTATTGAAAGTGCATTCATGCCGCCGGAGAACATTTTGAGCACTTGGCGTAGTTAATCAAATTTTATATGCAAACAACTCGCTATAACATTTTGATCACTTAGATTACTAATTTACCTTTCATTGGCAATTGCTATAACAATATATTGTTTGGTTTTTTAAAATTATAAATTATATGATGCTATAAAGAGTATATAGTTTTTTGGGACACCCTGTATATATTACGGTGGCCCAAAATTTGGGCTAAAATTTCAAAATAGTTGGAAATGCTCTCCACATGGCTGCTCTTGTTCCTTTAGATGTGAAGTGATTTTGTGCAAAATATCTGTCGATTCAGTACATAATGAGAGGTCGCTATGATTTTCACATTTTCAATTAATTAATTAGCTAATCATTTTCTACCCGCTTCATTTTTAGAGGACGTGGCAGTCACGCCACATTGACTCCGCCCACCTTTCAGAGGATGATGTAATTGTTCGATTTCTTGTATAATAGGGCGGAGTGAAAACCTCATTTTTCGAATTTTCAAATTGGCTAGTGTGGAAAATGTGTGGAGTAGTGAGGAAATACGCTGGTATAAATTTAAAATCATACCATTAATATCTTCAGGTGCCACAATGACCTTCAATATTGAAAAAAATTGAAAAAGCAGATTTTAACCAATAATTACAGAAGAGTCCACGATGCACAATAGACAAGAATTTATTCACACTTGTATAAAAATAGCTCAGTCAACCTTTAAAAAAAGTTTCTATTCTCTAAAAACAGTTTTCTATAGTCAGCTCACTCAGCTGTCACGTGAGTACCTCGGTTCAGTGTAGCTGTCGCTCTCGTAGCAGGTGGGTGTTCTGTTGTTGGCGTTACTCAGATTGTCTAAACTATATTTCTTATATATTTTGCATTTCTGTATTGTGTTGCCCTAAGTTTGCCATGTACTATTAACTGAAATTAACGTATAATTGATATTAGCTCTTTCTTTTTCAGATTTGTATACTTTCAAAATGTCTCGAGTTTGTGCAAAATCAACCAGGGCCTCAACTGAGTGCCCCATGTTTGGTATGGGGGAAGATTTGTGGCACAGGAATCTTCCTACATACGAAGGAGTTTTTAAATATTACTTGTTTGTAAGAAACGATTTGAAACAGAATACTAATAAAGATCCTTCAATATCTCAAATATCAGAACAATTTGTTGATAAATTGAAAACAATTTGGGAAAGTGCTTCCGTCCCAATTCTGTCAGACAGGCGAATTGAAACAATGTTCAGAAGCTACCACGAAAAGTATCGTGTCATTATGGAGCCATACCAAAGCAGAAAAAATTCTGAAGCTTACAAAGCAAAGATTGATATGTTCGAAAAAGAAGCACACACGAAACTTTTTGACATTGCAGCGTGCAAGTGCAAAGTACTAACACAATGTTCTTGTCCCAAAGAAAAAACGGTTCCAAAGGAAGAAGTGACGTTCCTCTTAGATCAAAGGAGTGAAAGAAAACTGTTTATTGATAGAGTAGATATTACACTCTCAAAGAAAAAAGCATCTACGTTGCTAAGAAAGCAAAAAGAAGCTGTGAGGCTCACCAAAGAATCTTCACAGGAGAAATTGCAGGATACAAATGTTGAATTATCATCATCGACATCAAATAGTGAAAGTGAATCTGGCGAAATATCAGACGATACATTTCCAGAGCCAGTTAGCTCGAAGAGAAAGCTCGAACAACCTGAAGAACAATTATTCAAGAAAAGGAAAACTACAAATCTACCTTCAGTGGCTACTGCTTGTGACAGGACTGCAGTTTCAGATCGAGCTGCAGCATTCATTGTTAGTGCAGTATTGCAAGATATTGGAGAAGTTTCTATTGACAATACATCTGAAGTAGTGGATAGGAGTAAAATCAGAAGAGAAAGACAAAAGAAGAGATCAGAAATTATGAAAGATCAAAATCAGGTCCCAATCAGAGGAATCTATTTTGATGGTCGAAAAGATTCTACACTCTTCCAAGAAAAAAAAGAGTCCAAAGTATATCAGAAGAAGGTAACAGTAGAACATATCACTTTAGTGAGAGAACCTGGTTCAGATTATTTGGGCCATTATTCTGTGAATTCTGGATCAGCTGAAGAAATATGTAAAGGAATGTTTGAGTATATTGGAAATAATGACATGAACCTGGAAAACCTTGTTGCCATTGGATGCGATGGTGCAGCAGTCAACACTGGAGAAAAGGGAGGCGTTATAAGGCTTATAGAATTGAAGCTGAAGAAGCCAGTTCAACATTTAGTGTGCCAGCTCCATGCCAATGAATTGCCATTACGCCATTTAGTTGCAAAGCTGGATGGAAAAACATCTGGCCCCCGCGGATTCACCGGTCCTATTGGCAGGGAATTAGAGAACTGTGAGAGTCTTCTATTGTCGAGTTTGAAAGGATTGATGCTGAGGAACCAACTGTAGACTGTGAAGATCTTAGCACCGACCAAAAATATCTAATTGATATTCATCAGGCCATAACAAAGGGATATTGCTCTCCAGATCTTGCTGAGAACCTCATGAACATTGCTTCTTTTATAATGAAGGTCTACATCCCAATGTGGTTTTCTATTAAGCAAAGTACGTCTTTTGTCAATGGCTCAAAACATGTTTTCAAAACTATTGAACTAACAAGAACACTGAATGACGAAGTAAAGGATATTGTAAACCCTGTCATACAAAGAAATGCATTTTTTGCAAATCCAGAAAATATTCTAGCATCAATGATTCATGATGACCGCAGCGCCATAAGAGAATTAGCGTGGAGGCGAATAAAGAAAGCAAGGCAAACAAACAAGGAAAAAGTTGTGAGGCGTTTCACAGTACCTGTTATTCAATTTGAAGCTACTGATTATACTGATTTAATTAATTGGCAAAAATGCATTGTCACTGAACCACCTGTGACAAGACGACACCTGACAGAAAATGAGATTGAAGAATTCATAGAAAACAAGAGTACCCCTCCATTCGAGAAATTCCCTTGTCATACACAAGTAGTAGAAAGAATGGTAAAATTAGTGACTGAAGCATCATCAAAAGTATTTGGATTGAACGCGCGAGATGGCTTCATAAGATCAACACTTCAGTCACGTAAAAAAATGCCATCATTCGAAAGTAAAGCTGAATATAAAGTTTAAATAAAACGTTAATAGAAAAAAACATGCGCAAGGATGGGTGGTTGGGAGGGCATGGGTGGAGCTCGACACGTAGCCACCTCCTCGTGGTGAGTTCTGGATTATTTAGATCATTAATCAAAAGAACATTGATCTAAATAAACTAAGAGCTGCGTAATTCAGTAACTATTTTGGTAATTGGAACACTTAATATATAATAATAACAAGTAAGTTTCAGTTATTGTACTAATGCAGAATATAAGAAAATCATTATATTTTTTTCGACGGCTTTGTGGCACCTGAAGGTATAATTTCGCAGGACTAATATTTATGCACAGTCATTATCTATAGCACCCACATATTTACCGCACTAGCCATATTTGAATTTCGAAAGAAAGTTTAAAAACCTCATTTTCGATCCGCCCTATTGTATAATGCTGTTTGTGACTCAGAAAATCATTTACTCATGCATCATTTCAAGTTTAAACTTGTTGGAGGACGGTTTCAAGTTCGTTCAAACTTCAAGAGCTTAGGAATAGTATCTCATGTAAGTGTCGCGCATAGGTTGTGCGGGCCTCCAGTGTCGCGCATACGTTGTGCGAGCCTCTGCCCGCTTGCGACTTTTTAGGGTTAATGCACTTTGGACAATCCAACGAAGGTGGTCCTTTGTTGGGTAAGCTCGGCCTTGGCCGAGAGTTTCCGAGTATCAATATAAATAGTTCCTACCAAGTTTTTTTTTTTCCCGAAGGGATGAATAGAAACACTTCACTTCAAAAATTGGAGTTTTAGTTCACTCATAAATTCTTTTATTTACAAAGTTTATACAGAACGAGGCACTGATAAATAATCAGAAGTTTACAGGGGGAGAGGTTTTACCTCTTACAGCAACAGCTCAAGCAGGAATTTACAGGGGTAGAGGTTCGACCCTATTTCACAATAGTTAAGGTGGGGATTGAAAGCGAGGAGGCTTGTCCTCCTCGAGTAAGAGTTACGGCAGGAATTTAAAATGAGGAGGCTTGGCCTCCTTGGTCTAAGCCTTAGGCAGGAATTTTAAGATGAGAGAGGAGCCACCTCTGGTAACAACGGCTCAGGGAGGAAATTTAAAGTGAGGGAGGTGCAACCTCTGGTATCAAACTCAGGCAGGAATGATTTAATTTACAATACAAGAAATAAATAAGCCTCAATTTTGGGGGAATGCAGTCGAAGGTTAAGCTCCCACTTTAGCTGGAGAGCTAAAGAATTCTGACGTTAAGCATAATTTAAGCAAAAAGTTAACAAAAAAGATACTAATTTTTGTAAGGTATACACTTTTGGGTGGCGACATAATGTCGGGGGACCGACATGTACAGAGTACATTAAGTACATAAATTACATTATATTACATACATTAATTACCGTTAATTACAATTTTAGCAATTTGTTAATTGACATATCTAATACTGAAGTAATCTGAATAGGTAACACAAGTTAAATAATGAAGGAGAGTTCTCCGTTGTTTTATAATTTACAGGGGATTAACAACAATGTTATATATTTATAGTTAACAGTGATTACGCCAAATTATGTCTAATATTATTAGAGGAATGGTTGGTTATCATGATTTGAAAGTCTAATTAGCCAGCGATGAGGAAAGCGGAGAAAAGATATGGTGTACTTTTCATTTGAAAGTACACGGACATTAATGATAACGTAAGACATAAGTAACGGAATTTGAATGACAATTAGGTAGAAGTAGTAAGTACAGATAATGAGAACGTGGGTAACTATCTAGAATTAACCAGTAGCCTGGCAGGGAACAATATGGTATATTATAATAATATAACATCACATCTTAACGTTATAAATTGGTAGCAGAGGCAAGAGAGAAGAGTTCGAATTCAGAGGCTCGCTTTTGACGACGTAATCGGAATTCGAGCCTTCGTCTCAGCAATAATAGACAACTTGCGAGAGGTGAAATAATAAAAAGAAAATAAAACAAAAAGAATACATGTACGTAATCATGATCGTCAATAGACATGTACGACTGCACACAGTAGTGTACACATATCATTCGTCACACAATAGGTTGTGTGCGTAATATAGACACGAGTAAACATAGACTGATAAGTTGATAGAGAATAACTAGACAATGGGTAATAGGTAATAAAATAGGTAATAGGTGATAAAATTAATAAAGGACAACGGTCAAGAAGGAACATGGATGTATGAATGAGTATGGTTGCATAACATTTATATTGCGTAACACCAGACAGGACACAACATATAAATAATGACTTATAGATAGTAAGGCTTTTATTAGTATTAAAGAATGTACCATACATTGAATACTAAGGATAGCCTCGTACTAAGCACGTGATCGAAACGTGAAGGAAACTAAGTTACTTTATGACGTCAGAGTGACTTACTCTGTACGTACAGCATAAGTCATTATTTGGGAGAAATCAAAGGAGACGAATTAGAGAGGCACAGCTAAGGGGGGGACATTCGCTGTTTACAGCGAACTTCTAATGGCACAAACATGGATACTGTTCAACCATAGAAATGGTAAATCGCAGGATTGTGACACTGCTCTCTCCTGTGAAAAAGGATGTGGTGGTGGAGTGGAAGTTTATTTACAATATATTAAAAAAAAATGAAACAGTGACAATTTCGGGTTGGATTAACCAAGGCAATTTAGTGAGAAGAACGATAATTATTTTAATGAAATAATAAAAAAAAAAGAAATCAAGGGAAAAATTTTAAAATTACAGCAAATAAATTAACAAGGTTTAGGTCTGATTACTAGAATTGTAGTGGAAACTAGATCAACAAGGTATGATAAAGTCCGAAGTTGTCACCTTAAAAAAATACAATTATAAGTATGATTAATTGTGGCAATCATACTACATAAACAATTTTATAAACTAATGAACCATCTAAGTTATTTCTGGCATTTCGACATAATTATTTCAGTTAAAGTTCCAATTACAGGATTGAATCTAATTTAAGTAAAATTTTTAGTTTGTCCAACGTTATAGTAACAAGATTACGGAACCGTGATAAATTCGGAAAGACTTCCAAGGTTAAGATAATTTTAGGAAAAAGATACATACATAGTAAATAATGGTTAAAAGGAAAATTCAAAATTTAAGGTTCAGGAATTTTCAATTCATCTGGTGACTACTTGAAATGGAGTTTAATCCATCAGTAATGACAGAGATAAGAGTTTCCGAAGATATCATGATTATACAGTAAAAAACTAATCGTATTCACTATGGTAGATAAAAATTGAATTAAATTTTTGGTAGACGAAGTCTTCAGCAGTGGGAGCACGGTTGCAGAATGTAAACTTATTTCAAGTCCGAATAAGTTGGTAAAAGATTAAAATTGATTTAAAGAAAAGTAAAATTAATTTATTGAAAACATGAAAATTTATCTAGTTACCGTTTTAGATACTTAGATATTGTTATCCATTAAGAATATCCAGGGAGAAGGAAGATAGAATTACGTAATAGACGATGTATAGACCTTGGGTCGTGTGTATTTGGCACAGAGTGCAAATGCTAGGTGGTTTACCCAAAAATGGGGAAAAGAATTTATAGTTGAAGTTATACGTGATTGCGTATACGTAGGAAAAAATATGGGTAATACGCGTGTCTAGCTGAGTGGGTATGTACAGTTGTGTGTAGAATATGAAAGTAATTGGTTCATCCCGGGAAGAACTGAATCCTTAGTGGTCAATGGTAAATCATGAAATTTTCGAAGGAACAGGCAAGATTATATATTGTAAGCAGCAATTAAGTTTAAATAAATTCAAATAATCCAGAGTAAACATCAATCAGTTAACTGCAATTAAATATACTTTATCGTGATAGCCAATGATTTTAGAATAAGATTTATATGATAAAAATAAGATATGCGTAGTGAATTTCCTTTCCACTAAGTACGCCAATGATTTCAAGAGTGTTTCAAGTGTGGGTAAGCGTAATTGGGTGAAGTGTAATCAGTAGGAAAGTGAATTGAAATAGGTGTCGAAAGTAATAAAATTCAATCGGGATTATAGATTTTACGTAATTAACTCAGTTGCACGTATGAAGGTAATTAAAATGAATACGCACTCAAAAAGACTTTAAATTAGTTAAAGTACATTGAGCGGCATTGGGAACTGAATTTAGGCACAGAATTCAATTCGATTAGTAACCTTCATAGCGTTATATTAGCAGTATCTCACCATTAATATTGACCAGAAGTATCAGTAGGACAATTGAATTTTATTTGACGAGTTGATGGGGCATAGATAATAACAGGTTTTAGTGGAATTCATGGTAGGGGCGCAGTTATGTTGTTATCAATATTGACATGGTGTAATAGAATTATTAGAAGGGGAAAAGGAATGGCATCCTGGTATAGTGTGTCAAAATTGGCTATAATTTTGGTTGATACCTTAACAACCGATATAAGAACATCTTAATGACAATTACTCAAGACTAATTCGAACAAAAAAAAAATCAAAAATAAAAGGTTGAAAATAGAACTCAATTATGAGCTATTCTGAACTGAACACTTATAGGTTATAAGTTCCGTATAATTAAGATTAATTTAAAAAAATAAAACAAAAAACAACTTAACCTAAATTGAGGGTATGTTCGGTCATACGGGTGAATTTCACGAACATACGAAGCCAGACAAATCAGCTGCATGGTTAGGTTGTCTTGCGATCGGGCATGTGGGTCATTTGGTTAAAGGTTTTCGCAACATGCCGGGAAGCAATGGACTGACCATACGAGCCTTGCTTACTCAAGAGGAGGTGGTGTATCGGGATTAAGAAGAATGACTTTCACTGGTTTCAGAAAAGGATCCAGGAACAGCCAAAGAGAAAGATTTGCAAAGTAGAAGGCAAGAAGGGCGAAAACATGAATTCGCGGAAGAAAAATGAAAATGATCGATGGAACGATCATATTATGGTATTGAGGAATATTCCGCGCTTGCCCTTCCGCGCGTACAACTTCCGACGGAGGAGTAGGTTCGGGTTCGCTCCCGGCACCTATGGGCTTAGCCTCGGAATTAGGTGTAAATTCCTCTACCTTTGAAAACAGAATCAAGTCATCTTCCTTAAATAGGGATTTAAGCGAAATGACCAAATCGGAACTTAAGGGAAATGAGTTTTCAAATTTATTTGGAATAGCCAGAACACTGGGAACTTCAAGTTCCGGCCTAACTGTCACTGAAGGAGGTGACTCGCTCTCGATGGAGTCACAGGGGTTTACTGTGAAGACATTCGAGTCTTCGTACTCAAAATTATCAAAAGTATGTTGGTTTTCTAGTTCTTCGTTCGTCGGAACTAGAACGGAACAATTGACAATTGATGAAGAATCTTCCCCATCTGGTAGCAGTTCCTTTTTATTTTGAACTGGTTCCAGGGAGTCCGTCGGGCTCTCTGAAACGAGTCTTTCACCCTCAGCTGAAAAGACCGAAGAATAGGGGTGACAAACATACTCGAAAAGTGAGTTCTTTCCTCGCATTAGGCCTGCTTCTCTATCGGCCCAATAAAAATCGTGCGTAATAAGGAAATTCATCCCCAGGAGTAAGTCTCCATCCCAATTCAATTCAGATACGACCACAAATGGGGTCAGATAAGGGACTGAATCAAACTCAATAGGAAGGATGATTTCTCCGGCCACAGGACCTTGTGGGGCATTCTCCCCAGCTGCTACTACAGCAGAAAAAGCATCATCTGAAGCAAGATGACGGTCATCATGACCAAAAAAATCAAAAACAGGGTCATCTTTCAGACCACTTAAACGAGGCGGCATTGCCGATTGATCAAAAACAGGGTCATCTTTCAGACCACTTAAACGAGGCGGCATTGCCGATTGATCAAAAACAGGGTCATCTTTCAGACCACTTAAACGAGGCGGCATTGCCGATTGATCAAAAACAGGGTCATCTTTCAGACCACTTAAACGAGGCGGCATTGCCGATTGATCAAAAACAGGGTCATCTTTCAGACCACTTAAACGAGGCGGCATTGCCGATTGATCAAAAACAGGGTCATCTTTCAGACCACTTAAACGAGGCGGCATTGCCGATTGGCCGTTGGCCGAAGTAAACTCAAAACAATTCGGGTCCTGTGGAGAAAAGTTATCATAAACATGGTCATCCTGACCATCTAACGCGTCCTCTTTGGGACATGTGGCATCATCTAAACCAAAAACAACATCAGTAACAGAATTCGCGTCCTTTTTGGGACATGCATGGATATCTGATCCATCTGAATCAAAAACGAGGTCTTCTCGACCAAAGTTCACTGAATGAACTATGTCAGTTGAATCAATGTCCGAATGACTAAAATTACTGACAATTTGAGGAGCAGTGTCTAAATCATCGTACAAGTCATGGCCATCGGGACCAACATGGTTGTCCTGACCATGGCGAGAAGATAAATTCTGATTTTCAACATCGGTTGCACAGCAATCATCCAAGTTGTCTGAATTCACATTTAACAAAGAATTGGTCACATCCCCATTTACATTACAACAATTATTAACGTAAGTATTACACTTACTTTCAACGGAAGTTTCATCATAAAGACTTCCAACAGAAGTACCTTTATAATTATATAAATCAACAATTTCATTGTTGTCTTTACTGTTTTCAACATTAGCATCACAAACACTGTCACAAGATGCTTCACAAAAATCATCATAGGAGAGGCTGTGAGTTCTCGCCTCGAAGGAAATTCATTTGATGAACAAGCTGGAACCAACGGTTCAGAGACAACTGAGTCAGAGAAGAAAGTTGGGTCAGGATTACCCAAATCTTCCAAGGGTGACGTTTCATCGTCACTATCCAGGTTCTGCTCGGGTGCCTCGCACCAGAGAAGGAAATAACGTCTTTTATCCCATTTAGCGACGAAGCATCCATCCGAAAAGTCGAAATGGAATCCGTAGGGTCGTAGGGATTCTGGGCCAATAATTAAATCAAATCGGGACAATATTCTGACGGCACTAACGAGACATCTATACTAAAAAAACAATAATCAATCCACACGTCAAGTTTGGTTTCCGCAATGACGGGAATACGGTTACCCTCGGAATCCCGAACGTATGAAACGGATGGCGGTTCCTTAAAGAGAGGACACAGCAATTTATCCGCTAAAGACGCAGGAACAATACTGGACGAACATTTCGGATCAAAACGACCTAAAAGGGTTTCCTCTGGGCAACGGAGTTTGAAACCGATTTCGAGAAAAAAATATTCACTTTCTGGGGATTCCGAATGTACAGAACTCAAAGAGGAAGTGGATTGGGAAGGTGAGTCAGAATAAGGTACACCAACGCCTTTCTACCCAGACCAGAAGGGTCAACGGAATCACTCCGATTCTCTACCGAAACATTATCGGGAGATGCGCTTTCGCGCATCTCTGAAGGATAATGACATGATCCATGAATAAAGGAATGAAGGAAGTCAATAACTGGCGTGTACGTTGTTTAAACCTTTAACGTCAACGTCCCATTTGACGGATCCCTGCCTGTCACAGTACTTCGTGATTACCTGCAGACCGTTATATATATCCTGCCAAAAACTTTAAATTCTACCCAAGACCATTGATATATTTGCCCATTGGACCCATCGATAAGAAAGGTACGGACGCGCGCGGCGTCACCGAAATTTGGGTCACAAGTGTCAAAAGCAAAACTGATTTTATCCGCATCTGTAGTTAGACAACCTCTAAACGAATCGTCAATTTTACCGAACCAATCCTTAAAGGAGGGTTCTACAAATCTATTATTAACGCGACCGCGAAAGTGAGGGACATCAACTGTACGTTTCAGTACGGAAAAGGGAGTTATAAGATTAACAGTAGTGCATGTCAGGGGGGGTAATGGTTTGGACATCGTTAATCATAACACGTGTCGTTGACACGGAAGTGTGTGTGTAAAACAAAAATAACCATGTAAGAGACAAGCAATAAAAAAAATAAATGGAACAAAGTCTAAGTATTTTGTATAGTTACGAAATAACGTAGAACAAAATGGGCGACTCTGCGTTTACTCCGGATGCCGTAATCGACGAGTAATTTTCGAATCTCCCAACGCTGAAGTCTCGTTGGCAAGGGTCGAAATTCCGTCAAAATCACACACTAGAAAAAAGGGTTACATTATAATAACAATAACATGAATTTTCACTAAAATTAATGAAAAAGGTTTAAATTGAAAAGAATAAAAAAAAAGGAACCTAACCGGGTTCAACTAAATAAAAATGTGAGTTATGGGTATAAATATCAGAATTATGACTGATCGCATTTACGTCCCACAACAAAATCTAAAATGATATGATTTAATATCCTCAATAAAAAAAACAATGCAGATAATTTTATAAAAAGAATTTTAAAAAATTCAGTTTTATAGTTTGATGGGAAAAATAAATACGTGAATACTGAATTAATGACAACGTCTGATTAGTACTGTATTTCGTATCACTATCGAACAGTTAATTAAAATCAATTAGTTAAAAAAAATGATTAAGTGTTTATAAAGTCACTTCACTGTTTCACACTAAAAAGGGAAAAATAAAAGTGAATTAAAATTACTAAAATTAAAGAAAATGATAATTAAGGAAATGATTTAAAAGTAATAATTAATAATTAAAACTCATCACATAAACGAAGAAAAACGTTTTGGTGAGCTGCTGCCTCGGAGCCTCCACGAAGCTTTGAAGGTCAGCCTCACTCAGCTGATGCCTCCACGAAGCTTTGGTGTGCCGCTCGTGACGTCATCTGATCGCCACGACGGAGCATACAAACGTTGAAGGAAGATCGTAGACAGGAAGACGGTCGAACGGTTGATTGGAGAAAAATACGAACAATAATTCAAAAGTTGATTGAAGAGAAGTTCAAGGGAAATTGTTGTAGTAAATATTTGGGGTTGATTGGAGAGAGAATTTCAAGGAAGGAATTTCCAAGTAACAAAAGTTGATTGAAGGTCAACGATGAGTTGAATTAAATTGAGGTTGCAGATGGTGGGGTTGGAGTCCAAGTTGAAGAGGTTGCGGTCGACGTCGAATGAGTGAATCCTTGAAGTGTTTCAAAAATTGTTCAAAGTAGGGACATCCATTGATGGACGACGGTTTTTTCGGTGGGGGACTGAAACAGTCTCGGTGTTGGAGAACTAAAACGGTCTCGGTGTTGGGGAACTGAAGCGGTCTCGGTGTTGGGGAACTAAAGCAGTCTCGGTGGGGGACCTCCAGTGTCGCGCATAGGTTGTGCGGGCCTCCAGTGTCGCGCATACGTTGTGCGAGCCTCTGCCCGCTTGCGACTTTTTAGGGTTAATGCACTTTGAACAATCCAACGAAGGTGGTCCTTTGTTGGGTAAGCTCGGCCTTGGCCGAGAGTTTCCGAGTATCAATATAAATAGTTCCTACCAAGTTTTTTTTTTTTCCCAAAGGGATGAATAGAAACACTTCACTTCAAAAATTGGAGTTTTAGTTCACTCATAAATTCTTTTATTTACAAAGTTTATACAGAACGAGGCACTGATAAATAATCAGAAGTTTACAGGGGGAGAGGTTTTACCTCTTACAGCAACAGCTCAAGCAGGAATTTACAGGGGTAGAGGTTCGACCCTATTTCACAATAGTTAAGGTGGGGATTGAAAGCGAGGAGGCTTGTCCTCCTCGAGTAAGAGTTACGGCAGGAATTTAAAATGAGGAGGCTTGGCCTCCTTGGTCTAAGCCTTAGGCAGGAATTTTAAGATGAGAGAGGAGCCACCTCTGGTAACAACGGCTCAGGGAGGAAATTTAAAGTGAGGGAGGTGCAACCTCTGGTATCAAGAACTCAGGCAGGAATGATTTAATTTACAATACAAGAAATAAATAAGCCTCAATTTTGGGGGAATGCAGTCGAAGGTTAAGCTCCCACTTTAGCTGGAGAGCTAAAGAATTCTGACGTTAAGCATAATTTAAGCAAAAAGTTAACAAAAAAAGATACTAATTTTTGTAAGGTATACACTTTTGGGTGGCGACATAATGTCGGGGGACCGACATGTACAGAGTACATTAAGTACATAAATTACATTATATTACATACATTAATTACCGTTAATTACAATTTTAGCAATTTGTTAATTGACATATCTAATACTGAAGTAATCTGAATAGGTAACACAAGTTAAATAATGAAGGAGAGTTCTCCGTTGTTTTATAATTTACAGGGGATTAACAACAATGTTATATATTTATAGTTAACAGTGATTACGCCAAATTATGTCTAATATTATTAGAGGAATGGTTGGTTATCATGATTTGAAAGTCTAATTAGCCAGCGATGAGGAAAGCGGAGAAAAGATATGGTGTACTTTTCATTTGAAAGTACACGGACATTAATGATAACGTAAGACATAAGTAACGGAATTTGAATGACAATTAGGTAGACGTAGTAAGTACAGATAATGAGAACGTGGGTAACTATCTAGACCCATTAACCAGTAGCCTGGCAGGGAACAATATGGTATATTATAATAATATAACATCACATCTTAACGTTATAAATTGGTAGCAGAGGCAAGAGAGAAGAGTTCGAATTCAGAGGCTCGCTTTTGACGACGTAATCGGAATTCGAGCCTTCGTCTCAGCAATAATAGACAACTTGCGAGAGGTGAAATAATAAAAAGAAAATAAAACAAAAAGAATACATGTACGTAATCATGATCGTCAATAGACATGTACGACTGCACACAGTAGTGTACACATATCATTCGTCACACAATAGGTTGTGTGCGTAATATAGACACGAGTAAACATAGACTGATAAGTTGATAGAGAATAACTAGACAATGGGTAATAGGTAATAAAATAGGTAATAGGTGATAAAATTAATAAAGGACAACGGTCAAGAAGGAACATGGATGTATGAATGAGTATGGTTGCATAACATTTATATTGCGTAACACCAGACAGGACACAACATATAAATAATGACTTATAGATAGTAAGGCTTTTATTAGTATTAAAGAATGTACCATACATTGAATACTAAGGATAGCCTCGTACTAAGCACGTGATCGAAACGTGAAGGAAACTAAGTTACTTTATGACGTCAGAGTGACTTACTCTGTACGTACAGCATAAGTCATTATTTGGGAGAAATCAAAGGAGACGAATTAGAGAGGCACAGCTAAGGGGGGGACATTCGCTGTTTACAGCGAACTTCTAATGGCACAAACATGGATACTGTTCAACCATAGAAATGGTAAATCGCAGGATTGTGACATAAGTACCAATTCATATATATTAATTATTAATTCATATGTATTATATTTATTCAGTATAAATATATATATATATATATATATATATATATATAATTATGTTCTTTATATGCGAATTTATAACCGGTAAGGATGTTGCTATTAAATTAAATGATTAAAATTGTAAGGTATATATCTAATGTCTCTTGAAGTTTATTATTTATTTATTCTTAAATATATTTTTAAAAGTTTGGCTATCTTCCTACCCAGCAACCACTAACTACTGTAACCAATTTTTTTACTTTATTTATTTTGACTTTGCAATTTCTTACTTTAACACTTATATAATTGCGCGTTGGTGCTTTACGGTTAATGCATTATTTTCTCTCATTTTTTAGGTTATGGCTAGAAGTAGTCGCTCAGCTGCAGAAGCGTGGGTTCTAGGAAAGCCCAGCAACGAGTTATCAACTCCAAGGCTACCCACATGCGGTGATGTGCTTCGTTTGGTTCAGTTTCACCACCATGAACAGTCCAAGACCTTGAAAGAGAGCTACAACTTGGCCTGCAAAGAGGCCCTGCAAGTATGGCAGAGAGCAAGGATTCCTATACAGCGAGTCGATTCCTGCGTTAGGAAGCTGTCAAAGCTCTACAAAGAGTTCCTTCCGTTGAAGAAAAACCTCAAGATGCAGCTACAAAGCTGCAGAGTGAAAGAGAGCATGTTCCAAGAGACTCTCTCAGAGCTTTTCGACGTTGCATCGAAGGACGCCTTGAAGGTGATAGACAATGAAGAAGACCGCCAATTCCTGATGATGCAACGAGAAGACGTCTTTTCCTGTAGTATGGCAGGCCCAGACAAGATTAATTTTGCCAAGGAATACCGCAAGAGATGTCGACAGGAGAAAGATGCTGACAAAGCTCTAAGGTACAAAGAATGAGAGGGTGCATTCCAGGCTGGAGTTGTTGCTCTTCCATCATCCAGCACATCCACTTCATCCTCTGAAGAATTCAACGTTGAAAACGATGATTATCGTCCGTCGACTTCGACCGGAAGAGCAGATGTACACTCTCATCCTCCGAAACGAGACAATATCTTCACATCACCAGATGTGGTTGCTGCTGTTGATCGCGTCAACCTTCCCGATCGAGCAGCAGTCTTCGTTGCTGGATCAGTCGCTCAAGCCCTGGGTTATGATATTTCTACAATGACTCTTTCACGCAGCTCCATCCGTCGTTCAAGAAGGCAAGCAAGGCAGGCAGCAGCCAAAGGGGATCAAGCTTCGTTTTCTGTCGAAGGACCCCTTCTTCTTCACTGGGATGGGAAACTACTTCCCGACATCGGCGGCGCAAAGGAAACAGTCAAACGAACCGCGGTAATCGTTACGGGAAATGGGATGGAAAAACTCCTAGCCGTGCCAAAAATACAACGAGCTACAGGAGAAGAACAAGCCAAGGCTTGCATTTCGACGATTGATGACTGGAATCTTCGCGGTGAGATCCAAGGTCGTATTTGACACAACTGCGTCTAATACTGGCCTTCACAGGGGAGCCTTTACCATGATTGAAAAAGCAGTAGAGAGGGAACTTGTCTGGATCGCTTGTCGACATCATATCCTTGAAGTCGTCTTGTCAAACACCTGCAACGCACTTCTTGGACCCACAGGTTGCCCAGAAACAACTCTTTAAACGTTTTCAGAAAAAATGGCCATCACTTCAGAAGGATTCCTTTGAAGGATGATTACGAGGAATTGCTACGACTCTGCCTCACCTTCCTCGGGTGCCGTGATGAGAAAGAAGTCAAGGTCCGCGCTCCAGGATCAACTCACCATGCTGGATGGCCAAGGCCATCTACGTCCTCAAAATTTATCTGTTCAAGCATCAACTACAGCTGACAGCACGTGAGACGGAGAATGTCACCGAGCTCTCTCTGTTTATCGCCTTGGTCTACGCACGTTTTTCGAACGGGGCCCTCGTCGGAATCAGCGCTCCTTTCAACGATATTCTGCTTCTTAAAATCTTGCAAAAGTACCCAAATCAGACCATTTTCAAAGCAGCATCCACAGCTCTTCAACGGCACCTGTGGTATCTTGGAGAGCATCTCATCGGCCTTGCATTCTTCGATCCTAGAGTCGATGCCGAGACGAAATGGAAGATGATCGTAAACCTCCAACATAACGAGAATACCGCTGTTACTCGTCGATTGAAGCTTGAAGGAAACATTGAAGATTTGAATTTGTATGAAATGGTCACCAAAAGGACCCTGGGAATCTTCAGTCTGTTAAAGAAAGAAGGAAGGAAGGCAGCGGAGGATACCTTCCTGAGGACCGATCCCAATTCCTGGACGGAGGATGATGGCTTTCAAGAGTTTTGACGCATAGCGATAAACCTAAAAGTTGTCAATGATTCGGCGGAGAGGGGTATCGCCCTTATCAAGGCATATAATACATCTTTGACGAAGGATGGAGAACAAAAACCATTCATCCTCCGATTAGTAGCAAAACATCGCCAAGACTACTCATCGTCTTCGAAGGAGTCAGTGATGAAGCGTTAATCTAAGTAATGATGTATATTATAAACGAATGATAAATGTAATTTTCTATCAAACATATCATTTTTGTTCTTTAAAAATGAATGTTTTCTTTAAGAGTTATTCTGTTTTCTAAAAAAAATAAGCTGTTTTCTTTGAGATTTAATCTGTTTTCAAACAAATAAACTCGTATTTGCCCGTTTTCTCATTTTTTAACCCAGAAGATCAATCTACTAGAAAATGAGTAGTAAAATGAAATTCATAGCGACCATTAAATATCATTCAATTAGGCTGAAATTTGGCATGGAGATGTTTGATAGATATAGGAACAGGAGCAGCCATGTGGAAGTAAAAAATTTAAAAAAATTATTTTTTGGACCACCCTAAATTGTGAAAACTGCGAACATTGTATTGATAAGAAAGAGATAAATATAGAGGGCTTCAACTTACTAAGAGCGGATAGAACGACGAGACGGAAAGGTGGCTTTGCTATATATGTACAGGAAGGTCATATGACAGAGACGATAATAAGTAAATCAAACAGCTATGTGGAACTCCTAGCAGTGAAAATACAAAAACTAAACTTGATAGTAATAATCATCTATAGACCTCCAAGCACCCCAACCGAAAAATTCTCGGAGGCCATTGATGACATTAGAAAGCTAATAAAGGCCATAAACCCTTCTTGATCTCCTACTTTGCAACCGAAATAAAGTTCATAAGCCTTCTTCTTAAAGAAAGGAGTGAAACCCTGTTTTTGAGATTTTGTTGTAAATTCGCCACACTCAAAACAAAAACTGTCAGTGCTATTTGCACATTTACGAGACATTCTCACTTTTATATCACAAAAACACTATTTTTTCACCAAGTATATACCAAAACATAACTAAATGCACTTAATGAATCAACTGTTTGGTAGCAATATGAGATTTATTGTTAGTCATATTGTATAAAATCTTTACATTATGCATATTACTAGGGGCACTCAATATATTTTTCCACACCCTTTTTTCTTAGCTAAATAATAGGCCATGGGGCTGAAATGTCTTTTGGGCCGTAAGTTTCAACTTTCTGCGCTTCACATAACCGGATTTTTCCAGTTTGAACTTCCCCTCCTTGCATAAAACCGCTTCTAAATGCCCTTGCATAAAACCGATGGCTAAAGCAGTTTCGAAAATGGCGTCTGACAGTGATGTGCGTCGTAAACAGAGAGCTGTTATCAAGTTCTTAACCGCAGAGAAGGAAACAGTTGGAAATATTCACAAACGTCTACAAAACGTTTACAGATATGCTGTTGTTAATCGAAGCACAGTTGGACGCTAGACTAAACGTGTGAGGTCATAGGAGAGAGGGAGAGCCAGCCTCGATGATGAGCCACGCAGCGGTCGCCCGGCATCAGCTGTGACATCTCACACTGTGCAACGTGATAACAGCATCATTCGATCAAATTGGCGCGTCACATACAAGGAGCTATCACTGGAGCTAGGAATTAGTAAAGGAAGTGTGAATACGATAAGTCAGCAACTGGGATACTCAAAAGTGTGTTCACGGTTTGTTCCTTGCGAACTGACTGAAGATCACAAAGCCCAAAGAAAAGAAATTGCTTCTGAGTCGTTGGTTCGATACGAGACAGAAGGGGATGACTTCCTTTCACGAATTGTGACTGGAGATGAGACTTGGGTACACCACTTTGAACCTGAAACAAAACGCCAATCCATGGAGTGGCACCATGCAGACTCTCCACGCAAGAAAAAGTTCAAAATGGCTCCCTCTGCAAGAAATGGTATGGTCACCATCTTCTGGGACATGAAAGGGGTGATTCTGGTGGACATTATGAAGAAAGGTCAACCAATCAACTCAGAGGCATATATTGCTACCCTACAGAGACTCCAGAGACGTATAAAGCGAGTTCGACCGGAGAGAAAACTGGAAGACGTCCTTCTTTTGCACGATAACACAAGACCACACAACAGTTTGCAAACAAGAGAGGCCTTCACAAAAATGCGCTTGACCATGTTACCCCACCCTCCATACAGTCCGGATCTGGCACCTTCAAACTTCCATTTGTTTAGTCCACTGAAATTTGCTGTTCGTGGAAGAAAGTTTCAGAGTGATGATGAGGTTGTTGAGGGAGTTAAGAGGTGGCTCCAGCGGAACCCAGCGGACTTTAACCAGCAAGGAATAAAGGCCCTTGTTTCGAGGTGGAGGAAAGCCGTAGAAAAGGATGGAGACTATGTGGAACAATAAAAACTTGTAAAAAAGGTATGTAACTACTTGTATACAAAATTTCTGGAACTTACAAGGAAACTTGTAGGGTAGCAATAGGGTACTCTGTAGGGTAGCAATATATTTTTATTCAGTCGAGAACTGAGGAATGCTATCTCGATCTGAAACGGTTTTAAATTGCAAATCCCTCAAAAACTGCGGGTGACAGAAAAAAAAAATCTGTTTTCATTTTCGTAATCAGCTTAAGAAAGAACATAAGAATCACCCACATTTATCAAACGGAGAAAAACTTTGTTGGACAGTTATTATTACTTTTATAATTGTTTCATCCGTTTTATAGGAAAAATCACCATACATGTATCTCGTTTCAAAAATTTTCCATGACCAACCATGCGTGGCTGCATAAAAGGGCAGGAGGAGAACCAAAAGCAATTCTCTCCTCCATCAAATCCTGCAAATGAGGCGGGATGCTGCAGAGAGGTCGGCCATATCTATATGTATCTATTTACTCTATATCTGTCACAAGACAGATAAAGGAGAGAGAGAGAGAGAGAGAGAGAGATTTGCTTTTTATTTCTTAAAAAGGTCTAAATCCATAAGACAAACTGTAACGTATCTGCGTCTTTCATTTCAAATGAACTTAGGTTCATTCATTCTTAACAGAGAAGTGGATAGTTGGCGTTCTCAAGGTGGATGCTCACAGAAAATTACACACCATAATTTGACTTATAATAATATTTAATGTAAGCATAATTCGAATTAGCATATTAATATTTACTCTATTTTAAGCCTCCCCCCCAGTCCCCCACAAAAAAACCGAACACGGCAAATATTTAATAAATAGGTAAATTCATATTCCTTCAACTGCGTATAATGTAGTACATGATTTAATGAGTTGTTTTGATATTTGAGACTCATTATTAAATAAATATGCTTACCATTTAGCTTCATGGAAGGAGATTGCCCTCACTATTTGACCATACAGAAGCGCCTTAATGTTGCAAAAAGAGAAAAACGTCACAAAAAACTGGGAATGGAAATTGTGATTGGTCAAATCCGTTGCTATGGTGATACTGGCTTTTTTATTCACGTTGTTCTCCGTTATCATAGATTTATTATAGGACTTGAATTTACTGCTCACTTTGAAAAATACCCTCAGGAACTGGCTCGAAATTAAACTAGGCTTAAAACAGTAACAACGATAAGATGGAGTACGCGATCCAATTTTGGAATCCGCGTATGCGCAAAGATATAAACAAAATCGAAAGGGTTCAAAGACGAGCAACTAAGATGATTCCGTCGCTTAGGTCGAAGTCGTACGAGGATAGGCTTAAGGAGTTAAAATTGACTACACTCGAGATTAGGAGGCTAAGGGGTGACTAATCCAGGTTTTTAAAAATATGAATGGGTTCGATAACGTAAATAAAGATAGCTTTTTCGAAATATCTCAATATAATAGGACTAGAAATAACGGGTGTAAGTTGGCAAGTAGAAGGTTCGAGACAGCAGTTGCCAAAAACTTTTTTACGCATAGAATAGTAAATAGGTGGAATAGTTTGCCGGTACAAGTGATTAGTAGCACATCTATAAACATGTTTAAAAATCGATTAGACGCATTTGTTGATAGATTGGGTATAGTTTAACGTAGTAAAAGTAAGGTTTTTGTTGTTCGGAACCCACGTAAAATTGTAGGTCCCCTTCGCCCCCACGGAGGACATGTGCAATACACAACTACAACCACAGTTAGGTAGACCAGCCATGAGTGGATCCTAGGGTCTTTGTTGGTCAGAAACATTATAACATTATAACATTATAATGAAGGTCACTACTATTATTACTTCCAAGGAATTTTATGTTCTTATATTCTATTCATCGCTTTTAGGTAAGAAATTTATAGAGAAAGCAACAACGTCGATATGTTTAAGTATTTAATATGTTCCGAATCAAAAACATAAATCCCCACAGGAACTGGTTTGAAATTAAACTATGATCAGAAGAGTAACAAAGATAAGGTAATGGAAAGTTACTGGAAACCAATACGATACTTTTCTGGAGATTTTATATTCTGTATTCAGTTTTTCGCCGAAATATTTGTAGAGAAAGCATTACGTGGCAATGTCCAAATATTTAATAGTATCTTCCGAATCTAAAATGCTTTACAGTTTTTATTCAAACTCTGGCAAACAAAAAAAAGTTAGGAAATGTCGATGTCCATTAATAGAATAAAATAATGCCAAAAAACATTGAAATTTATTAACCATTAACTGGCAACAGCAGCATTAAATTCAGATTTTAATTAACGACTTAAAGCCAAAAATTTATTCTCGTTGCCGAAATAATTTTATCGTCGACATGTTGATAACAAATTAATATTAATGAAACGAGTTTGAATTAATTATAACAAAACGAATTCTATATATGCTTTAAACCCTAGATCCATGTCCTAAAGCTGGATCCTGTCTGCTTTGCAGATAGCTGGTGAGGGAAGCTATATTTATGGGACCTCTTTGCGAGTGACCCGTTGCCCACATCGGGCTAGCATCATGAAAAGAAAAACTATGGTATTTGTTATTTACCATTACTTATTCGGACTATAGTGGATTTAATTATCCTAGAAGAGTTCCTTGTTCCATGCACGGTCTGTGTGTATCATAAAAAACTTCAGGGAACCATTCTGAGTTCATTCCCATATACATATATATATATATACAGTGCCCGCGAAAAGTATCCGATCACTCAAGAAAATACAATATTTTCCCTTGATATTCAGAGACACGTAATTCACTTTCTATTTGTTCTAGCGACATCTGGTAACTTTGAGGTTGCTCGCTGATATGATAGCTATCCAACGCATTCTCAAATTAGTGTTCTGGTAGCCTTCGTTGCGGGTGGCTGTGTCTCAAATTTGTCAGATTTCACTGTTTGTGTAAATTTCTTGATATTTTTTTTTTTTTTACAGAAAGTGGTGTAAATAAAATTTATATATAATGTGTGCTAAAAACAACTTAAGAGTGATTGTCGAGGTGCTATTGTTGCTTTGCATGCATGTGGGAAATCACAGAGACAGATAGCTAAGGAATTAAACATATCCCAAAGTACCGTTAATTTATGGGTTTCACGGCTAAGAACAATGGTGGCCTAACCACGCCAGTCCCTAAAAACGATCTGGCAGACCGAGAAAAACAAATTCGCGAACAGACAAACTTATGAAACGTTTAGTATTGAAAAACCCAACAATAACTGCGAAAGAAATAAAATTTAATATGAATAATTTGTTATCTGGTGTTTCTGAACGAACTATCCAGGAGCGGCTCCAAAAAGAACTCGGATTACCATCTCGCCATGCTGCTAAGAAACCGTTCATTAATGAAAAAATGCGTAAAAAACGTGTCGCATTTTGTAAAAAATACATTCATTGGACTGTTGATGACTGGAAGAAGGTTTTATTTAGCGATGAGTCGACATTTTGACATTCAGAAGTTGTCCAAAAAAGGTTCGCCGGCCTATTGGCTCAAATAGGATGGACCCTAAATACACCCTAAAGACAATGAAACACCCTCCAAGTGTGATGGTTTGGGGTTGTTTCGGTTACTATGGGCGTGGAAACTTATATTTTCTTCCGAAGAACACAACTATGAATGGTGCACGGTATTTAGCAATGCTACAGGATAAACTTCCAATGGCAATGGCAATCCAAAGGACAAAAACATACATGCATGATGGTGCACCATGTCACAGGGCCAAAATAGTGACAAAATGGATTACTGACAATAAATTTGATATTTTGGACTGGCCTGGTAATAGTCCAGATCTCAATCCGATAGAAAATCTGTGGCTAATAATAAAAAATAAGGTTGAATGCCACGACACTGGCTCAGTTGAAAAATTACAAGAGGCCATCAAAAAGGTATGGTGCAAGGAAATATCAGTGGAAGTTTGTCAAAACTTGATTAAATCCATGCCAAAACGTCTAGAACAAGTCATCCAAACCAAAGGACAGATGACAAAATACTAATATAAGGTTAGTATACATTTAAACATTGTTTTTTATGTAAAAAATACAAATTTCAAGGGTGATCGGATACTTTTCGCGGGCACTGTATATACACACACACACACACCATTAACCTCGAAGCAGTTCCGTGCACTGGTCTCTCTTCACACGAAGGTCAAGCTGGTGGCCCACCCTCTAGGTCTGGCTTGGTGGAGGATCGAGTTGCTCTCTTGCGCTCTTCACCGCACATAGGTACACCTGGCTCATCTGGTACCGTCCTGAGCCAGGCATCTAGTCTTCTTTAGAAGACTTCAACTTTGACCCCTGTCACGTTTCTGAGGTCCTTTACAGGCTGGTTAAGAAGTCTTCGGCCCCATGACAACGAAGCTATTTCCTTCAGTGTTGAAGAGATCCCTTGCCGGCCTTCAATTTAGGAACACTACACATCAGAGCATTTTTTAAGCCTTTCCCACTGGGCGACAAAGGCAGATCGGGAAGTGGGGGGGGGGAGGGATTAAGACAGGGGTGTGCTGCCAATTTCTTAACAACCGGTTCTGATACAGATAGGGGTGTAAATCGGCGAACGCCAATGGCAAGAGTCATAAAGCTAGGGGGTCTGGAGTGAGCGGTAGTATTTTAGCTTTTCCCAACAGCATTTTGTAACATTTTGGCAGAAATTATTTAACATATTCTTTATACTCACTAATGACATAATTATTTAAAAATAAACTAATTTTTCATCAAAAAATAAATAAATATTAAAACGACCACTGCTTGTGATACTACCTATATTTTTCTATAAAATCCTGAAAAAATGAAAAAAATTAGATATAAATAAATTGCTACTGACTGTTAAATATTTATTAAAAACAAACAAACGGTTCGGTGATCCAATCAAAATTTAACAACCGGTTCGGGCGAACCGGACCGAACCGGTCCCAGCACACCCCTGGATTAAGGACACTATGGATTCGGATGTTCCCTAATCAGGCCATCATTCCCGTGTGGTCTGAAATAACACTAGCATTATCTATATATAAATATTCAATGTAAATTTCATATTTACATTTAGGATAAATAGTTCTAATTGTGGCATATGTGCATGTATTATATGTATTTTTATGGCTTCCAAGACAATGCTCCCAAGACAACTCCCAAGACAATTCTAGTTTTACAAATTTAGAAATTCCTTGTCGCCCAGTACCCTAAAATTTCATTTACTGGGCGACAAATTTTCTTCACTGGGTGATATTCATGTCGCCCACTCACTTGGTTAAAAAATGCTCTGCTACACATTCTGACTTTCCTATTTTCCAGCGTTGTTTGGGTGGTAATTGGGTTTAGTTTGAGGTTTAGTACCAGTTTTCCGATCATTTTCCACATGTAGATTATGGTGTACCTCTTCTTTCACGGGGAGTACAGATTTAGTTTACGCAGTCTTTCCCAGTAGTTGAGTTCTTTGCAACCATCAATTTTACCTATGAAATGTCTCTGAGTTTCTTCTAGTTTATTAGTTTCTTCATTTTTATATGGGGACGTCAAGAGTGAGCAGTAGTCAGATTTTGGTATGATCAGTGTTTTCAGCAGGGGAATCGTTACTGTCTTGTTTCTTCTTTTGAACGTTCTTTGTACCTGTCCCGCGACTCTTTTCGCTTTGTTTATCGCTATCTGATTTTGTGTCTCGAATTTTCACATCATCGATCATTATAACCCCCAAATCGATCGCTTTCGTGCTTCTCTGAATTTCCTGTCCATCTGGAGCATAATATGCTGTCTGTTTAAGTTCCTCAGATTTTTCTGCTGATCTTTGTATCGTCCGCAAAGGACGTTACTATAATGTTCGTGCTGAGTTCACTGTCTGTATCTGTTAGCACGATGATGAACAGGAGTGGGGCCAGCACTGTACCTTGTGGTACTGAGTTGCAAACTTCCGATTCTGATGATGATACACCTTGAATTTTTACGACGTGTAGACGTTCTTTGAGGAAGTTGTAGATCCATTTTCCCACTTTGCCTGTTATTCTCATATGTTTCATTTTATGTGCTACTATACCATGAATCCATTTGTCGAAAGCTTTAGCAAACTCCATGCATATAACATCCTAGTTTTCATTGCCTTCCAGTGCATCTAGAATATTTTTATAGTGCTTTATAAGTTGTGATAAGCATATGCTTCTTGATCGGAATCTGCGCTGATTTTCGATGAATTTTTCCAGTCTCCAAGAAGTCATAGATTTTCTCTCTAACTACACTGGTATGCATATGAATTTTTTTTGTCTGCTGTGAGGGTTTTTTCAACTCATTATATTATTCGACCATGCTGAATTCGAAAATCAGGTCAGGTTTTTTCTCTATTGGCCATTTATTATAAGTCCAATTTTATCCCCAAATTTATTGATTTTTTTAGCTTAAACACTGTAGATACGAGTAATATTATAAGAACACTCGTGAAAAATGAAAACATTGTGTGGATAAATACTTTTATTCATACAATGAATATGGAAAAAAGTTTATTGAGGAAGGAATGAAGTTTTTTTGGCTTTCCGTCTGTGTTTTTCTTCGGGCACGTCTCGCTTCAAACACCAGCAATAGTCCGCCAGCATATTGATATCCCAGTTTCCCTGGTACCTCTCTTCCATTATTTTGATATCTTGGTGAAATCGTTCACCCTGTTCCTCACTATAATCCCCGCAATTTTCAGGAAAATAGTCCAAGTGGACCACAAAAAGTGCATTTTTATGGACATGCACGATCCATGAGCTTTGAAAGCTTCCATCAAGTTTTCGACAACGGACTCGTATTCTGGACTTCTACGCTTGCCAAGAAAATCAGTGACAACTGATTTGAATGCCTGCCAGGCGTTCTTCTCAGTTGGAGTCATTGCGTTTTCGAACTGAGTGTCCTTGATCAAAGTTCGAATTTGAGGATCATCAAAAACCCCAGCATTTAATTTAGCATCAGATATATGAGGAAATTTACTCTCGAGATATCGGAATGCTGAACCCTCCTTATTCATTGATTTGATGAAATTTTTCATCAAGCCCAGCTTAATATGAAGTGGTGGGAGCAAAATTTTTGTTGGTGGTACAAGGGGCACTGAAACGACATTATGCGACCCAGGTTCAAAATTCTCTCTGGATGCCCATTCACGCTGTGCATAGTGCTTCTCATCCGCTCGGCTATCCCATTTGCAGAGGAAACATGGGTATTTCGTGTATCCCCCTTGCATTCCCAATACAAATGCCACAATCTGAAAAAAAATGAAAATATTTAAAGAATTTAGAGAATTTGTTCTATCAGATAAAAAAATCTATGCATTGGACTGTATCACTTCTGTGGGGAAGTTAAGTGTTCTTATACGTCTCAAATAACCTTTGGAAAAACAACAAAGTCAATAGCAATAGTTTACTTATGATATTAGTTTTACCTTCAAATCTCCACAGATCCTCCAGTTATGTTGGTCGTATACGAGAGCATCCAGTAAAATTTTCATGTTATCGTAGCTCTCAGTAAGTTGTACGGAATGTGCTACAGACCCTGATGCAACCCTATTCCCAATGTTGAGAAGTACTGCTTTCAAACTTCGTTTAGACGAGTCTATAAATAGCCTCCATTCTGATGCGTTATATGGCAGGCCCAAGGATTCGATTAGCCCCTCAACATTGCAGCAGTACACTAAGGAAGAGGTATTTTCGTGCACTGCAAAAAACTTGCTGAATTCTTCCTCTCGTTTCCTATACCAGGAGAATGTTGTTCCCGGAGCCAGCAAGTTGTCCTCTCGAAGTCGTGAGCCCAAGATCTCGCAGCTAATTTGGAAAGTCCTAAATCTGGTAAGATCATTAAGTTTGGCCTGGTTGAGAGGCCTCGGCTCATTTGAAGCGGTATTTTGAGGTATATACGACTGGGACTGGTCATTGGCATTGATCATTGATTCATCATCAGAATCATCGAAGTCCAGGGTTTGAGGTGGGTCGGGTATTGGAATTCCAGGACCATGAGGTACAGGTCTCATAGCAGAAGGAATGTCAGGGTATACAACAATGTGTTTATTCTTCTTGTTAACTCCTGAAAATAGAAACACAGAAACATGGATATAAAACTTGCATATGAAATAGAAGAAGCATTCAGACAGTGGCGGCTCGTGAGGGAAGGCTGCGGTCTGTAAGATATGAAATAGGTCGATGGAGTCTGTATATTTTCTTTCTTTTTCATTCATATTGTCCCTTCGGGAACAATATGAATGAAAAAGAAAGAAAATATACAATCATTGTATATGTAAATGTAACTTGTATAACAATATGTATGTGTAAATGTATTTTCTATAACAATATTTATATGTAAATGTATGATATGGTGAATATTATGCTATATATGGTGAATATTACATTATGGTGAATATTATGTCAAGTTTCATACGAGGATTTCAAAATATTTAAGAAAAATAAATTTATAAGCCCACCTTGGAGGTTTGTCATGCAGAAATAGCAATCTGTCACGTGATCCTTTCCTTCTCTCCAAATCATGGGAATTCCAAAAGGCAAAGATTTCGCTCTGCCTTTGCTCCATCTTCTCAAATTTTCAGTGCACGTCTTGCAGCACATATGAGGGGTGAAATTTTTGTCCTGGTGCCCCTAGCTTAATTCCAAAGTATGCTCTATACATTGTCTTCACAAATTTAGTGATTTGGAACTGGTTATTTGGCATGGTAACCGTCCCACATATGTAGCAGAATCTATTGGGATCATTTTTACACGCTCTATTCATTATGAAATATTTTATCTATATGCCTGAAAAGTAAAAAAAGATATTATACAAGTGAAACAAGTGATGATAGATGTTACTGTTCCAATTCCGCTTTGACAAAATCACGAAAAATTCTATTTTACTTATGAGGCCATAGCCGGATAACCTGAGCTGATTGAGAAAAACGGATTGCAAATTCGAAATCAGCAGGAAACCCTCTATAAGAATCACTTACAAAACCCTTGACAGCAAAATTGATGCATACCAGTGCTATTCTTTCAATTACTTTGGGATCATTGATTCATCATCAGAATCATCGAAGTCCAGGGTTTGAGGTGGGTCGGTATTGGAATTCCAGGACCATGAGGTACAGGTCTCACAGCAGAAGGAATGTCAGGGTATAAAACAATGTGTTTATTCTTCTTGTTAACTCCTGAAAATAGAAACACAGAAACATGGATATAAAACTTGCATATGAAATAGAAGAAGCATTCAGACAGTGGCGGCTCGTGAGGGAAGGCTGCGGTCTGTAAGATATGAAATAGGTCGATGGAGTCTGTATATTTTCTTTCTTTTCATTCATATTGTCCCTTCGGGAACAATATGAATGAAAAAGAAAGAAAATATACAATCATTGTATATGTAAATGTAACTTGTATAACAATATGTATGTGTAAATGTATTTTCTATAACAATATTTATATGTAAATGTATGATATGGTGAATATTATGCTATATATGGTGAATATTACATTATGGTGAATATTATGTCAAGTTTCATACGAGGATTTCAAAATATTTAAGAAAAATAAATTTATAAGCCCACCTTGGAGGTTTGTCATGCAGAAATAGCAATCTGTCACGTGATCCTTTCCTTCTCTCCAAATCATGGGAATTCCAAAAGGCAAAGATTTCGCTCTGCCTTTGCTCCATCTTCTCAAATTTTCAGTGCACGTCTTGCAGCACATATGAGGGGTGAAATTTTTGTCCTGGTGCCCCTAGCTTAATTCCAAAGTATGCTCTATACATTGTCTTCACAAATTTAGTGATTTGGAACTGGTTATTTGGCATGGTAACCGTCCCACATATGTAGCAGAATCTATTGGGATCATTTTTACACGCTCTATTCATTATGAAATATTTTATCTATATGCCTGAAAAGTAAAAAAAGATATTATACAAGTGAAACAAGTGATGATAGATGTTACTGTTCCAATTCCGCTTTGACAAAATCACGAAAAATTCTATTTTACTTATGAGGCCATAGCCGGATAACCTGAGCTGATTGAGAAAAACGGATTGCAAATTCGAAATCAGCAGGAAACCCTCTATAAGAATCACTTACAAAACCCTTGACAGCAAAATTGATGCATACCAGTGCTATTCTTTCAATTACTTTGGGATCATTGATTCATCATCAGAATCATCGAAGTCCAGGGTTTGAGGTGGGTCGGGTATTGGAATTCCAGGACCATGAGGTACAGGTCTCACAGCAGAAGGAATGTCAGGGTATAAAACAATGTGTTTATTCTTCTTGTTAACTCCTGAAAATAGAAACACAGAAACATGGATATAAAACTTGCATATGAAATAGAAGAAGCATTCAGACAGTGGCGGCTCGTGAGGGAAGGCTGCGGTCTGTAAGATATGAAATAGGTCGATGGAGTCTGTATATTTTCTTTTTTTTTCATTCATATTGTCCCTTCGGGAACAATATGAATGAAAAAGAAAGAAAATATACAATCATTGTATATGTAAATGTAACTTGTATAACAATATGTATGTGTAAATGTATTTTCTATAACAATATTTATATGTAAATGTATGATATGGTGAATATTATGCTATATATGGTGAATATTACATTATGGTGAATATTATGTCAAGTTTCATACGAGGATTTCAAAATATTTAAGAAAAATAAATTTATAAGCCCACCTTGGAGGTTTGTCATGCAGAAATAGCAATCTGTCACGTGATCCTTTCCTTCTCTCCAAATCATGGGAATTCCAAAAGGCAAAGATTTCGCTCTGCCTTTGCTCCATCTTCTCAAATTTTCAATGCACGTCTTGCAGCACATATGAGGGGTGAAATTTTTGTCCTGGTGCCCCTAGCTTAATTCCAAAGTATGCTCTATACATTGTCTTCACAAATTTAGTGATTTGGAACTGGTTATTTGGCATGGTAACCGTCCCACATATGTAGCAGAATCTATTGGGATCATTTTTACACGCTCTATTCATTATGAAATATTTTATCTATATGCCTGAAAAGTAAAAAAAGATATTATACAAGTGAAACAAGTGATGATAGATGTTACTGTTCCAATTCCGCTTTGACAAAATCACGAAAAATTCTATTTTACTTATGAGGCCATAGCCGGATAACCTGAGCTGATTGAGAAAAACGGATTGCAAATTCGAAATCAGCAGGAAACCCTCTATAAGAATCACTTACAAAACCCTTGACAGCAAAATTGATGCATACCAGTGCTATTCTTTCAATTACTTTGGTGAGGTGGGACGTCAATGACACTGGTCTGTAGTTCTTTGCTTGAGATCTATCCCCTCCTTTATATATAGGGGCAATGTTTACTCTTTACAAGATGCTCGGTATTTCCCCAATGTCTAGGGATCTTCTCCATATCCAGTATAAAGGTGTAGCTATTTCATTTTTACAGTTTTTAATCAATAACACATTCCATTTATCCGGACCTTGGGAGTGACCCAAAGCTGGGCACTTGCGTTTTTTTTGCGGTACTGCGGTACTGCGGTACTACCGCACTACCAAACCGGTACCGCATAACGCAGTACCGCAAAAAATGCGGTAGCGGTACTGCTGTACTTTCAGCGATCCTTTGCGGTACTGCGTTATGCGGTACCGGTTTGGTAGTGCGGTAGTACCGCAGTACCGCAGTACCGCAACAAAAAACGCAAGTGCCCAGCTTTGCTTGGGACCTTGGGTAAAATGAAAATCTGTTATACAATCTCCTTGCAATTTCTCCGTCAGGTATCGCTTTGTCACTTTTTGGGGTACCGAAGAGTGATTCATACTGGGCCCTCAATGTTTCAGATATTCCTTTTACATTGTGTGTCAAGAAATTATGCAACAATGTTTTTTCAAGATAACTTTCTAATGAATGCCGCTATTGAATTGTAATTTTTACCAATCATTTGTATGCATTATATACATAATCTGTGACATTTTCAATTCAATTGAGCAAACCGTTGTTGAATTACGAGACGAAATTAATAATTCAGGTGTGTTAAGCAATTATGCAGGGGATGTTTATGATGATACAGAAGTTCATTGGCCTTTTCCTGTTGATTTTTTTTTTATTTCAGAGTGATGTTCTTGTAAACCATGAGGAAGAAAAAGGATTTAACACAAAATGAGAAAAAGATTATTGTGAAAAAATTGAGTGAAGGGCTGACAACTTTGGAGATCTCAAAACAGACTGGTAGAGACCACAGAACCGTCAAAAACGTTGTTGGAAACATTAACAAAGGAATAAGACCATCTAAGAGCAAAGGTTTTAGAAATGTAACATCAAGAGATTTGAAAAAAATTAAGCAAGCAAAAATTTTATGGCTCTCACAAACGAGGTTGTTGACAAAAGCGGTAACATAAAAAACCAGAAAAAATAACTGCCTAGATTTGGCATTGACGAATAACACGAACGTGATTGATTGATGATATAAAAATAACCCCATGTATTATTTCAGACCACAACATAATCGAGATATCAACAAATATGGCAAAAACATTAAAAGACAATACACATACTGAAGAAAGAAGCAAATTGGGAAGCAATCAGATCATACATGGCCCAAATAGAGTGGAGAACAGCTTTGGAGAATAAAACAACTGAAGAAATGCTAACAACCTTGTAAGAAAAGACGCTGAGAATTTTAGAAGAATATGCTCCAAAAGCACAGCCAAAAGGAAAGAGGAACTGGTTGGAGAACCAAAGAGAAAAATATTCTGCAAAAGAGAGTAGCGGCGAAGTTGGCTAATTGCGGAGACAACAATGCTGGGAACGTAATACAAGAAAAACTGGAGAGTATCGAAAGGGAAATACAAACCCTGATTAAGGGCCATACAGAGAGTGGAGAGGAAAAGTCGGTAGAAGCAATAAAGGAAAATCCAAAATACTTCTATAGCTTTGCAAAAAGGAAAACAAACATTTTGCGGTCCACTATCGGGCTCTTAAGGAAAGGAAATAATGAAGTAACGGACGATCTACACTGCGTGTCAAGAAATTATGCAACAATGTTTTTTTAAGATAACTTTCTAATGAATGAGTCTATTGAATTGTAATTCTTACCAATCATTTGTATGCATTAAATATATCCTCCTTTCTTCTGAATAACTTTAATTACTCTTTCATCCATAGATTTGGTGAGACTAGAAATTTCTGTTGAATTTAAGCTCTGACATACACCTTTGAATTTTCCCCATAGATCCTTCTTACTTCTAAACTGCTTTCCTCCAAGGTATATCCTCTGTTTGACAATAGACCACAAGTTTTCTATTGGGTTTAGGTCAGGAGAAGCTGGAGGTCACTGCTTTAATTTATTTCCTTTGAATCCTTTTAAGGCTAAATGTCCAGTTGTAAACCTAGAGGCGTGAGAAGGTGCATTTTCATGCATGAATATACATTTCTGCTTGAAACTTCGTGGCTGATCCTTATACCAACTAAAGAAATTTTTATTTAAGAAATTTGTATAGTTTACACCATTCAGCTTCACTCCATCTTCTACCTTGAAGGGCCCTATGAACGTACTTCCAACAACGCCTGTCAGAACATTATTCCTCCTCCTCCTCCTCCTACTTGTTGTCTTCTGAGTCTCGTTGGTCTACTTCTATCAAAGAGAATCCATCCCCTTGACCACCCATCTGGCCCATCCAAAGTTGCACGACATTCATCTGTAAAGATCTACAGATCTACAGAAGCTAAGGCTAACAAAGACCCTAAGATCCACTCTAAGGCTAGCCCGAGAGAAAGGAAAGAGTAGGGGTTAAGAGAAGAGAAGAGAATAAGGGGTTAAGTAAGGAGCAACACCTATCATTCGTGGGTTAACATTCATTCAGAAAAAGAGGAAAAAAGTCTCACCATCATCATCCGCCGGCCACTGCCGACAAGTCAGAAAAATAGTCGGAGAGAATAGGAGAGGGGTGAAAGATGAAAATAAGTAAATAAGAACGCTTATAAACCATGCAAACACAGTCTTAACTCACTGTAATACCATGCAAACTACAAACATGCAAGAAAAGAGTTAGAGACATGCAAAGTAAGGAGGGGATAAGGTAAAAAAAAAAAAAAAAAAGTAGGTAAAGTTAAACAAAAAGTGGGTTAGTTTACGCTATGAGCTACATCTACATTCGTGTTAGTCTAATTTTTATTTTTTATTTTTTTAATAATTTTATTGCTGGCATCACACGCTGGCATGTCACAAGCTGGCATTCATCGTCAACAGACTCATCCTCGAGCACCACCACCAGAGCTTCTGTTGCTAACTTTGTTTTTTAAATTAAACAACGTTAATACCTTTAAAATGTCTGTCAAGACGGTTCTTAAACATATTAACGCTGGTAGAATGAACGACTGACGCGGGAAGATTATTCCATTTATCAATTACTTTAAACGTAAAGAAGTTTTTAGCGATATTAGTAATAAAACGCCTGCCACGCAACTTAAATCCGTTATTGCGAGTATTACTATTATCAAAAGTGAACAATTTGTCAAAATGTACGTTATCGATGTTATTAACGATTTTGAAAACTTCAATAAGCTCCCCCCTTAATCTCCTAGTTTCGAGTGAATACAGGTCTAACTCATTAATCCTATCTTCATAAGGCTTATTACGCAATAAGTTTCGTGGCACGACGCTGAACCCTTTCTAACCTATCAATATCCTCACGCAAGTACGGGCACCAAAACTGAACTGCATATTCTAAATGAGGCCTGACTAGGGACTTGTAAAGGGGCAATATAATATCCTTCGATTTAAATTCGAAATTACGCGCTATGAAGCCTAACATCCTATTAGCTTTTGCGCAAGACTCCAGGCACTGGTTCCTAACCTTTAAATCCTTAGATACGCGTACGCCTAAATCTACTTCCTCGTCAACGCTCGCTAACTCCCTATCATCCATCGTATACGCGTAATTATTGTTGGGAGAACCTATATGCAAAACTTTACATTTGTCTACGTTAAATTGCATCTGCCACTTTTCTGTCCACTCCATAATCCTATTTACATCGTCTTGAATCCTATTTCTATCGTCCTCGTTAACAACCTTACCGCCTATTTTAGTATCGTCCGCGAATTTTGACACGTTACTCCTAACCTATGTCGTTAATGTAAATTACGAATAGCAATGGGCCTAACACTGAACCCTGTGGGACACCGCTACCTACATCTAACCACCCTGATTCACTACCATTAACTACGACCCTCTGTCTCCTAGCACGAAGCCATTCTTCTAACCAGTTAGCTACCTGACCGCGTATACCGTGCGCTTTAACATTCGCAATTAGTCTCCTATGCGGAACTGTATGGAACGCCTTTTTAAAATCTAAATAAATAACGTCAGCTGCTCTATGCCTATCGTATTCTCGCACTATTTCGTTATAATATTCTAACAAATTAGTTAAACAAGACCTATGGCGTCGAAACCCATGCTGACTACTATTAATCAAATCTCTACTTTCTAAGTGATCGATAATACGATCCCTAACTACGGATTCCAAAAGTTTACCTACGATAACTTCTTTCAAATCTTTCAAATGTCTGGGATAAAAAGCGTCAGGACCTGGAGCCTTGCTTACTTTTAGCCTATCGAAATAATGCGCAATCTCAGCCTCGTAAACAGTTATTTCATCCAAAATAGTCTCGCTACTAAATGGAACGATATCATCCACGTCGGGGACATTATTTACGTCTTCTACGGTAAAAACTGTCGCAAAAAAGTTATTGAAAATACCCGCCATCGCCTGAGCGTCAGAAGCCAAAGCGCCATTAACATCCACTAGAGGGCCTATGTTATTTTTTACCGGCTTACGATTATTAACGTATTCAAAAAACTTTTTTGGATTATGTTTACTATCCGCAGCTATAAGTATCTCTAAATTACGCTTGGCATTCCTAACTGATCTTTTAACCTGACGTCTAAGCTCGATATATCTATTAAAGTTAGCTACCTGGCCATTACGCTTACTAAGTCTATATGCTCTATTACGCTCGTTTATAAACTCTCCTATTTCCCTACTCCACCACTTCGGTCTACCACGATTACTAGCGCGCTTGGGCGTACGGGAATAAACTCCCTTTCAATATTCCTAAAACTTTCTTTAAACGCCACCCAACGCAAATTTGTGTCATTACCCATAACTAAGTTATCCCAGTCCACTACTCTCATCCTATCCGCGAAACTATCAAAATTAGCCCTACGAAAATCAGGGACTTCTATTACGTTACTATCCTGTGTTTTCTATCAATAACTTAAACCTAAGAATTTGATGATCGCTACATCCTAAACTCTCGCCTACTTCTAAACCTTCGACTATATTCTCGCGGTTCGTCATCACCAAATCTAAAATATTATCATCGCGCGTTGGTTCGGTAACTATCTGTCGTAAAAAGTTATCGTCCATAAACTCAACCAATCTCAAACCCTCTTCATTACCCGTAAAATTCTCGTAATTAACATTAGGGCAGTTAAAGTCTCCGACAATTATACTATTCCGATTGTCAATAAAATTACCAAGAAGTGAGTAAAATCTAGTATCTATATCGAGGGGTTGAACGGGAGGTCTATAAACAACAACAAAAATAAAACTAATACTACGCGCCCTAACTTCAACACAGATCGCATTAATTGCTGCCGGAAAATCTAACTTAACCTCGATAGCCCTAAGGGAATTACGAATGTACAGCAAAAAGCCGCCTCCAAATCTATGTAACCTATCATTAGTAAAGAGTTTAAAACCCGGTATCTCAAGTTCCCCCAACAAGTCCCGAGTCACGGTATTTAACCAAGTTTCAGTGATAGCAACTATATCATAGTTGCCGGAATAAATTACCGCCTTAAATTCATTTAATTTATTTCTAATACTACGCGCGTTGCAATAAAAAACGTTTAAGTTATTTTTTACCACGGGCCCGCGTTTTAAACTATTTATCACGTCGGGCCCGCGTTTCCCGGACCCACAACGTTTAAAAAAGGCTTCGACCTATACAGCTTTCGCACGCTTTCGTCTATTAACCTACCTAGCCTAGCATTACCTATTTCATTAAAATGCACCCCATCTTTTATAAAAAGGCTAGGATCATTGAATTCGGACCACAGCTTTACGAAGGGTATATTTTCCTCAGCACAAATCTCTTCTAATTTGTTATTCAAAAATATTGTTTTGGACGAAATTCTAAGACCCAACCCGTGCCTAGGGGTAATACCTAGAACTAAAGACCTATCTGACCTCGCCTTCAGGGACCTAATTAACCCCCTATATCTCTCCAAAAGGTCAGGCACTCTCGTATCGGGCCTATACGAGTCGTTGTCTCCTACCATCGTCACCAACATTGAGTGACGGGAAGCAACGTCAACCCTATCCACTTCGTCTCTAACTCTGTCAACCCTGGCCCCTGGGAGACAGACCCTGCTCCTCTTGGTTGGATTCCGTTTAACGAATTCTTTGTCCATGTGGCGCACTAAAGAATCCCCAATTAAAATAGTTTCCCCCTCATTCACGTCCCTTTCCAAATGGGCGAAAGGGTTCGAAACATCGATAGGGGGGGGATTCCTATCACCTAATGTACGCGGCCTAGCTCCACCCTTAACCTCTCTAAATCCCTCGCTATCTACTACTCTCGGACTAACCTTAACCTCTTCCTCAACTCTATCTAACCTTCCCGACAAGCTACCTAAACTAGAAACTAAGTTACGCACCTCACCCTTCAAATTACTAACGTCTTCAACGTTAATATTGGTTCGGCTTCCGTCAACCGTAGCCCTAACCCTGCCATCATCAAGCGTTGCAAGTCTATCCGCTACCTCACGTACACTGCGTTTTATGTCCACTAATTCCTCCATGAACTCGCAAAAGAAACAAACTGATCTATCGGTAATCGCCACTGGACCGCCGTTATAATCCTTAAATTCCGAATACCACCGGTTAACCCTACTCCTAACACACGACGCTTTCTGCGACGGCATCGCGGAGTTAAAAATTTAAACCGTCACAGGTATAAGTTAAATTAAGCAGGCACGCTATGAAAACTTCTAAATCGCTAAAAAACACTAATATTCAATTACTTAACTATAACAATGTAAATTTAAACGCAAGTATATAAAATTCAAAAACTATCCAAAGTAAAATTCTCAGCAATATACAAAAGTAGATGCAAAATCAGAGAGCTCAGGAAATGCGTCCGTTCAGTACAGAGTCTGGTTTAGCCCAATCTAGTCGTTTGATTTCGTGCTGGTTATTAAGAGGAGATCGGGATTTAGCTATCGTGTTCTTTGCAACGTCCTTGAGAATATAACAGTGTGTATTTCTTGATAAGTTTACAATTCCAGCTTTCTCAAAAATTGTTGTCAAGCAAAGGATTTTTACTGACCACCAGCTTAATTTTTTTCAAATCTCTTGATGTTACATTTCTAAAACCTTTGCTCTTAGATGGTCTTATTCCTTTGTTAATGTTTCCAACAACGTTTTTGACGGTTCTGTGGTCTCTACCAGTCTGTTTTGAGAACTCCAAAGTTGTCAGCCCTTCACTCAATTTTTTCACAATAATCTTTTTCTCATTTTGTGTTAAATCCTTTTTCTTCCTCATGGTTTAAAAGAACATCACTCTGAAATAATAAAAAAAAATCAACAGGAAAAGGCCAATGAACTTCTGTATCATCATAAACATCCCCTGCATAATTGCTTAACACACCTGAATTATTAATTTCGTCTCGTAATTCAACAACGGTTTGCTCAATTGAATTGAAAATGTCACAGATTATGTATATAATGCATACAAATGATTGGTAAAAATTACAATTCAATAGCGGCATTCATTAGAAAGTTATCTTGAAAAAACATTGTTGCATAATTTCTTGACACACAATGTAAAAGAAATATCTGAAACATTGAGGGCCCAGTATGAATCACTCTTCGGTACCCCAAAAAGTAACAAAGCGATACCTGACGGAGAAATTGCAAGGAGATTGTATAACAGATTTTCATTTTACCGAAGGTCCCAAGGTCCGGATAAATGGAATGTGTTATTGATTAAAAACTGTAAAAATGAAATAGCTACACCTTTATACTGGATATGGAGAAGATCCCTAGACATTGGGGAAATACCGAGCATCTTGTAAAGAGTAAACATTGCCACTATATATAAAGGAGGGGATAGATCTCAAGCAAAGAACTACAGACCAGTGTCATTGACGTCCCACCTCACCAAAGTAATTGAAAGAATAGTTAGAGAGAAAATCTATGACTTCTTGGAGACACTGGAAAGATTCATCGAAAATCAGCGCAGATTCCGATCAAGAAGCATATGCTTATCACAACTTATAAAGCACTATAAAAATATTCTAGATGCACTGGAAGGCAATGAAAACTAGGATGTTATATGCATGGAGTTTGCTAAAGCTTTCGACAAATGGATTCATGGTATAGTAGCACATAAAATGAAACATATGAGAATAACAGGCAAAGTGGGAAAATGGATCTACAACTTCCTCAAAGAACGTCTACACGTCGTAAAAATTCAAGGTGTATCATCATCAGAATCGGAAGTTTGCAACTCAGTACCACAAGGTACAGTGCTGGCCCCACTCCTGTTCATCATCGTGCTAACAGACATAGACAGTGAACTCAGCACGAACATTATAGTAACGTCCTTTGCGGACGATACAAAGATCAGCAGAAAAATCTGAGGAACTTAAACAGACAGCATATTATGCTCCAGATGGACAGGAAATTCAGAGAAGCACGAAAGCGATCGATTTGGGGGTTATAATGATCGATGATGTGAAAATTCGAGACACAAAATCAGATAGCGATAAACAAAGCGAAAAGAGTCGCGGGACAGGTACGAAGAACGTTCAAAAGAAGAGACAAGACAGTAATGATTCCCCTGCTGAAAACACTGATCATACCAAAACCTGATTACTGCTCACTCTTGACGTCCCCATATAAAAATGAAGAAACTAATAAACTAGAAGAAACTCAGAGACATTTCATAGGTAAGATTGATGGTTGCAAAGAACTCAACTACTGGGAAAGACTGCGTAAACTAAATCTGTACTCCCCGTGAAAGAAGAGGTACACCATAATCTACATGTGGAAAATGATCGGAAAACTGGTACTAAACCTCAAACTAAACCCAATTACCACCCAAACAACGCTGGAAAATAGGAAAGTCAGAATGTGTAGCAGAGCATTTTTTAACCAAGTGAGTGGGCGACATGAATATCACCCAGTGAAGAAAATTTGTCGCCCAGTAAATGAAATTTTAGGGTACTGGGCGACAAGGAATTTCTAAATTTGTAAAACTAGAATTGTCTTGGGAGTTGTCTTGGGAGCATTGTCTTGGAAGCCATAAAAATACATATAATACATGCACATATGCCACAATTAGAACTATTTATCCTAAATGTAAATATGAAATTTACATTGAATATTTATATATAGATAATGCTAGTGTTATTTCAGACCACACGGGAATGATGGCCTGATTAGGGAACATCCGAATCCATAGTGTCCTTAATCCAGGGGTGTGCTGGGACCGGTTCGGTCCGGTTCGCCCGAACCGGTTGTTAAATTTTGATTGGATCACCGAACCGTTTGTTTGTTTTTAATAAATATTTCACAGTCAGTAGCAATTTATTTATATCTAATTTTTTTCATTTTTTCAGGATTTTATAGAAAAATATAGGTAGTATCACAAGCAGTGGTCGTTTTAATATTTATTTATTTTTTGATGAAAAATTAGTTTATTTTTAAATAATTATGTCATTAGTGAGTATAAAGAATATGTTAAATAATTTCTGCCAAAATGTTACAAAATGCTGTTGGGAAAAGCTAAAATACTACCGCTCACTCCAGACCCCCTACCTTAAAGAATCGTGCCATTGGCGCTCGCCGATTTACACCCGTATCTGTAACAGAACTGGTTGTTAAGAAATTGGCAGCACCCCCCTGTCTTAATTCCCCCCCCTCCCCACTTTTCCGATCTGCCTTTGTCGCCCAGTGGGAAAGGCTTAAAAAATGCTCTGACGTGCAGTGTTCCTAAATTAAAGGCCGGCAAGGGATTTCTTCAACACTGAAGGAAATAGCTTGGTTGTCATCGGGCCGAAGAGTTCTTAACCAGCCTGTAAAGGACCTCAGAAACGTGACAGGGGTCAAAGTTGAAGTCTTCTAAAGAAGACTAGATGCCTGGCTCAGGACGGTACCAGATGAGCCAGGTGTACCTATGTGCGGTGAAGAGCGCAAGAGAGCAACTCGACCCTCCACCAAGCCAGACCTAGAGGGTGGACCACCAGCTTGACCTTCGTGTGAAGAGAGACCAATGCATGGAACTACAACGAGGTTAACGAGGTGTGTATATATATATATATATATATATATATATATATATATGTATATGGGAATGAACTCAGAATGGTTCCCTGAAGTTTTTTAGATACACACAGACCGTGCATGGAACAAGGAACTCTTCTAGGATAATTAAATCCACTATAGTCCGAATAAGTAATGGTAAATAACAAATACCATAGTTTTTCTTTTCATGATGCTAGCCCGATGTGGGCAACGGGTCACTTGCAAGGAGGTCCCATAAATATAGCTTCCCTCACCAGCTATCTGCAAAGCAGACAGGATCCAGCTTTAGGACATGGATCTAGGGTTTAAAGCAGCCTAGCCCAGCTACATTTAGAACCTCACTTAAGCAAAAGACTCGCTGCCTTCACGTCAGATTGAATACATCAAAGAAAAAGGGGTAACTATTATATTTTTAGCCAAAAACCAAAACTTAAACCTCAACTGGCAGAATTGAGCGTCCACTTTTCAAGCCACATAACATGTCCGTTTCAAGATGGGAATTAACTCAGGTTCCATAAATATAGCTTCTCTCACCAGCTATCTGAAAAGCGGACAGGATCCAGCTTTGGGACATGGATCTAGTATTTAAAGCAGCCTTATGATCGTTTGGCTTCTCAAAGATGTCATCATATTATGCTTACTACTTTATTGTTTAGTAATTCTTTCTTTCTTCTTACATTCTTTATTCGATTAACTGTTAGCCAAAAGGAAGCCCTTTATGCCAACACTTAAGGGAAAGATATAAACAAATGTTCGTAATTTGTGTAGTTTGCATGAGAGAGAGAGAGAGAAGAGAGAGAGAGAGAGAGAGAGAAGAGAGTGAGAGATTTATTAATGAAGGCTTGCCCAATACAGCGAAAAATAATTTTAACCTTAATTTTACAGCATTTGTATAGAATTCGTTTTGTTATAATTAATTCAAACTCGTTTCATTAATATTAATTTGTTATCAACATGTCGACGATAAAGTTATTTCGGCAACGAGAATAAATTTTTGGCTTTAAGTCGTTAATTAAAATCTGAATTTAATGCTGCTGTTGCCAGTTAATGGTTAATAAATTTCAATGTTTTTTGGCATTATTTTATTCTATTAATGGACATCGACATTTCCTAACTTTTTATTGTTTGTCAGAGTTTGAATAAAAACTAAAGCATTTTAGATTCGGAAGATACTATTAAATATTTGGACATTGCTACGTAATGCTTTCTCTACAAATATTTCGGCGAAAAACAGTGAATACAAGAATATAAAATCTACAGAAAGGTATCGTATTGGTTTCCAATAACTTTCCATTACCTTATCTTTGTTACTCTTCTGATCATAGTTTAATTTCAAACCAGTTCCTGTGGGGATTTATGTTTTTGATTCGGAACATATTAAATACGTAAACATAGCGACGTTGTTGCTTTCTCTATAAATTTCTTACCTAAAAGCGATGAATAGAATATAAGAACATAAAATTCCTTGGAAGTAATAATAGTAGTGACCTCCATTATAATGTTATAATGTTATAATGTTTGAGACCAACAAAGATCCTAGGATCTACTCATGGCTGGTCTACCTAACTGTGGTTGTAGTTGTGTATTGCGCATGTCCTCCGTGGGGGCGGAGGGGACCTACAATTTTACGTGGGTTCCGAACAACAAAAACCTTACTTTTACTACGTTAAACTATACCCAATCTATCAACATATGCGTCTAATCGATTTTTAAACATGTTTATAGATGTGCTACTAATCACTTCTACCGGCAAACTATTCCACCTATTTACTATTCTATGCGTAAAAAAGTTTTTGGCAACTGCTGTCTCGAACCTTCTACTTGTCAACTTACACCCGTTATTTCTCGTCCTATTATATTGTGATATTTCGAAAAAGCTATCTTTATTTACGTTATCGAACCCATTCATATTTTTAAAAACCTGGATTAGATCACCCCTAAGCCTCCTAATCTCGAGTGTAGTCAATCTTAACTCCTTAAGCCTATCCTCGTACGACTTCGACCTAAGCGACGGAATCATCTTAGTTGCTCGTCTTTGAACCCTTTCGATTTTGTTTATATCTTTGCGCATATGCGGATTCCAAAATTGGATCGCGTACTCCATCTTATCGTTGTTACTGTTTTGAGCATAGTTTAATTTCGAGCCAGTTTCTGAGGATATTTTTCAAAATGAGCAGTAAATTCAAGTCCTATAATAAATCTATGATAATGGAGAACAACGTGAATAAAAATGCCAGTGTCACCATAGCAACGGATTTGACCAATCACAATTTCCATTCCGTTTTTTTGTGACGTTTTTCTCTATTTTCAACATTAAGGCGCTTCTGTATGGTCAAATACATAGTGAGGGCAATTTCCTTCCATGAAGCTAAATGGTAAGCATATTTATTTAATAATGAGTCTCAAATATCAAAACAACTCATTAAATCATGTACTACATTATACGCAGTTGAAGGAATATGAATTTACCTATTTATTAAATATTTGCCGTTTTCAGTTTTTTTTTGGGGGGGGGGAGGGGGGGGAGGCTTAAAATAGAGTAAATATTAATATGCTAATTCGAATTATGCTTACATTAAATATTATTATAAGTCTGTGAGCATCCACCTTGAGAACGTCAACTATTCACTTCTCTGTTAAGAATGAATGAACCTAAGTTCATTTGAAATGCAAGACGCAGATACGTTACAGTTTGTCTTATGGATTTAGACCTATCTAATTCATTTTCCATGAATAATGAATTTAGACATAAGATCTAAAGGCGCGGAACAAACTTTAATGTAGGCGCGTCTCTCATTACACATGTATGGCACGTGGCCTGCAAATTCTCTCTCTCTCTCTTTATCTGTCGTGTGACAGATATATAGTAAATAGATAAATATAGATTTGGCCGACCTCTCTGCAGCATCCCGCCTCATTTGCAGGATTTGATGGAGGGAGAGAATTGTTTTTGGTTCTCCTCTTGCCCTTTTATGCAGCCACTCATGGTTGGTCATGGAAAATTTTTGAAACGAGATACATGTATGGTAATTTTAACTATAAAACGAATGAAACAATTATAAGAGTAATAATAACACTGTTCAACAAAGTTTTTCTCCGTTTGATAAATGTGGGGGATTCTTATGTTCTTTCTTAAGCTGATTACGAAAATGAAAATGGGCAACATGAATTGTTGTACCCCATTATACTGGGTAGGCGTTTTGAGAAATTTTCCGGTACAAGAACTAATTTCGGTTTTAACGTTTTATCATTACCACTCCCCCGAATACGCACTTGACAGTTTCCCTCAGGATAAATTTCATGAACTAGGCACATTTTATAATGTTTTATCTCTCTTAAAAATCTTCACACTGCGGGGCGCTGTTAGAGAAACATATGTTCATATTTAGGCTTTTTATTTAACAGGCGATACTCATCTCTAAAATCTGTTAAAAACTCACATATCCCTTTAGCCACAACCTCACTACAAACCTCATCATGATATATATCAATGTAGTGGTAAAGATACTTAAGATTGCCCATGATAACGAGATTCACATTTTCAGTCATAGGGTATGAGTAATCGACATGGTGTAGCATGATATAATACCGTTTATCACACCACTCATCCACAAGGATCACTACCCATAACTGTTCTTTAGCTTCTGAGCGTGCCGCTTCTTCTACCACGCGGTGCACGTGTGTCTTTATAAAGCTTAGTTCTACAACATACTTCAGTACATCATCTGTACAGCGAAATCCTACAACCCCCTCGCCAGAATATCCGTAGAGTATTTGAATAGCCTGACCTTTCGCACGATTCAATGCTTCCTTAAAAGAGTCAAAGGAGGCTGGGATAGGGAGTTTTTCAGTATTCACTACATCTACGCCCTTTACTGAATACCACTTCATAAATGTTGAACACGCGATATTAAAGGTGGCCATTTTCTTCTACGCGGGAGAGAATACACGTCTGAGCTCAAGGGTATACAGAGGTCAACTGAGAACGCGGGGACAGAGGTCTGCTCAGGCTACGGGATGAATCACGTCCCCGGTCTTACAGTGGCGGGGCATAACTTTACTGTACACACGCACACACGCAAAGTGAAACACAAGTCGATGCATGATTTATTTAATAAACGAAATAATCAGCATGTATATATTTAGAAATACGTGCAATAAATAAGTTAACAATAGGCACATCAAAGATTGTTCTCAATACATATATATTTACAAATATGTGTGATGAATAAGTTAGCAATAGACCCATCAAAGTTTATGGTAACCAAAGGGTACGGTATCATAGGTACCAGGTAACTGGTAACGTTTCCTATAGGTGTTACGGCACACCTTTGTACCCCTAAGTTCCTTCACGCCCCCAGCTTCTGCGCCCGAAAATTGTGGGTGCCTACAACTAGTTGGGGAGGCCGTTCGCCCTCATCATCGTCCAAACACACTAGATCCTTCAGCGAATCAAAGTTAACGACCTGTCGATTCGCTTGGTTAAGCGTGATACCCTTTGCCTTCACGATATATTTCGTTTCATTCCCTATCCTACCCGTACCCCATAAGTTTTAGGTCCTGTTGAGACAAAAGAGTCGGCGTATGCGTTGTCCCCATACTCATCCTTGATCTCATCAGTGAGCTCGCCGAGGAATTCACCAATAGCAGGCATGTATTCACCCTCCCTCGCTGTGAATATCACGCTATCTGTATCGGCATACAAGACTCTCTGCCCAAGAGAATGCAATAGACCCCAAAGTTTGATGCGGGCGTAGGCTGTTGTGAAGCTGGCTACAGGAATGTTTGTAACCCTTGAGGTATCTGTGGCCAATTCAGTGTTGTTGTACTTTATTATGTAAGTATTACCTACATTCACGATTTCCATGACTTCTTTATCGGGTGCGTTGGCATAATCCCAGACTTCGCTATAACTTTGTGCCAAATGAACGTTTCCCTTGCCAGTATTCTGTGCAAATTTTCTCCATAGACTGTTTAGACACAACTTTGCACTAAAGCTCTTGCCAGGATTCTTTACAATTTGGGCGCAATCAAGTTGTATACCTTCGTGGTCGCGGTAACGTTGAATATAGGCAGTCTTTTCATCTTCGGTGTCAACTCCTCGCGGATACCCTGATGCCTCAACCTTATCCTTCAAAAATGCGTTTATATACGGTGTGAAAAGGTTGGGTAGCTTCTGAAACCTCCAAACCTCATGTATCGTCAGTATTCTATACCCATGGCGTACGGCTAAGGCCAGCTCAGGACTTGTATATACGCCTCTGATCTTACGCTGGTGGGTCGTATGGTTACAATTACCGTTATTCTCTTCCACACACTTCACGCACAGGGGAAACATGAGCTTGTGGTCAATGACGACGGGTAAGATCGGCATCCATAATTCGCGAGGGGGGAGCACGTCTACGAAAGAGAGCCCAAAGTAGCGATCATTCAAATTTCTTGAAAATTCATTGATGGAGGGCAGACTAGGACTCACCAATTTCTCAGGAGCACCCACGGGGTACGGGTTGTTCTTCATCACGTATGGGTATAAAGAACAGAAGTCGTAGTAGTGAAGTTTCACACCCTCCGTAGGTGGAAAGTATAGCTTGAAGGGATTTGTACGCCCACCGAACAAGCTATCACCGCATTTGAGAGGATCCAGTACCATTGAACGCTTGATCGTGTTTATTTCCTCACGGTACACCTCATCTGTCTCCATCCGTGCATCATATTCATGCTCCCACAAGACTTTGTGAGTGAACTGGGACCCTATAAGTTGATCGCGGGTGCGGGTCCATGCAAGACAGTCGGCAGGAGATCTACCGTGGATATCCGGCGATTCCGCACTCAGGACGGGGGCATCCATGCCACCAGCATCCGTTAAAGGAGTACACAGTCTTCACACCAGTGACACGGTTTTCACTTAGTCCATCAACCCAAAAAACACGACCATTAATCTTAATGGGTACTTCACCCGTGTTGCGGGCGTGCTTTATGTATACACCTGTCTGCTGCTGTAGGTGTATGAGCCAGTAAATAGCCTTGTGGCCGTAACTGCGGGGGTTGTTTCTGTGAATAATGGTTAAGGTGGCTTTAGGCATGAAGTTATTCTTGAACACCGTAAAGCATAATGACGCGATGGTGGTTGCGACTTGCAGCGGATCGCATTTGAAACGGCCTATGTACATCCTTCTAAAGGCTTGGAAACATACTCTAAGCACGCGCACATCATTCACGCAATAACGCCACATTCATCAGCTATATTATAAGGATTACGTTCATTAAAACTGCTGTAGTATCGATCAAAGTCTTCACGTTCATCTGCACTCATACAACCATAGTTAAAATAATGTTTGGGTGGAGGTAGCCCCACGTAATTAAAGTCTCGCTAGTGAGGAAAGTGTAAGGGAAGTAGCCTTTTGATACTTCAGCTGCTACCCCCATCACCTTGGGTAGCTTTGCTAATTTACAAGGCGTGAATAATAAAGTATCTTTAAATTGCACATTACCTCTTATTTGCATCTGTATAAGTTTGTTTCCTCTTTTCAAGGGATCACCTGTAAATATCTCAGAGGACTCGTGCTCGAGCAGCTCCTTATAAAGGAACTGTGTGTCAAATTTTGCCCCGTTATGGGCAAGAATATACACAGTCATTTTTTTAACTTGTCGGCTAACTTGACAATATAGGACACAAATAGTTTCACAGGGCTATCGTGGACATTCGTTTTAAAAACGTTTGTCCGTTTACCACATTTGTGACACTCATCACACTCGATCTCCATACACTCGTCGCAGATAGTCTGGCTCACAAGTAAATGTGGAACTACCTCTTTGGTTTCGGCATTCGTATATGTTTCTATATCGTAGTATACAGTTATACAGGCTGCTTTTAGGCTTTGCGTCTTTCATATAACATACATGCTTTACGCCATCCGCCTTATATTTCTCATGGCATGTAGAACAGTGAATTTCATCACATTTATGCTCAAACTTTCCCCAATTATCCTTCATGTGAAACATACCACATTCACAGATTCTCATTTTCCTGCACGTGCCAATTGATTTATGGAGCTCAAAACAGTTATTTTGAAAAATGTGCGTCTACACACATTACAATCCCTCTTCTCAGCTTCAACTACACGGCTTTCACATTTGGGGCTTTTACACTGCTCACATACCATGTGGCAGTCTTTACAATGTTTCACTATATCATCTGCAAACTCGAGGCACCCCTTACACAAATCATGATGTCGCCCATATTTTCGACTTTTATCATAACTCGCGTAAAGGCACCTTATATTACGGATGGGGAGATACGTTGTACCTGACAGTCCTAAAATAAGTAGGGGTTTGTACGATCTCTCACACTGCTTTTAAAAACATACACAGTCCTACGACGATCATCCAGGCCAAATACACTATAGACATTCATTTCTGCTCTACCCTTCTCAGTTCTTCAGGACCCATATTACAGTCAAATTCAAGTTCACAGTCTACAGCTAGTTTACGGGCACGCTCCACGATCGTAGGCAGCCAAATTTGCTCGGCTTTCGTATTTTGTACAGTAAACAAAATCACGATCGATGTTTATATGCCGTCTAAAAATAGCCTGGGAATTGAAGTTAAGAGTATACGGAGTGGCACTATGACCCGCAACACGGAATACACGGTCAATGTTTACCATGAAGTTGTCCATATTGAATACTATACTACTTTGGGCAGCTTGCTTTATACGCCCTAATATATAATCTATATCCTCAGCAGCCAAACGTCTAAATGGCACTACCACCCAAAAATCATCTACATCACCATCATCTGAGCCGAAACCGAAGGACATACTCGTCCTGACTTCACGCTCGTTGCGGTTCTGAAGGGCAAACTCTACAATGCGCTCTACAACGCGACGTAGACCGCGCTCAATTCCACTGCTATACAGGGATCTAGGGTCAACCCTGACTATATACCGATTTCTAGTCAAGGCTGGGATCGGAGTTGCGGAGCGCACCAACTCAAATGTTATATCATCCTCAACAGAGCGAGAAGCTGCTCCGGGGGATGGACGAGTGCCTATATTGGACGATGTGGGGATTGCGCCGTAAGACGTTGAAGGCTGGGGTTCTATTACAGCAGACTCTACAGAACGGGTGGGGGCTGTGGAGGAAGTACAAGGGGCTGAGGGAGCTGATGTAGGGTTGGTAGCGTAAGACGTTGAGGGCTGGGGGTCTATTACAGCAGACTCTACAGAACGGGTGGGGCTGTGGAGGAAGTACAAGGGGTCGAGGAAGCTGATCTAGGGTTGGTAGCGTAAGACGTTGAGGGGTGGGGTTGTACCGGGTTGTCCATCAACCGGCGCGTATTTCGCGCGCTTTATACCTGACGTGGAGGACTCTTCAGCGTGTCGCCGCTTTGATTGCCGTTGAGGGTATGGGCCCTGTAGATGCACGGCCAATGGATTCACCCGTGATATCGATGATGGTGGGGTGTACATCGTCGTCATTTACGGTTCTGTGGAAGAAGAAAACAAAATATAAGGAGCAGAACTCGTTATTTGTGATATTCTGTAAATGAGTCACTTAGGGGTGTGACGTGTTAGAAATGGATGCTGTAGAAAAATTCAGATTCACGAGCCCATCCACATGTATTATATCTGGACCTACAGGATGTGGTAAAACGGTGTTTATGCTTAAAATTATTAAAGAAAAGGGTGAAATGTTCTCAAAATTTGTGCATAAAGTTATATGGTGCTATTCGACATACCAATCAGTGTTCAACGAGTACCAGGACGATGTTTTGTTCCATAAGGGGGTCTATGACGTTAATTCACTAAAGGGAAATGAACATACAGTCATCGTAATTGACGACCTCATGTTGGAGATGGATAAAACGTTTGCCGAGACATTTACAGTATTCTCCCACCTTAACATAAGCGTGTTCTTCATCAATCAGAATCTATTTTTCAAAAATAGATACATGCGCGATGTATCGTTAAATACGCAATATCTAGTCTTATTCGCTCAACGTAGAGATGTGTCACAAATTGGGGTATTAGCCAGTCAAATGTTCCCGAGTCAGCGTAAGGAGTTTTTGGAGGTTTATAAAGAGGTCACAAAGCAACGTTATGGATATTTGCTTTGTGACCTTCACCCGCGAAACACGTTTAGGGTGCTTCTAAGAACGAATATATTTCCAAACGAGCCTGAAACCGTGTACATTCCAGAATGATGAATAGGCTAAAGAAATACCGTGAATTAATAAAAATCTATCAACGACTGCCTCGGTCGTTGCAGCAGATGCTTGTTAAAAATATCGACTCTGACTTTTTAAAATGCATCTGCGAAATCTGCTCAATGTTATAAAATGTAATGTTCCAATGAAATCCTGTCAGAAGGCTCGCTTACGTCGTTACAAGAACATAATACGACGCTCGCCCATAAAAGTCAGACTGTGGGTAAGAAAAAGCGTATTATTGTACAAAGAGGCGGTTCGTTCCTACCCATCTTATTTTCAATTTTGGGTCCTTTACTGACTAGATTAATATAATGAAGAAGGTGGTTGTGATCCCGCACGAGCTGTATGCTTCATTACAAAGGACCCCAGACGCTGCTCTAGAGCCCCGTAAAAGTAGGCTTAAAAGAATGGAGAGTGAGCTACTATCCCTATTAAACAGTGAAAAGACGCCTGATGAGAAAAGGGTTTTGTATCAAGAGGCTTTGCAGAAATTTCTTCACGAGTACGAAGATTATAAACATCCTACAGAGCTCCCCGTGAGGCACAGCTCGAGTAGCGCTGAGCATAGTGGTACAGGGCCTGAGCAACCAAAGAGTAGCGGAACACAGCACATCGAACATGTGCTAAAAAACAGCCTCCCCCATACATTGAGGAATAAAGGGTTAAGTCTTTATAATCTATTGAGTGAGGACCCCGTCATACAGTGGGCAGACACAGGCGAGGTCATTGTTGATGGATCAAGGGTGCAAGGGTCCAATATCGTTGATATTGTTCATGATCTGGTGAGAAAGTGGGACAGGCCATCACCAACAGGATGGAGGCATATTAAGGCAAGACTACAGCAAATAAATGTCCCCAAAACATTGATAGGTAATCTGAATAGGTTAAAAGACTTGGAGCATGCATCGCACGTGTCACAACTGAGTACACCTTCACCCACAACAGCTGCAGTGTCTCTGAAGAGAAGAAAGAAGAGAGTAGAAGGCCAACCTTATCCACGTGCCTCTAAAATACGCAAATGGCTAACGTATTAAGTAAGCACTATTATGACATTTCTAGCCCAGCATCCTATGGTGGCGTTAATAGACTGTACAGAGTACTTATGGTGTAAGGAAAAAGGATGTTGAGAGATTTTTGCGTGCCCAGGATGCTTACACACTTCATAAACCGGTGAGAAAAAGGTTTAAAACAGCAAAGACAACAGCCGCTTCGATTGACTCTATTTGGCAGGCAGATTTAACAGACATGCAAAGATATTCGGTGTACAACGATGGTTACCGCTACATCCTATTCATAATAGATGTATTCTCTAGATACCTGTGGCTAGTTCCCCTGAAAAATAAATCGCCTGAAACAGTCGCTAAAGCAACCAAAACACTGATGTTGAAAGAAAACAGGATTCCAGGCTATTTTTGTACGGACATGGGGAAAGAATTTATAGGGCGAGCTTTTCAGAACATGTTGTCAGAGTTTAATATCAGCTATTACACTTCCAACTCTATACATAAAGCATCTTTAGCTGAAAGAGTTCAACGTACCATAAAGGAACGCATGCACCGTTATTTTACACATAAAAGCACGCTCAGATATATAAACGTTCTCGATTCACTGGCTTCATCCTACAACCGCTCACACCACCGTACGATCGGTACAACGCCTAACGATGTTTTAGAAAGAGGCAGGCGTCCGAGAAGTGATGGACCACCACCACCGCCACCACAATCTGTGCGTTTCAAAATCAATGATTATGTAAGGTTGTCACGTTCGGGAAATAAATTCGCGAAGGGTTTTGAGCAAGGATGGACACGCGAGATTTTTAAAGTTAGGGCTATGAGGCCTAAAGGCGAGATAATGATGTATTACGTTGAAGATTTGAATGGGGAAGAAATCTCGGGTTTTTTTACCGCGAGGAACTTCAGAAAGTGGCATTTAATTTAGGAAAAAATGTGTTTAAAATTGAGAAAATTTTAGCAACCAAAGGTACAGGAAAGAGAAAAATGTACCTGGTGAAGTGGCTAGGTTACCCAAAGCTTCAATACCTATATAAAAGCTGATGCAGTCATGAAGCTTAATTAGTATGCAGCATGGCCCCCAACCATTTCTACGTCACGCTCCCGTCCTCATCGTCCCTGTCTGTACACCCTAACAACACACTAGCCAATTTTGTAACAGAACTCCATGGTCCCATTGAATTGGGTCGTGATTCGTATGAGGTGGGGATATGTGAAATTCAGCTGGATACCGTCTTTTTAAATATTGATATAAAGATGCCGTTTTTACAATTCTTAGAAACTGTGATGAGTGTGCAAAAGCCCGGGGTAACTCGGGATGAAACTATACGTATCGCCCGGACTAAGGTCGCACAGTTTTTCAGTACAACTGTGACACTAGGACCGGGCGCTATGGTTCGGTTGAGGATGTTGTGAGAGACTTAAACATATGTTTAAAAAACTCACACCTTACGAATGATTTAATATACGAATCGTAAACAGAGGAGGCACTGCACATACTCTAATGCTAAAATCAAAGGCTAACAGAAATCTTAAAGACGGAAGAGTGTTCAAAATTATAACCGAGGGGCGTTATCGAGCAGCCTTCCAAAGAGACACCTTTCACGAGGCACCGGATGACTTGTCCAACTTAGTGTATCAGCTGAAGATGGAGAAATTGGATGTAAGCTCTCAGCCTCCAGACATGTGCTATATTTACAGCAATATAGCGGAACACCAGTTTGTTGGGGATACCCAGGCACGACTGCTGCGCGTAGCGCACATTCCCAACCATAGAGGACGGAGCTTGAGTATTACATATGACAGACCCCATTATGTGATTGTCTCAACTAATCTAATAACTAATATCTCAATATATATAAGAACGATTGAGGGTAAAAATTTCCCATTCGGTGACGGGAGCTTAACAGTGAAGCTACACTTTCGCGCACTGAGTTATAATGTCCAGGAAACCATTCACGGTATACCGAGGGGTGAGATACCAGCGTGGTAGTGGACTTGGGTCCATTTTTTCATCCATACTGCGCACAGCTGTACCACTACTGAAGAGGGGGGCTAGGTACCTTGGGAGGAAGGCGTTACAAACAGGTTTTAACGCAGCAGAGGAAATGCTCGCGGGAACTAAACCTAAAGAAGCTCTAAAAAAACATTTAAAACGTACACGGGATGAAATCATCAAAGATGCTAAGAGAAAAATGCGTGGCGGAGGAAAGAAGAGAATTGATAGGAAGAAGGGGTACCAACACGTGGTGTAAAGAAGAGAACTGTTAGGAAGAAGAAGGGGTCCCGTGGTATTAAACGTAAAAGGGCGCCAAAAAGAAGTGTTCTAAGCGTATACTATGACCGATCATTTTTTTAACTGATATAAACTGCGGACGCTACTCTCACGAATCATAGATTGACTGATACTCGTCGGGGGAGGTGGCACTGTTTCTAACTCACCATGGCACGTTTCATTCATCCTTGCAGTTCACAGTGCTGTAAATCGGAGCTATCCCTCTTTGAGCTGCCTCCAACTCAAGTTTCTATTGAGCACAGTGACTTTATTACAATTAACCCTTTAAACACGATTAGTTCACCCAGTGCCCCTATAGAGTTCGTGATACCCAGCTCAGGCCCTTACTTTTTTGATCCGAGTTGTATGGACATGTACACTAAACTACGCATAGCTCATTCTGATGGAACGGATTGCGATGATAATTATGCTGCATACCCCGAAACAAACTTTCTGCACACCATATTCAGCCAGTGTGACGTATATTTAAATCAGACTAACATCTCGGCAGGCACGGGGTACTACCACCTACGATCGTATCTGGAAAATGTCCTCAACTTTTCAAAAGAAGCGAAGGATACCTTTTTATCTGCCGAGGGGTATTACCACACTAAAGATGAGGGTAGTATAAAGGATAAATTTAAAAATTCTAAAAAAAGATATATGAATGTTTTGGACGCCTGCACACGGACTTTACATTCCAGGAGAAGTTGCTTATGAACGGGGTAGATATGAAATTGAAGCTTACCCGCACGAGCCCTGAGATCTGTATAAATCTGGGCGCTGACCAAGAAGAAGGCGCGAAACCTGTTGTGATCCATATCATGGAGGCATATTTGCGTATACGCCGAGTGAAGCTAAGTTCCGCGAAACATATAGATATTGAGAAAGAACTGTTACACACCACAGTGAAATACCCAATTAACAGGGTACAGATCAAACTGTACACGATCCTCACAGGATTGGCATCGAAACAGATAGAAAACATCGCTCTTGGAGTACTGCCTAAAAGGATTTTAATTGGGATGCAAGACCACGCTTCGACGAATGGGGATTATAAAAAGAGTGCCTTGAAGTTTGAAAATTTTGGACTTAAAAATATTACTTTATATATCAATGGCGTCGCATTGGGTGGGACAATGAATATGGACTATTCATCAGATGCTGTGTTCCCGCTCTGCGCGAGAGCACACAACAGTTTAGCCCATAACGCAGGGGTGTGTGACGAACTTGGAATCGGCCTAACACAGAAAGAATTTGTGGAACAGTTTAATATTTACTCATTTGACGTTACGCCTGACTTGACTGCTGGCGTAAGTACCCATTTAAACCGCGTTTGGATTTCGCCAATCCTACAGACGCGCCTATTAGTGTACTAATGTATCTAGAAACACAGGCTCTAATAGAACTGGACCGTTTCGGTAACATAAGCACAGATTTTTAAAATGGATGCAAATACACTCCAGAGAGGGATGAAAAGTGACTGTTTCGCGCGTTCCAAATTTATCGGGGTTTTTGCAAAGAATGAAATAATGAAGCCCTAGCACGAGAAACTGGCACGGGGCATCGTTAACACCGACATTGCGGGTGGCGAGGGAATTCACTGGTTTGCGATTTATTTTAAAACTAAGGAAAGAAGTATTACTTCGATTCACTGGGCTCCCCCATGGCATGACTCGACAATCGTAAATTTTATCGCGCAATTACGTGTGCCTGAGATAATTTGGGCCCCATATCAATTTCAAAGCTTTTACAGTGAAACATGTGGGCTATATTGTATCTTGTTTCTCATACACATGTCGCGGGGAAGGGATTTGTGAATTTTTAAAATTATTCGATTTGTGTGACACAAATATGAACGATAAATATGTATGCAGACAGATAAAAAAAATTCCCACATGTTGCAACCCCCTGTAATTTGTAAGCTCTATATTGTGTAAATCTGTATATACATTTGTAACAATAAAGAATTGGGCGCTGCCCCTTTTTGTACATGTTTAATAAATGAAAATAATGTTGTGTTTTGTTAATATCCTAAAAATACTTACATAATCTCTGCGATGACAGCGCATTCGGATGAGCGGTTGTGCCAATACCATGACATCTGATTCGCAGCGTGGTGTGGATACCACTTCGTTCGCCACCCTTTCTCCAAAAGTTTTTATAATCTCTTCTAACTCCGTTTCGCTCCTGTAAAATAAAGAGAAAATTATTTTTAAAAACGAATGCACTTCTTAAAAGTGCATTCGTTTCTAAAAACCTAGCTGTACAAGAAATATATATATATATATATATATATATATATTACGGAAATAGTGATGAAAGATGTAGAGAATAACTGAAAATGCTTTGCAATTATGGCTTCTTTATAAATAACACTGATTGAAACGTTATATATATATAGGTCGTGAATAAGGCCAGGTTATATTATAAACGAGAAAAGAGCCGGTTAAATCAATGAGCATAATTTACCTTGTAGAAAAGTCTACCTACTTTTAAAATACTATACGGGTCAAAACACTCACATTAGCTCGTCTGCAAATTCGGGATCGCTGGGTGGGGTGCTCGCCGAAGCACTCGCTCTCCTTTCGCCGAAAGTGTTTATAACACGGTCTAACTCCGTGGCGGTCCTGTAATTAAAATAAATGTCATGGATTTGGATGCAGTAACTCGTTTTGTTCCCTAACATCAGCGTTATTTAAACGGGGGGAAAATAGTGTTATTCAATGCTAATAAATGAGGTTTGATTGCGTTGAGACACACTGTCTGCGGTTAGGTTAGGTTAGGCTAAGTTATTTCACATCGCAGTATCACGGTGTTTTATAAATTAAAATAAAGCTAGGTTAGGTTAACGACAGACTGAAAGCGTAAACAGATATAACGACAAAGGAGTTAGAGAATAATTGAAAATATTTTCAATTATTGCTGCCTTTTATAAGACTAGTTTCAGAGTTGTTATGGGAAAACGAGAAACAAACAAGCGCAATGGACATAATTTTACGCTGTAGAAAATCACTGAACAAAGTTAGGTTTAAATTCTATAAAATTAAAAACTGTCAAGAGAAGCGCAAATAAAACATATATATATATATATATATATATGAATAGAGACCGAACATCTGTGCAGATAACAGTTCACTTCGCGTTATGGTTTTTTATAAATTAAAATAAAGCTAGGTTAGATTAACGACAGAATGAAAGCGTAAACAGATATAACGACAAAGGAGTTAGAGAATAATTGAAAATATTTTCAATTATTGCTACCTTTTATAAGACTAGTTTCAGAGTTGTTATGGGAAAACGAGAAACAAACAAGCGCAATGGACATAATTTTACGCTGTAGAAAATCATTGAACAAAGTTAGGTTTAAATTCTATAAAATTAAAAACTGTCGAGAGAAGCGCAAATAAAACATATATATATATATATATATATATATATATATATATATATATATATATGTATGAATAGAGACCGAACATCTGTGCAGATAACAGTTCACTTCGCGTTATTATGGTTTTTTATAAATTAAAATAAAGCTAGGTTAGGTTAACGCCAGAGTGAAAGCGTAAACAGATATAACGACGAATGAGTTAGAGAATAATTGAAAATATTTTCAATTATTGCTACCTTTTATAAGATTAATTTCAAAGCGTAATTGCTGTGAGAAAACGAGAAACATTACTCACATTTCAGTAAAGGCTTCGTTGATTGGTTCATTGACAGTTTCGCATGCTTCGGCGATGCTCTGCGTTGAAAATAATTCATTTTGATCTATTGCAGTGAATATTAACCGTGCGGCCTGGCCGTAATAATCTATGTCGGCAATCAGGTCAGATGAATCATAAAGCTCGGCCATGATTCGTATGTTACAGCAAGTTGTACGAAAAACTGATTCTATGCGGCGAAGTGCCCCATTTATAAGGGGTATATGATACCGTCCCACAAGCGGGGTCCATAGCTTCCTATTGGGTCGCTGCGAGAATTGGGGTGGAGTTTACGACTTGGTCAAGCATTTTCAACCAACCCGAGAGCAACGCTCCCTTTTCACGAGCAAAGAATGGGAGGAGCCACGAAGGGTAGGGCGTGGTTTAGGCATATGCATATTCAAAAACGAGAAGATTCAGGTTTACCGCGCGGTGATTGGCAGACAGCCATCAGGCCTGGGTGGACCATCATATCCTTTTGTTGGTGAAACCAGTTCATTCACGTATTCCTGAATTTCGAAATTTTTTTTTTTTTATTTAGGTTTGGCCGAGAAACACCTGCATATTGTGAGAGAATTGGGCTTTGTTCTCCCCGTCAAAAGGTAGCAGGTCCACCTTTCGCCGATATAAAACGTGCCTTTTCCCAGTTGGCAAAAGCTTTTGTACAAATGTTAACAATTAAACCGTGTGTATATATATATATATATATATATATATATATATGTGTGTGTGTGTGTGTGTGTGTGTGTATTGTTTGGACAGTGTCGAGATATACGGTTCTATTGTGCCCCATCTCGGCTTATTTTCGGGAAGGAAATGTGTTTACAAGTTTCCAGAATTTTTATTGTTCTCTGCCCTTCTGGTATAATTCAATTTGGAATATTTTTCTCTATTTTTCTGTGTTGTATTGTGCGTGTCGCGAACGCTATCAGCCATACGGCTCATTTGTGGTTGAAGGTTCGTGATCTTCGACCTGGAAACATACCACGTATTGTGTGATAGGATAAATTAGTTTTAAAAATAGCATAAATAACAAATTATATTCTGTTGAGAAATCCTATTGTTTGCATTTGAAATGTGCTTGTGCTTGTGCTTGTGCATAAAATGAAACCTTTTACCTGTACATTTACAAAATTAATGAAAGGTTAAATAATTGTTTTTAATAAGTTATAATAAAAGACAAAACACAGCGATATATTTTTTAATATTCATTTAGCCGGATCATATATATATATAATATATATATTATATATATATATATATATATAAAGCATAGTTAACAAAAGTATAAGTTACAGGGCTAAAATCCCCCTTTAAAAACAGATTGATGTAACGGCGTTTTATTGGTTCCTTGTAAACACAATTATATATTTTATTTGGTTGGATAATTGTATGGTTCAGCTGGGTGGCATTGGCACTTGTCTGAGATGTACGGCCCAGCAACAGAGCTGACCTAGTCTGGGGTGGGTGCCCGGTTCCATTTATCATACTGTAACACTTAGCTTGATGCAGTGGCTGCCACTGCGCGTGCCAGGATCTAATTAATATACTGTGGCACTTAGCTTGAGGCACTGGCTGCCTAAGCCAACTGGCGGTCTAAGTCAACTGGCTGCTTAGGGGCACTATAAGAGGAGGGTCTTTGCGCGGCGGATCCATATGGGTCCGGCAGCTGTCGGATGAAGGATCTCCTCTTCCTCTCTTGCTATCTCTTTCTGCTCCTTTGGGGGGTGATCAAGCCCCTTCCTCCCCAAAGAGGCGCCCTTAGGCTAGGTATGCCCCTTTGGGGGGGTTCAGCTGACACTCTCTCTCTCTTTCTTTTTTTTTCCTTTTTTGCAACAAAAGGGGATAGGGGCGTGGCACTCTTGCAACAAAGGGGTAGGGGCGTGGCACTCTTGCAACAAAGGGGGTAGGGGCGGCACTCTTGCAACAAAGGGGGTGGGGTGGGATTGTTCCACTCTTGCAACATTACGTAATATTATCCAACATGCAGTGCAACATTGCACTCAAGGGTTTTGCGGGCATACTACTTACATCTGCTCTTCCGGTCGAAGTCGACGGACGATAATCATCGTCTTCAGCGTTGAATTCTTCAGAGGATGAAGTGGATGTGCTGGATGATGGAAGAGCAACAACTCCAGCCTGGAATGCACCCTCTCTTTCTTTGTACCTTAGAGCTTTGTCAGCATCTTTCTCCTGTCGACATCTCTTGCGGTATTCCTTGACAAAATTAATCTTGTCAGGTCCTGCCATACTGCAGGAAAAGACGTCTTCTCGTTGCATCATAAGGAATTGGCGGTCTTCTTCATTGTCTATCACCTTCAAGGCGTCCTTCGATGCAACGTCGAAAAGTTCTGAGAGAGTCTCTTGGAACATGCTCTCTTTCACTCTGCAGCTTTGTAGCTGCATCTTGCGGTTTTTCTTCAACGGAAGGAACTCTTTGTACAGCTTTGACAGCTTCCTAACGCAGGAATCGACTCGCTGTACAGGAATCCTTGCCCTCTGCCACTTGCAGGGCCTATTTGCAGGCCAAGTTGTAGCTCTCTTTCAAGGTCTTGGACTGTTCATAGTGGTGAAACTGAACCAAACGAAGCACATCACCGCATGTGGGTAGCCTTGGAGTTGATAACTCGTTGCTGGGCTTTCCTAGAACCCACGCTTCTGCAGATGAGCGAGTACTTCTAGCCATAACCTGAAAAATGAGAGAAAATAATGCATTAACCGTAAAGCACCAACGCGCAATTATATAAGTGTTAAAGTAAAAAATTGCAGTCAAAATAAATAAAGTAAAAAAATTGGTTACAGTAGTTAGTGGTTGCTGGGTAGGAAGATAGCCAAACTTTTAAAAATATATTTAAGAATAAGTAAATAATAAGCTTCAAGAGACATTAGATATATACCTTACAATTTTAATCATTTAATTTAATAGCAACATCCTTACTGGTTATAAATTTGCATATGAAGAACATAATTATATATATATATATATATATATATATAATATTATATATATAATAATATATTTTACTGAATAATATAATAAAATATAATATGAATTAATGCTTAATATATATGAATTAATAATTAATATATATGAATTGATACTTATATGAGATACTATTCCTAAGCTCTTGAAGTTTGAACGAACTTAAAACCTTCCTCCAACAAGTTTAAACTTGAAATGATGCATGAATAAATGATTTGTCTGAGTCACAAACAGCATTATACAAGAAATCGAACAATTACATCATCCTCTGAAAGGTGGGCGGAGTAAATGTGGCGTGACTGCCGCGTCCTCTAAAAATGAAGCGGGTAGAAAATGATTAGCTAATTAATTAATTGAAAATGTGAAAATCATAGCGACCTCTCATTATGTACTGAATCGACAGATATTTTGCACAAAATCACTTCACATCTAAAGGAATAAGAGCAGCCATGTGGAGAGCATTTCCAACTATTTTGAAATTTTAGCCCAAATTTTGGGCCACCCTAATATATATATATATACATACACAGGGTGTCCCATAAGTCCGGCATCATAGGAGAAATTCATATTTTTCTATTTCTACAAACCATAATTCATATTTTTCTCTTTCTACAGGCCATAATGTCTGTGAGCAAGGAAGAACGAATCCAGATAATTCTACTCATAGGAAATCGGAGTCAAAGAGAGGCCGCTGTTGAATTTAACAGACTGCATCCAGACCGCGAGCCAATAACACAGAGTTGTGTTAGCAGACTTGTTGCAAAGTTTAAGGAAACAGGATCCATAGAAGATAAACCACGCAGTGGACCTTCAAGGAGGACCACTGAGGATGATACAGCAACTGCTATCCTGGCTCATTTTAACAGAAGTCCCAATAAGTCTCTTCGGCGATTGTCCGCCGAGACAGGAGTGTCGAAAAGTAGCATCCATCGCATTCTCCAGGCTCACAAATGGCATCCATATAAACTTCAGATCCTACAGAAATTAAGGGAAGATGATCCCGACCGGCGGATGGAATTTTGTGAATGGGCTACGGAACAATATGCTCGGGATGCCAATTTCCCGTACACCATTCTGTTCAGTGACGAGGCTGTTTTTTATGGAAATGGTGAGGTAAATCGACAGAACACCCGCTACTGGTCTCAAAACAACCCTCACTGGTATACCTCTTCAAAGGAACAAGGTGCATCTCGGGTGATGGTATGGTGTGGCATTTGGAAGGATCGCATCATAGGCCCCCTCTTTTTCGATGAACATGTCACTGGAGGCACCTACCTACGTATGCTCAAGGAAGAAGCATTTCCCAGTGTCTTGAACGAAGAAGGAAATTTCCCAACATGGTTCCAGCAAGACGGCGCTCCTGCACATTACAGCACCCAAGTAAGGGAATACCTGTACCAACAATTCCCTGTTCATTGGATAGGACGTCGAGGGCCTGTGACATGGCCAGCTAGAAGCCCGGATCTCACGCCACAAGATTTTTATCTCTGGGGCCACTTGAAAGCGCTGGTATACGCAGAGAAAATTAGGAGTGTTCAACATTTGCGGCAGCGCATTATTGGGGCATGCAACACCATTACTCCTGACTGGGTATCACGTCTGAATTTGTGTATTGAAAACAATGGTGGACATACTGAGCATGTTCTGTAAATAAAAGCTTTTGTTTTGCCTTTTTTTATTATTTTTCCTATGATGCCGGACTTATGGGACACCCTGTATATATATATATACAGGGCGTCCCCAAAAAATGTATACACACTTTAACAGCTGATAGCTCAATTGATGTTTCTTTCTTTCCAAGTTAAACCCATTAGAATTAATAATGGCAGTCAGACTAAGCTTTGAACAAAGGAAATTCATTCTAAAATGCCACTGGAAGTGTGAAAACGCAGTTGAAGTGCAAACACAGTTTAGGAGGGAGTTTCAAACAGATCCACCAACGCGACTTACCATCACTCGAATTAGAGATAAGTTTGAAGCCGATGGAACTGTTCAGAATGTCCACAAGAAGCGTTCCGGAAGACCACGGACATCGACAAGCCCCACAAAGCAAGAAAGAGTACTGGAAACGTATCACCAAAGTCCAAGAAAACCTGTGCGGCAAGCGAGTCGTGAGGTAGGAATTTCAGAATCGTCTGTCCAACGCATTTTGAAGCGCTGTCAATGGAAAAGTTACATTCCAAGATTAGTCCATGCTATTAATGAAGATGATCCGGACCGAAGAGTGGAGTATTGCGAGTGGTACTTGGCACGATGTGGATGTGGATTGGACGAAGGGGTTTCGTAGAATACCCTCCGCGTTCACCAGACCTCACACCACTAGACTTTTTTTTATGGGGATACTTAAAAGACAAAGTCTACGCTATAAAACCTGCAACAGTCGCTGAATTGAGAGCAGCCATTGAACGAGAATGCACACAAATACCAAACGAAATGTTTCGTGATGTTTGCGATTCCATTGCTTCGCGTTATCAGCAGTGCCTGGACCAGAACGGACGTCAGTTTGAAAACAGGCGTTGACAAAACAATTAAATAATGTCTGTAGATTCTATTACATTTTGAAAATGAAATGTATTTTAATAAACACTGCCTTTATAATTATTTAAAGTGTGTATACATTTTTTTGGGACGCCCTGTATACTGTATATATATATTCAGGTGGCCCCCAAAAAAACGCCTTGAGATTTGAACATCAGTAACTTCAAAAATATGTAGTTTATACTTCCAAAATTTGCAAAACCTTTACCTCAATCTATTGAGAAGCCATCATAAAAATTTCAGACCTCTATATAAAATACTTTTTCCACAGCTGAGGAAACAATGAGGTATGATGAAAAAAAAGAATATTATAAATCCTAAATGTGTATTGATGTACCTGGCAACTATTCCAAGCCTTGTAGTAGTTTCCTTAGCCGATGGATAATCTGTTAGTCTCTGAAAAACGTCAGATGATATAGGCTCCGCCCATCTTAAATACTTTTTTTAAACTTACCCTTCAAATTATGGTTCTAACTATCGGTGAAAAAGCTGTGATTGAAAAGTGTTTCTTGGAAAAAAGATGAACTGGGGCAAGAATTTTGAGGGAATTTCCAGGAATAACTTGTAATATTACGTCTGTGAATAGAATAGTTAAAAAACTTAAAGTAACCGGTTCAACGGCACGGAAGCGTGGAAGTGGTCGACCTAAAACAGTTTACACTCAAGACAATATAGCAATGATTGAGGTGATGAGCCTATATCAAGAGGATCGACCTGGGTCACACTGCTCTCAGAGCAAAATTGCAAGAAATTTAGGTATCAGTCTAAGTTCCATACAAAGAATGCAGAGAACGTTCGGAATTAAAGCATTTAAAAGGATCCGTTTCAAGACGTTACAGCAATGATAGAGTTTCGTCCAATGATGTTAAAAAAATAGTTTTTACAGATGAAAAAGATTTCACCATCGAGATTGCTCGAAACTCCTGGAACGATGTTGTTTCTGGTCGGCGTAAGAAAGACATTTCTCCATCCATTTTTAAAAAAAAATCATGATATTAGCAGGTGTATCGTGGAATGGAAAGACGAAAATTCATTTCATTTCAGAAAATAAGAAAATTAATTCAGAAATCTATGGAAATCTCTTAGAGGAGAATCTTTTGCCTGATTGTCGGCGTCTGTATTATGGAAACGATTTCATACTCCAACAAGATGGTGCTACAGCTCATACTAGCAAGTTCACACAGGATTATCTACAACAGAATGTAGTCAACTTCATTGGAAAAAACGACTGGTCCGTAGGGTGTCACGTTTGGACATTTTTTGAAAAGTTATGGTGCTTACCTCTTATATTGTGACAAATTGACCAGAAACCATGAATAAACCAACAAAAAGACAATCGGGTAATATTTAGGGTCTCCGCCCCCATTTGAAAAATAAGCCCCATATTCACACAAAAAATGGTGATTTTTTGGAGATATTTTTGGTCATAGTTTCCTTACTAATGATCGTATTTCAAACATTTTGCTACCAAAATGTAGAAAATAATAATGCGCTTCAATCTGAATAGTTTTTATTAACCTTTCAGTTAAATTTATTACATTTTTTTATATCTCTTTGGTCATTTTGATGCATTTTCTAAGAGAAAAATGCTGCTGTTTTATATCTTTGGAAGATCTGAACTGCAATAAAATATTATCTTATATACTTTGGATGTCACCGCCATCCATAGTGCATCATCCCAATGCAGCTCTGCGGCGATGGGCTTTGAAAATATAAATAAAAAAAGCAGATGGGCTTAAATGAGCAACACTTTTTTGGTTTAGAGATTCAAAGTGGGAACAACTTTGTACATGTTTAGTGGATTAAAATTAGTAAATTTTGCAAAAAAAAAAAAATGAAAACTGTAGAATTAAATTTTTATTAATCTAAAAAAATATGCAAAGCCCTATCGTTTTTTAATTTTTTATTATGAAATACAAACACAAAACAATTTTAATGAAATAGAAACAAAGCGCTATTCTTGAAATTATAATGAAAAATTGTAAATGAAATGAAATTATAAATGGAAAGAAATTACAAATTCAAGAGACCTTGTTTGAAAACTTTTGGAAAACACGCCTGTTTTCCTCTACAACTTGAAGCAATGCCTGAAATTCACCTTCATCCCTACATGAGCCATGAAAATCCTGCAAAAGTTTGATACCCCCTTTCTGCAGTGTCATTAACAACCTTAGTTGAAGAGAGTATTCTCTTCATCCGTTGAAAATCATTGTTGCTGTCCCACGTTAAAGCTGGAGTCCTTATCCAATCTCCCGTTGAACCAAGGACTTTGAATATAAACCATGAGTTTGAACCAACTAATCGCTGAATTTTAATTCGTTCTTCTAGGATAGGAAATATCGGCTTACCCTGTTTGAATTCTGGTGGATGATTGAAAGAGGAAAGTTTTTTGGCCACCTCGTCCTTTTCACTATGAGATAAATCTCCAAAGAGAGAGAGGGTTACAAGTTCTTCAGATAGGTGCCAGTAATGACCTTTTAGAGTGTTGAGGGCAGCTTCCGCTACTTCTATGTCAATCTTTTTGTACTGAACTAATTCGTTGTATACGAGGAGTTCATTTTCAGGAGCCTTAAGTGGGTTGGTGATTGATAGCCAGTACTTGGAGTAGATCAGCGATGTAAACAAGCATACTCTTTCCAGCTTTTTTATTGTAACATTATCATATCCGGCTTGGTGTGAAAATGCTAATATCTTATTTGTATACAATATGACAGCCATCCATCTGGCGTGATAGAGAGCTCCTGGCTTGATGCAGTGTATTCCTCTGGCAAGAATTTCTCCTAAAACGAGCATAGTTGTTTCAGCTACCTCTTGGTAATCATCCCTGGGAAGGCTCTGGTTATCTTTGAGCAAATCTGTCATAAAATCTATGACGCATTTCTTCAGGTCCTTGAGATGTCTGTCATTGATAGATAGCTGTTTGAAGGGTTGCTTAGTATCTAGCTTCTCCCATATAACATCTCAGAAGGTCTTGAAAGATTCGTTTTCGGGTGAAGTAGATTTTCCAAATACCTTTAGATACACTGCTGACAACACTCGTTCTGCCATATGGTGGCGACAAGCGAGCCATAATAATTTTTTTCCAAAGAGGTCTTCCAGTACTTTACAAACCCCTTTTATCCAGCCAGTATTGGATGAAGTAGTATCGAATACCATTCAGTAAACTTTATCCTGTAATTTCCATTCTTGGATTGTACTAGAAACAGTACAAACTTGTGTCGATCCAGTTGAGACACTGATATCGGGTATCGAGAGAAGTTTCTCAACATTCTCTCCCGATACAAGTATTGCCAATCGATCCTGCTTTCTTGCTGAAACATTCAGTATCATTTTGCTGTCCCAGTGGATTAAACAATATTGAGGTGGGTTGAACGACTCTTTAATAGTGTCAGCAGTAGCTTTCTTCGACTTCTTCGCAGCTCGCACAGAAGTACTTTTCGATAATGACATCTCTTTTAAATCTAGCCCACATTTAGCTGCTACCACAGATGCCAATTTCGAGCGTTGTCCGAATGATAGTCCTAAACGATCAGCTGTATTAGATATTAATGTTAACTGTAGTAACTTAGGACGTTTTGATGGGCCTGGGCTCGGAGTAAAATCATCTTCACCATTACTTGAGTCCACTAACTCGCCTTCAGATGATTCAAATTTGTGTCTCTCTTCTTCTAATGCCTTTCGCTCTTTTTCTTTCAATTTTCTTCGTTCTTCACCTTCTATTCTAGCAGTCTTTTTGATCAGTTTGGCTACATAAGCTTTATCGATCGGACGCAGAGAATATATTCTAGCACTTCGCTGATCTTCCAAAAAGCGAAGATCGTCATTCTTCTGTAGTATAGTCCTCATTGTATCATTTTGGATCTCATTGCATACATTTTCAGTTGATATATCAAATAAGTTATCTAAACGAGAGAGAAAAGATGTTTTTTGGGTTTCATAACATTTCTTCTTTATATTTTTACCCAACTTCTCATGCTCTTTTATGAAATCCCACATTTTTTGGGGTCCTTTCTGCTTTCTAACGGATTTTGATGGTATGCCAGCCATAATCCATACCTTTTCTACCTTATCTAATACTCTCAAAATATTTTCTTCCTTTGACACATTGTCACTTTTCATTTGATCCCTTTTGATTCAAGAAGAAAAAGTGAATGAGAACTTCACTATTCGTTGGAAGCATGCTTCCTTCTCTTGCGCATGTCTTCCACTAACTTTCCCAATAAAGAATCATATTTTCTTAGGTCTGTTCTTAATATTGGCTTACTGTTAGCCATAATTATTGACTAATTTTAATAAACTATGAAATTAAGCAAATCTATAATAGAATTCTGAAAGAAAAGCAAATTTATCATACATTTGGTTATATTTGTATACTTTTTGTAGATAAAACCTGTAAATACTGTAAATAAATGTTATAGAAATGAAAACAGAGGGAAAAATTTCATAAGGTCCATTCAAATATCAGCACCGTATACAACTAAAATAGTTTTAAAACGTCCACAATAAGAGGATACCGTTATTCTTTACATTTTGGTAGCAAAATTTTTGAAATACGATGATTAGTAAAGAAAGTATGACCAAAAATATCTCCGAAAATCACCATTTTTTGTGTGAATAGGGGGCTTATTTTTCAAATGGGGGGCGGGGACCCTAAATATTACCCGATTGTCTTTTTTTGGGTTTATTCATGGTGTTTGGTCAATTTGTCACAATATAAGAGGTAAGCACCATAACTTTTCAAAAACAATTTCAAAAGTAACACACCCTACTGGTTCCCACAATCACCTGATTGCAATCCCATGGATTATTGCATATGACACACTCTAGCAGAGAAGATTTATGAAGGCCAAACAGAAAAGTTTACAGAAATGCAATTAAAGAAAAAATACTCGAATGTTGTGACAAAATAACATTAGCAGAAATCAGAAAATGTATCATGTCGTGGAAGAAAAGGTTAAGATTACTTTGTAAGCAGGACGGCGGACATATTGATCATATTTGTTGATAAGTTGTGAATAATAAAAAATTTTCAGTTTATGATATTCGTTTTTTTCACTGTACCTCATTGTTCCCATAGCTGTGGAAAAAGTATTTTATGTAGAGGTCTGAAATTTTTATGATGGCTTAGCAATAGATTGAGGTAAGTTATGCAAACTTTGGAAGTGTGATCTGCATATTTTTGAAGTTATTGATGTTCAAATCTCAAGGCGTTTTTTGGGGGCCACACGATATATATATATTAGGGTGGTCCAAGAAAATGAAAATGAAAAATATGTCATGACATTTCCCTATATTCCACAACCCCTAACGATGTTGGAAATAAAACCTAGATCGATTTGTGCATGTTTAGAGGTGGCGCAACATCAAGCCTTAATATCATTATCCAGTTTGGGGTGGCAAACTTTATGGAGATTAGCAAACCAGTGCATTTTTGGAAAGCTTATGGCATCAGGAATCTGAAAATCAATGTTTACATTTGCGCAGATGCCTGCATAGCCGCCATTTTGGATTTTCAAAATGGCCGCCATAAAATAAGAATTTCCGAATATCTCAGCTTGTTATTGACATAGAAACTTCATTCTAAATGTTAATCCTATGTTTCCAGGCCCAAGAATCCAAAGCTTATGTCAAATTAGTGATTATGAACACCAAAAACCAAGAAAAGAAGTTTGTGAAATTATGTTTGTATTTTCATGAAAAAATGCACACTCAAATTGTTGGTAGTGACAACAGCATACGTATAGACGTATTTCCTATCTCAATTTGACACATCATTACACATCATCATCACTCTCAGCCAGACTCTGTACTGAACGGACGCATTTCCTGAGCTCTCTGATTTTGCATCTACTTTTGTATATTGCTGAGAATTTTACTTTGGATAGTTTTTGAATTTTATATACTTGCGTTTAAATTTACATTGTTATAGTTAAGTAATTGAATATTAGTGGTTTTTAGCGATTTAGAAGTTTTCATAGCGTGCCGGCTTAATTTAACTTATACCTGTGACGGTTTAAATTTTTAACTCTGCGATGCCGTCGCAGAAAGCGTCGTGTGTTAGGAGTAGGGTTAACCGGTGGTATTCGGAATTTAAGGATTATAACGGCGGTCCAGTGGCGATTACCGATAGATCAGTTTGTTTCTTTTGCGAGTTCATGGAGGAATTAGTGGACATAAAACGCAGTGTACGTGAGGTAGCGGATAGACTTGCAACGCTTGATGATGGCAGGGTTAGGGCTACGGTTGACGGAAGCCGAACCAATATTAACGTTGAAGACGTTAGTAATTTGAAGGGTGAGGTGCGTAACTTAGTTTCGAGTTTAGGTAGCTTGTCGGGAAGGTTAGATAGAGTTGAGGAAGAGGTTAAGGTTAGTCCGAGAGTAGTAGATAGCGAGGGATTTAGAGAGGTTAAGGGTGGAGCTAGGCCGCGTACATTAGGTGATAGGAATCCCCCCCCTATCGAGGTTTCGAACCCTTTCGCCCATTTGGAAAGGGACGTGAATGAGGGGGAAACTACTTTAATTGGGGATTCTTTAGTGCGCCACATGGACAAAGAATTCGTTAAACGGAATCCAACCAAGAGGAGGAGGGTCTGTCTCCCAGGGGCCAGGGTTGACAGAGTTAGAGACGAAGTGGATAGGGTTGACGTAGCTTCCCGTCACTCAATGTTGGTGACGATGGTAGGAGGCAACGACTCGTATAGGCCCGATACGAGAGTGCCTGACCTTTTGGAGAGATATAGGGGGTTAATTAGGTCCCTGAAGGCGAGGTCAGATAGGTCTTTAGTTCTAGGTATTACCCCTAGGCACGGGTTGGGTCTTAGAATTACGTCCAAAACAATATTTTTGAATAACAAATTAGAAGAGATTTGTGCTGAGGAAAATGTACCCTTCGTAAAGCTGTGGTCCGAATTCAATGATCCTAGCCTTTTTATAAAAGATGGGGTGCATTTTAATGAAATGGGTAATGCTAGGCTAGGTAGGTTAATAGACGAAAGCGTGCGAAAGCTGTATAGGTCGAAGCCTTCTTTAAACGTTGTGGGTCTGAAACGCGGGTCCGTGGTAAAAAAAAAAAATAACTTAAACGTTTTTTATTGCAACGCGCGTAGTATTAGAAATAAATTAAAGGAATTTAAGGCAGTATTTTATTCCGGCAACTATGATATAGTTGCTATCACTGAAACTTGGTTAAATACTGTGACTCGGGACTTGTTGGGGGAACTTGAGATACCGGGTTTTAAACTCTTTACTAATGATAGGTTACATAGATTTGGAGGCGGCGTTTTGCTGTATATTCGTAATTCCCTTAGGGCTATCGAGGTTAAGTTAGATTTTCCGGCAGCAATTAATGCGATCTGTGTTGAAGTTAGGGCGCGTAGTATTAGTTTTATTTTTGTTGTTGTTTATAGACCTCCCGTTCAACACCTCGATATAGATACTAGATTTTACTCACTTCTTGGTAATTTTATTGACAATCGGAATAGTATAATTGTCGGAGACTTTAACTGCCCTAATGTTAATTACGAGAATTTTACGGGTAATGAAGAGGGTTTGAGATTGGTTGAGTTTATGGACGATAACATTTTACGACAGATAGTTACCGAACCAACGCGCGGTGATAATATTTTAGATTTGGTGATGACGAACGGCGAGAATATAGTCGAAGGTTTAGAAGTAGGCGAGAGTTTAGGATGTAGCGATCATCAAATTCTTAGGTTTAAGTTATTGATAGAAAACACTTAGGATAGTAACGTAATAGAAGTCCCTGATTTTCGTAGGGCTAATTTTGATAGTTTCGCGGATAGGTTGAGAGTAGTGGACTGGGATAACATATTTATGGGTAATGACACAAATCTGCGTTGGGTGGCGTTTAAAGAAAGTTTTAGGAATATTGAAAGGGAGTTTATTCCTCGTAGGCCCAAGCGCGCTAGTAATCGTGGTAGACCGAAGTGGTGGAGTAGGGAAATAGGAGAGTTTATAAACGAGCGTAATAGAGCGTATAGACTTAGTAAGCGTAATGGCCAGGTAGCTAACTTTAATAGATATATCGAGCTTAGACGTCAGGTTAAAAGATTAGTTAGGAATGCCAAGCGTAATTTAGAGATACTTATAGCTGCGGATAGTAAACATAATCCAAAAAAGTTTTTTGAATACGTTAATAATCGTAAGCCGGTAAAAAATAACATAGGCCATCTAGTGGATGTTAATGGCGCTTTGGCTTCTGACGCTCAGGCGATGGCGGGTATTTTCAATAACTTTTTTGCGACAGTTTTTACCGTAGAAGACGTAAATAATGTCCCCGACGTGGATGATATCGTTCCATTTAGTAGCGAGACTATTTTAGATGAAATAACTGTTTACGAGGCTGAGATTGCGCATTATATCGATAGGCTAAAAGTTACCAAGGCTCCAGGCCTTGACGCTTTTTATCCCAGACATTTGAAAGATTTGAAAGAAGTTATCGTAGGCCCCTTAACGAAGATCTTTAATCAGTCACTCGAAACGGGGATTATTCCTGAAGACTTTAAATTAGCAAACGTCACGCCTATTTTTAAAAAAGGCGACCGCGCGGTAGCTAGCAATTATAGGCCCATTAGCTTAACGTCAGTTGTCGGTAAACTTTTGGAATCCGTAGTTAGGGATCGTATTATCGATCACTTAGAAAGTAGAGATTTGATTAATAGTAGTCAGCACGGGTTTCGACGCCATAGGTCTTGTTTAACTAATTTGTTAGAATTTTATAACGAAGTAGTGCGCGAATACGATAGGCATAGGGCAGCTGACGTTATTTATTTAGATTTTAAAAAGGCGTTCGATACAGTTCCGCATAGGAGACTGCGAAGGTTAAAGCGCACGGTATACGCGGTCAGGTAGCTAACTGGTTAGAAGAATGGCTTCGTGCTAGGAGGCAGAGGGTCGTAGTTAATGGTAGTGAATCGGGGTGGTTAGATGTAGGTAGCGGTGCCCCACAGGGTTCAGTGTTAGGCCCATTGTTATTCGTAATTTACATAACGACATAGATGTAGGATTGACTAGTAACGTGTCAAAATTCGCGGACGATACTAAAATAGGCGGTAAGGTTGTTAACGAGGACGATAGAAATAGGATCCAAGACGATGTAGATAGGATTATGGAGTGGACGGATAAGTGGCAGATGCAATTTAACGTAGATAAATGTAAAGTTTTGCATATAGGTTCTCGCAACAATAATTACGCGTACACGATGGATGATAGGGAGTTAGCGAGCGTTGACGAGGAAGTAGATTTAGGCGTACGCGTAACTAAAGATTTAAAGGTTAGGAACCAGTGCCTGGAGTCTTGCGCAAAAGCTAATAGGATGTTAGGCTTCATAGCGCGTAATTTCGAATTTAAATCGAAGGATATTATATTGCCCCTTTACAAGTCCCTAGTCAGGCCTCATTTAGAATATGCCGTTCAGTTTTTGTGCCCGTACTTGCGTGAGGATATTGATAGGTTAGAAAGGGTTCAGCGTCGTGCCACGAAACTTATTCCGTCATTGCGCAATAAGCCTTATGAAGATAGGATTAAAGAGCGAGACCTGTATTCACTCGAAACTAGGAGATTAAGGGGGGAGCTTATTGAAGTTTTCAAAATCGTTAATAACATCGATAACGTACATTTTGACAAATTGTTCACTTTTGATAATAGTAATACTCGCAATAACGGATTTAAGTTGCGTGGCAGGCGTTTTATTACTAATATCGCTAAAAACTTCTTTACGTTTAAAGTAATTGATAAATGGAATAATCTTCCCGCGTCAGTCGTTCATTCTACCAGCGTTAATATGTTTAAGAACCGTCTTGACAGACATTTTAAAGGTATTAACGTTGTTTAATTTAAAAAACAAAGTTAGCAACGGAAGCTCTGGTGGTGGTGCTCGAGGATGAGTCTGTTGACGATGGATGCCAGCTTGTGACATGCCAGCGTGTGATGCCAGCAATAAAATTATTAAAAAAATAAAAAAAAATTAGACTAACACGAATGTAGATGTAGCTCATAGCGTAAACTAACCCACTTTTTGTTTAACTTTACCTTCCTCTCTCTCTATCTCTTCTCTTCTCTCTCTTCTCTCTCTTCTCTC